>CM070666.1:24469780-24481934 GCA_036346575.1 Dendrocalamus sinicus | reverse complement strand
AAACCCTAAACCCTAAAACCCTAAACCCTAAACCCCAACCCTAAACCCTAAACCCTAAACCCTAAACCCCAAAAACCCTAAACCCTAAACCCTAAACCCTAAACTCTAAACTCCTAAACCCCAACCCTAAACCCTAAACCCTAAACCCTAAACCCTAAACCCAAACCCTAAACCCTAAACTCCTAAACCTCAAACCCTAAACCCTAAAAACCCAAACCCTAAACTCCTAAACCCTAAACCCCAAACCCTAAACCCTAAACCCTAAACTCCTAAACCCTAAACCCTAAACCCTAAAACCCTAAACCCTAAACCCTAAACCCTAAACTCTAAAATCCTAAACCCTAAAACTCCTAAACTCCTAAACCCTAAACCCCAAAACCCTAAACCCTAAAACCCTAAACCCCCAACCCTAAACCTCAAACCCTAAACCCTAAACCCTAAACTCAAAACCCTAAACCCTAAACCCTAAACCCTAAAACCCTAAACCTCAAACCCTCAACCCCAAACCCTAAACCCTAAACCCTAAAACCTAAACCCTAAACCCTAAACCCTAAACTCAAAAACCTTAAACCCTAAACCCTAAACCCTAAACCCTAAACTCCAAAAACTTAAACCCTAAACCCCAAACTCCTAAACCCAAAAACCCTAAACCCTAAAACTCAAACTCCTAAACTCCTAAACCCTAAACCCCAAAAACCCTAAAACTCCTAAACCCTAAACCCTAAAACCCTAAACCCTAAACCCTAAACCTAAAACTCCTAAACCCTAAAACCCAACCTAAACCCTAAAACCTAAACCCTAAACCCTAAACCCCAAAACCCTAAACTCCTAAAAACCCTAAACCCTAAACCCTAAACCCTAAACCCTAAACTCCTAAAACCCTAAACTCCTAAACCTCAAAAACCTAAAAACCCTAAACCTTAAACCCTAAAACCCTAAACCTTAAACCCTAAAAACCCTAAACCCTAAACCCTAAACCCTAAACCCTAACTCCTAATCTCCTAAACCTTAAACTCTAAACCCTAAACCCTAAAACCCTAAACCCTAACCCTAAACCCTAAAATTTTAAACCTAAAACCCAAAAACCCAACCCTTAACCCTAAAATTTTAAATTTTAACTCCTAAATTTTAAATTTTAAACCCTAAATTTTAAATTTTAAATTTTAAATTTAAAACCCTAAATTTTAAATTTTAAAATTTTAAATTTTAAATTTTAAATTTTAAACCCTAAATTTTAAATTTTAAATTTTAAACCCTAAAATTTTAAATTTAAACCCAAAAACCCAAACCCTAAATTTTAAACCCTAAAATTTAAACCCTAAATTTTAAACCCTAAACCCTAAACCCTAAACTCCTAAATTTAAACCCTAAACCCAAAAACCCTAAACCCTAAACCCTTAACCCTAAAACCCTAAACTCCTAAACCCTAAACTCCTTTAAACCCAAACCCTAAACCCTAAACTCCTAAACCCTAAAAACCCTAAACCCTAAACCCTAAAACCCCTAAACCCTAAACCCTAAACCCTAAACCCCAAACCCTAAACCCTAAAACCCTAAACCCTAAACCCTAAACCCTAAACCCTAAACCCTAAAAACCCTAAACCCTAAACCCTAAACCCAAAACTCCTAAACCTTAAACCCTAAAACCTAAACCCTAAACCCTAATTAATTTTAAACCCTAAAACCCTAAAACTCCTAAACCCTAAACCCCAAACCCTAAACCCTAAAAACCCTAAACCCTTAAACTCCTAAACCCTAAATTTTAAACCCTAAACCCTAAAAACCCTAAAAAATTTTAACCCTAAAACCCTAAAACCCTAAACCCTAAATTTTAAACCCTAACCCTTAAACCCTAAACCCTAAATTTTAAACCCTAAACCCTAAACCCAAACCCTAAACCCTAAATCCTAAACCCTAAACCCTAAACCTAAACTCCTAAACCCTAAACCCCAAAAACTTAAACCCTAAACCCTAAATCCCTAAACTCCTAAACCCTAAATTTTAAACCCTAAACCCTAAACCCTAAATTTTAAAACTCCAAACCCTAAATTTTAAAACCCTAAACTCCAAAACCCTAAATTTTAAACTCCTAAACCCTAAACTCCTAAATTTTAAACCCTAAAATTTAAAAACTTTAAACCCTAAAATTTAAATTTTAATTTTAAATTTTAAATTTAAACTTTAAATTTTAAATTTTAAACCCTAAAAACCCTAAACCCTAAACCCTAAACTCTAAACCCTAAACCCTAAACCTTAAACCCTAAACCCTTAACCCTAAACTCCTAAACCCTAAACCCTAAACCCTAAAACCCTAAACTCCCAAACCCAACCCTAAAAACCCTAAACCCTAAACCCCTAAACCCTAAAAACCCTAAACCCTAAAAACCCTAAACCCTAAACCCTAAACCCTAAACCCTAAACCCTAAACCCTAAACCCTAAAAACCCTAAACCCTAAACCCTAAACCCTAAACCCTAAACTCCTAAACCCCTAAACCCTAAACCCTAAACTCCTAAACCCTAAACCCTAAAACCTAAAACCCTAAACCTTAAACTCCTAAACCCTAAAACCCTAAACCCTAAACCCTAAATCCTAAATTTTAAACTTTAAACTCCCAAAAACCCCAAACTTAAACCCTAAATTTTAAACCCTAAACCTAAAAACTTAAATCCTAAACCCTAAACCTAAACCCTAAACCCTAAACCTCTAAACCCTAAACCCTAAACCCTAAACCTTTAAACCCTAAAACCTTAAACCCTAAACCCCAAACCCTAAACCCTAAACCCTAAATCCCAAACCCTTAAACCCTAAACCCTAAACCCTAAACCCTAAACCCTAAAACCCTTAAACCCTAAACCCTAAATTTAAACCCTTAAACTAAATTTTAAATTCTTAAATTAAATTTAAATTTTAAATTTAAATTTAAATTTTAAATTTTAAATTTTAAATTTTAAATTTAAATTTTAAATTTTAAATTTTAAATTTTAAATTTTAAATTTTAACCCTAAATTTTAAATTTAAATTTTAAATTTTAATTAAATTTAAAAAATTTTAAATTTTAAATTTTAAATTTTAAATTTTAAATTTTAAACCCTAAATTTTAAATTTTAAATTTTAAATTTAAATTTAAATTTAAATTTAACTTTTAAAAAACCCTAAATAAATTTAAACCCTAAACCCTAAACCCTAAACCCTAAACCCTAAAAACCCTAAACCCTTAACTCAAACCCTAAACCCTAAACCCTAAACCCTAAACCCTAAACCCTAAACCCTAAACCCTAAACCCTAAACCCTAAACCTTAAACTCCTAAAACCCTAAACCCTAAACCCAAACCCTAAACCCTAAACTCCTAAACCCTAAACCCTAAACTCCTAAACCCTAAACCCTAAACCCTAAAACCCTAAACCCTAAACCCTAAACTCCTAAAACCCTAAACCCTAAACCTTAAACCCTAAAAAACCCTAAACCCTAAACCCTAAACCCTAAACCCTAAACCCTAAACCCTAAACCCTAAACTCCTAAAACCCTAAACCCTAAACCCTAAAACCCAAACCCCTAAACCCTAAACCCTAAACCCTAAACCTTAAACCCTAAACCCTAAACCCTAAACCCTAAACCCTAAACCCTAAACCCTAAACCCTAAACCCTAAACCCTAAACCCTAAACCCTAAACCCTAAACCCTAAACCCTAAACCCTAAACTCCTAAACCCTAAATCTTAAACCCTAAACCCTAAAACCCTAAACCCTAAACCCTAAACCCTAAAACCCTAACCCTAAACCCTAAACCCTAAACCCAAAAACCCTAAACCCTAAACCCTAAACCCTAAACCCTAAAACCCTAAACCCAACCCTAAACCCTAAACTAAACCCTAAACCCTAAATTTAAACCCTAAACCCTAAAACCCTAAACCCTAAACTAAACCCTAAAACCCTAAACTCCTAAACCCTAAACTAAATTTAAATTTTAAACCCTAAACCCTAAATTTAAATTTTAAATTTTAAATTTTAAAATTTTAAACCCTAAACCTCAAACCCTAAAAACCCTAAAATTTAAACCCTAAACCCTAAATTTTAAAATTTTAAACCCTAAACCTTAAACCCTAAAATTTTAATTTAAACCCTAAACCCTAAACCCTAAACCCTAAACCCTAAACCCTAAAACCTAAAACCTTAACCCTAAACCCTAACCCTAAACCCTAAACCCTAAACCCTAAACTCCTAAACCCTAAACCCTAAAACCTAAACCCCAAACCCTAAAACCCTAAACCCTAAAAAACCCTAAACCCTAAAAACCCTAACCCTAAACCTAAACCTTTAAACCCTAAACCCTAAACCCTAAACCCTAAATTTTAAATTAAATTTAAATTTTAAATTTTAAACCCTAAATTTTAAACCCTAAATTTTAAACCCTAAATTTTAAATTAAATTAAATTTTAAATTTTAAATTTAAATTTAAATTTTAAATTTTAAATTTAAATTTAAATTTTAATTTAAATTTTAAATTTTAAATTTTAAATTTAAATTTTAAATTTTAAAATTTAAATTTTAAATTTTAAATTTAAATTTTAAATTTTAAATTTAAATTTTAAATTTTAAATTTTAAATTTAAACTCCTAAATTTAAACCCTAAACCCTAAATTTAAACCTTAAATTTCAAACCCTAAACCTTAAAAAACCCTAAACCCTAAACCCTAAACTCAAACCCTAAACCCTAAAACCCTAAACCCTAAACCCTAAACCCTAAACCCTAAACCCTAAAACCCTAAACCCTAAACCCTAAACCCTAAAACCCTAAAACCCTAAACCCTAAACCCTAAACCCTAAACCCTAAAAACCCTAAACCCTAAACCCTAAACCCTAAACCCAAACCTAAAAACCCTAAACCCTAAACCCTAAACCCTAAACCCTAAACTCCTAAACCCTAAAATTTAAAATTTAAATTTAAACCCTAAATTTTAAAACCCCAAATTTTAAATTTAAACCCTAAATTTTAAATTTTAAATTTAAATTTTAAAAATTTAAATTTTAAAAAAATTTAAAATCCTAATTTTAAATTTTAAACCCTTAAATTTAAATTTAAATTTTAAATTTAAAATTTTAAACCCTAAATTTTAAATTTAAATTTTAAATTTTAAAAATTTTAAATTTAAATTTAAATTTTAAATCCTAAATTAAATTTAAATTTTAAATTTTAAATTTAAATTTTAAATTTAAATTTTAAATTTAAATTTAAATTTTAAATTTTAAATTTAAATTTAAATTTAAATTTTAAATTTTAAATTTTAAAATTTAAATTTAAATTTAAATTTTAAATTTTAAATTTAAATTTTAAATTTAAATTTAAATTTTAAATTTTAAATTTAAATTTTAAATTTTAAATTTTAAATTTTTTAAATTTAAATTTTAAATTTAAATTTAAATTTAAATTTTAAATTTTAAATTTTAAATTTTAAATTTTAAATTTAAATTTTAAATTTTAAATTTAAATTTTAAATTTAAATTTAAATTTTAAATTTTAAATTTTAAATTTAAATTTTAAATTTTAAATTTAAACCCTAAACCCTAAATTTAAACCCTAAACCCTAAACCCTAAACCCTAAACTCCTAAACCTAAACCCTAAACCCTAAACCCTAAACCCTAAACCCTAAACCCTAAACTCCTAAACCCTAAACCCTAAACCCTAAACCCTAAAAACCCTAAACCCTAAACCCTAAACCCTAAACCCTAAACCCTAAACCCTAAAACCCTAAACCCTAAACCCTAAACTCCTAAACTCCTAAACCCTAAAAACCTAACCCCTAAACCCTAACCCCTAAACCCTAAACCATAAACCCTAAACCCTAAACCCTAAACCCCTAAACCCTAAACCCCTAAACCCTAAACCCTAAACCCTAAACCCTAAACCCTAAACCCTAAACCCTAAACCTAAAACTAAACCCTAAACCCCTTAAACCCTAAACCCTAAAACCCTAAACCTTAACTTAAATTTAAACCCTAAATTTTAAACCCTAAACCCTAAATTTTAAATTTTAAATTTAAATTTTAAATTTTAAATTTAAATTTTAAATTTTAAATTTAAATTTAAATTTTAAATTTTAAATTTTAAATTTTAAATTTAAATTTAAATTTTAAATTTTAAATTTTAAATTTTAAATTTTAAATTTAAATTTTAAATTTTAAATTTTAAATTTAAATTTTAAATTTTAAATTTAAATTTTAAATTTTAAATTTTAAATTTTAAATTTAAATTTTAAATTTAAATTTTAAATTTTAAATTTTAAATTTAAAATTTAAATTTAAATTTTAAATTTAAATTTAAACCCTAAATTTTAAACCCTAAATTTTAAACCCTAAACCCTAAACCCTAAACTCCTTTTAAATTTTAAACCCTAAATTTAAACCCTAAACCCTAAACCCTAAACCCTAAACCCTAAAAACCCTAAACCCTAAACCCTAAACCCTAAACCCTAAACCCTAAACCCTAAACCCTAAACCCTAAACTCCTAAACCCTAAAAACCCTAAATTTAAACCCTAAACCCTAAAACCCTAAACCCAAAAACCCTTTAAACCCTAAAACCCTAAACCCTAAAAATTTAAATTTTTAACCTAAACCCTAAACCCTAAACTTTAAACCCTAAACCCTAAAATTTAAACCCTTAAACCCTAAACTCCTAAATTTTAAATTTTAAACCCTAAAACCCCTAATTTTAAACCCTAAACCCTAAACCCTAAACCCTAAATTTAAATTTTAAACTTTAAACCCTTAAACCCTAAACCCTAAACCCTAAATTTTAAACCCTAAATTTTAAATTTTAAATTTAAACCCTAAATTTTAAACCCTTAAACCCTAAACCCAAAAACTAAACCCTAAACCCTTTAAATTTTAAACCCTAAACCCTAAATTAAACCCTAAATTTAAATTTAAAATTTAAACCCTAAACTCCTAAACCCTAAACCCTAAACTCCTAAACCCTAAACCCTAAACCCTAAACCCTAAACCTTAAACCCTAAACCCTAAACCCTAAACCTCTTAAACCTTTAAACCCTAAACCCTAAACCCTAAACCCTAAACCCTAAAACCCTAACCCTAAACCCTAAACCCTAAACCCTAAACCCCTAAACCCTAAACCCTAAACCCTAAACCCTAAACCCTAAACCCTAAACCCTAAACCCTAAACTTTAAACCCTAAACCCTAAAAACCCTAAACCCTAAACCCTAAATTTAAATTTTAAACCCTAAATTTAAATTTTAAATTCCTTAATTTTAAATTTTAAATTTAAATTTAAATTTTAAATTTTAAATAATTTAAATTTTAAATTTAAATTTAAAAATTTAAATTTAAATTTTAAATTTTAATTTTAAATTTTAAATTTTAAATTTTAAATTTAAATTTTAAATTTTAAATTTAAATTTAAATTTTAAAAATTTTAAATTTAAATTTTAAATTTAAATTTTAAATTTTAAATTTTAAATTTAAACCCCAAACTTAAACCCTAAACCCTAAACCCTAAACCCTAAACCCTAAACCCCTAAACCCTAAACCCTAAACCCTAAACCCTAAACCCTAAACCCTAAACCCTAAACCCTAAACCCTAAACCCTAAACCCTAAACCCTAAACCCTAAACCCTAAACCCTAAACCCTAAACCCTAAACCTAAACCCTAAACCCTAAACCCTAAACCCTAAACCCTAAACCCTAAACCCTAAACCCTAAACCCTAAACCCTAAACCCTAAACCCTAAACCCTAAACCCTAAACCCTAAACCCTAAACCCTTAAACCCTAAACCTTAAACCTTAAACCTTAAACCTTAAACCTTAACCCTTAAACCCTAAACCCTAAACCCTAAACCTTAAACCCTAAACCCTAAACCCTAAACCCTAAACCCTTTAAACTTTAAATTTTAAACCCTAAACCCTAAACCCTAAACCCTAAAAACCCTAAACTAAACCCTAAACCCTAAACCCTAAATTTTAAACCCTAAAACCCTAAACCCTAAATTTTAAATTTTAAATTTTAAATTTAAAATTTAAATTTTAAATTTAAAAAATTTAAAAATTTAAAATTTAAATTTTAAAAATTTAAAATTTAAACCCTAAAATTTAAATTTTAAAAAATTTAAACCCTAATTTTAAATTTAAATTTTAAATTTTAAATTTAAAAAATTTAAATTTAAATTTAAATTTTAAATTTAAAAAATTTAAATTTAAATTTTAAATTTAAATTTTAAATTTAAATTTTAAATTTAAAATTTAAATTTTAAAATTTAAATTTTAAATTTAAATTTTAAAATTTAAATTTTAAATTTAAATTTTAAATTTTAAATTTTAAATTTTAAAAATTTTAAATTTAAATTTTAAAATTTAAATTTAAATTTTAAATTTAAATTTTAAATTTTAAATTTAAATTTAAACCCTAAACCCTAAACCCTAAACCCTAAATTTTAAATTTTAAATTTTAAATTTTAAATTTTAAATTTAAATTTTAAATTTAAACCCTAAATTTAAACCCTAAATTTAAATTAAACCCTAAACCCTAAATTTTAAATTTAAATTTTAAATTTTAAAATTTAAATTTTAAATTTTAAATTTAAATTTAAAATTTAAATTTTAAATTTAAATTTAAATTTTAAATTTAAATTTTAAATTTAAATTTTAAATTTAAAATTTTAAATTTAAATTTTAAATTTACTTAAATTTTAAAAACCCTAAACCCTAAATTTAAATTTTTAAATTTAAAAATTTAATTTTAAATTTAAAATTTAAACCCTAAATTTTAAATTTTAAATTTAAAACTCCTAAATTTAAATTTTAAATTTTAAATTTTAAATTTTAAATTTTAAATTTTAAATTTAAAATTTAAATTTAAATTTTAAACCCTTAAATTTTAAATTTAAATTTAAATTTTAAATTTAAATTTTAAATTTTAAAAATTTTAAATTTAAATTTAAATTTAAACCTAAATTTAAATTTTAAATTTTAAATTTAAATTTTAAACCCTAAACCCTAAACCCTAAACCCTTTAAACCCTAAACCCTTAAACCCTAAATTTAAACCCTAAATTTAAAAACCCTAAATTTTAAATTTTAAATTTAAATTTTAAATTTAAACCCTAAATTTAAATTTTAAATTAAACCCTAAACTCCTAAACCCTAAATTTTAAATTTTAAATTTAAACCCTAAATTTTTTTAAATTTTAAATTTAAATTTTAACTTTAAATTTAAATTTTAAACCTTAAATTTAAATTTTAAAATTTAAATTTTTAAATTTTAAATTTTAAACCCTTAAATTTTAAACCCTAAATTTTAAATTTAAACCCTAAATTTTAAATTTAAATTTAAATTTTAAATTTAAATTTTAAATTTAAATTTTTTAAATTTTAAATTTAAATTTAAATTTAAATTTTAAATTTAAATTTAAATTTAAATTTTAATTTTAAATTTAAATTTAAATTTTAAATTTAAATTTTAAATTTTAAATTTTAAATTTAAATAAATTTAAATTTAAATTTTAAATTTAAATTTTAAATTTTAAATTTAAATTTTAAATTTTAAATTTTAAATTTTAAATTTAAATTTAAATTTAAATTTAAATTTTAAATTTAAATTTAAATTTAAAATTTAAATTTAAATTTTAAATTTAAATTTTAAATTTAAAATTTAAATTTTAAATTTAAATTTTAAATTTTAAATTTAAAATTTAAATTTTAAATTTTAAATTTAAATTTTAAAATTTAAATTTAAATTTAAATTTTAAATTTAAATTTTAAATTTTAAATTTAAATTTAAATTTTAAATTTTAAAATTTAAATTTTAAATTTTAAATTTTAAATTTTAAATTTAAATTTTAAATTTTAAAATTTAAATTTTAAATTTTAAATTTAAATTTAAATTTTAAATTTTAAATTTTAAATTTAAATTTTAAATTTAAATTTAAATTTTAAATTTAAATTTAAATTTTAAATTTTAAATTTTAAATTTAAATTTTAAATTTTAAATTTTAAATTTTAAATTTTAAATTTTAATTTTTTAAATTTAAATTTAAATTTTAAATTTTAAATTTTAAACCCTAAATTTAAATTTTAAATTTTAAATTTTAAATTTAAACCCTAAATTTTAAATTTTAAATTTAAATTTTAAACCCTAAATTTAAACCCTAAATTTTAAATTTAAATTTAAATTTTAAATTTAAACCCTAAACCCTAAACCCTAAATTTTAAACCCTAAATTTAAACCCTAAACCCTAAAAACCCTAAATTTAAATTTTAAATTTAAACCCTAAACCCTAAACCCAAAATTTAAATTTAAACCCTAAATTTTAAAATTTAAACCCTAAAACCCTAAATTTAAAATTTAAAATTTAAATTTTAAATTTAAATTTAAATTTAAATTTTAAATTTTAAATTTTAAATTTAAATTTTAAATTTTAAATTTAAAAATTTAAATTTTAAATTTAAATTTAAATTTAAATTTAAATTTAAATTTTAAATTTTAAATTTAAATTTAAATTTTAAATTTTAAATTTTAAATTTAAATTTAAATTTAAATTTAAAATTTAAATTTTAAATTTAAATTTTTAATTTTAAATTTAAATTTTAAATTTTAAATTTAAATTTTAAATTTAAATTTTAAATTTTAAATTTAAATTTTAAATTTTAAATTTAAATTTTAAATTTTAAATTTAAATTTTAAAATTTAAATTTTAAATTTAAATTTTAAATTTTAAATTTAAATTTTAAATTTTAATTTTAAATTTTAAATTTAATTTTAAATTTAAATTTTAAATTTTAAATTTTTTTAAATTTAAATTTTAAATTTTAAATTTTAAATTTAAATTTTAAACCCTAAATTTTAAATTTTAAATTTAAATAAACCCTAAACCCTAAAATTTAAACCCTAAATTTAAATTTAAATTAAAATTTAAATTTAAATTTTAAATTTTAAATTTAAATTTTAAATTTTAAATTTAAATTTTAAATTTAAATTTTAAATTTTAAATTTAAATTTTAAATTTTAAATTTTAAATTTAAATTTAAATTTAAAAAATTTAAATTTTAAATTTTAAATTTTAAATTTTAAATTTAAATTTAAATTTTAAATTTTAAATTTTAAATTTTAAATTTTAAATTTTAAATTTTAAATTTTAAATTTTAAATTTTAAATTTAAATTTTAAATTTTAAATTTTAAATTTAAATTTTAAATTTTAAATTTTAAATTTTAAATTTTAAATTTAAATTTAAATTTAAATTTTAAATTTTAAATTTTAAATTTAAATTTAAATTTAAATTTAAATTTAAATTTTAAATTTAAATTTAAATTTTAAATTTAAATTTTAAATTTTAAATTTAAATTTAAATTTTAAATTTTAAATTTTAAATTTAAATTTAAATTTTAAATTTTAAATTTAAATTTTAAATTTTAAATTTAAATTTTAAATTTTAAATTTAAATTTAAATTTTAAATTTTAAATTTAAATTTAAATTTTAAATTTAAATTTTAAATTTTAAATTTTAAATTTTAAATTTAAATTTTAAAATTTAAATTTAAATTTTTTTAAAATTTAAATTTAAATTTAAATTTTAAATTTAAATTTTTAAATTTTAAATTTAATTTTAAATTTTAAATTTAAATTTAAATTTAAATTTAAATTTTAAATTTTAAACCCTTTTAAACCCTAAACCCTAAATTTAAACCCTAAACCCTAAACCCTAAACCCTAAACCCTAAACCCTAAACCCTAAACCCTAAAACCCTAAAAACCCTAAATTTAAACCCTAAACCCTAAAAATTTAAACCCTAAATTTAAACCCTAAACCCTAAACCCTAAATTTAAATTTTAAATTTAAATTTTAAAAATTTAAATTTAAATTTTAAATTTAAATTTAAATTTTAAATTTTAAATTTAAATTTAAATTTAAATTTTAAATTTAAATTTAAATTTTAAATTTAAATTTTAAATTTTAAATTTAAATTTAAATTTAAATTTTAAATTTTAAATTTAAATTTTAAATTTTAAATTTAAATTTAAATTTTAAATTTAAATTTAAATTTAAATTTAAATTTTAAATTTTAAATTTAAATTTAAATTTTAAATTTTAAATTTAAATTTTAAATTTAAATTTAAATTTAAAATTTAAATTTAAATTTAAATT
>CM070666.1:24037280-24467280 GCA_036346575.1 Dendrocalamus sinicus | reverse complement strand
AAAGCCATCGATCGTGATTTCGACCTCGAGAGACAACGTCAATCTCGTGAGTCTTGAGGCGCGAGTACTGCCGCGCGTAAGAGTCAAGGTCGAGAGGTGCGTCGTGTCTTTGATGGTGGTCACTTTCATCTCCACACACGCAGATCGAGTGCCGCAAGCATCCGACGAGCGTTGTCCGAGTCGGGGTATGTGAGATCGACCGCTCGAAGGTTGCTCAAGATCTTGTGGAAACGTGCGAAACACTCATCTAGGGATTCACCAGCAAGCATCTCGAATTTTTGTATTCGCGCTTGAGGCGCCCTGTCGAACCATCTTGATCCGGTGGTGCCCTCATGGTATGCGTCGAGGTCACCCGGATATCGTGAGCGCGACGACAGTGGGAGATGCGATCGAACTCGCTACGACTCGGGCCCCGATAATGATGTTCCTTGCCTTAGCGTTTGCCTCAACATCATGCATATTCCCAGCATTGATGTTCTCATCGGCGGGAACAACAAACCGACATTGACCTTGCGCGGATAAGCGTACCCTCGAGCACGGATGTACATCTCCATTCGGCTCTTCCGCGGGTAATCGATGCCATCAGAAACGCGGCTTGGTCGAGTACTTGTCCGTCGCCATGGCTCTTGAGACCGGTTAAGATCTATTGAAAAGAGCTAACCGCTCGATACCAATTGTTGGACCGAAATGGCGACAGAGGGGGTGAATGTCGATCTTTAAAATCGCCCCAACAAATATCTTCTTCTCCAGTAGCTATGGGAGCTATGAAGGAGAAAATAAGCCCTCACCGGAAATCACAGAGACACCAAAAGCTAGACCCGAAGGAAGCAATCAAGAAAAACAAATTCAGCGCAAATCTGACCTCAAGCGGTAGTACCGCTTGGTCGAGCGGTAGTACCGCTGGTCAGAGCGGTAGTACCTTTGAGCGGTAGTACCGCTCCCCGAGCGGTAGTACCTCTCGAGAAAAACAACAAACAGGAATTTCAGAAAAATGAGAGATTCACACCGATTCTTGGATTCTTGGCTTGGGAAACTTTGAGGATAGCTAGGGAACACTCCCAGAAGACTAAGCCAAAAGTCAATAACAAGAAATCCACTCCAAGAATCAAGAATTTCAGATTTGGGTAAAAATCTGAAATCTTGCAAGAACCGAGCCAAAAACCAAATAACTCCCCAACCGTTGATCCTTTGGCTATGAAATTTTGAGGGAAGCTAATTAATAGCCTCTGGACTCTTCATACCAAATTTCAAGCCATCTTAACAAGGGAATCAAAATCTGGACCAAAACCTAGAAACGAAGAACAAGAACAGAGGAGGCCAAAACTGAAAAATGAGAATCAAACTCGGTTTGCTCTTGGGATTAAATAGCCAAATGGCTCTTGAGCATCACCCATGTCATAGTAACCCATTTTGGCACTCTCCAGCAAGCAAGAACTCGAGACAACGAAAATCAAGAAATCTTGCAAAAAGGAAAAACGATGAACAAAGGCTACGAAGAGTAGGCAAACTTGATTTTCATTTCTTGAATCACAGTGGAATACAGAGGAGTCCCGATACCCGACTTGATACAAAGGAAAGATTACAAGCTCTCAACTCAATCCCTCTCCTCTCAATCCTCAAGAACACCAAGAATCACACATCTTGGGAGGAAGAACACACAAGAGAGGAGTCTCACATAGAAAGCATCGATGAAGCTACGGAGGGAGCACTACTGCCTCCACCAACTCACACCAACTCACACCAACTAAAGAGCTAAAGGAAACAACCTTCCTAAAGCCTCTTTTGACTCTAAAACCCTAATCCTCACACATGCTCAAGGAGGGCATGCAGCCCTCCTCTCCTTTTATAGCGCTGGCTAACGGTCTCTGCCCGTTACACCGCTACGCCCAACGGAGCTCGCTCCGCTTGCGCGACCTTGCGAATTTCCGATTCGCCCTTACGCACCTTCCAGAAGCTTCGCGCTCCTTGCCTCGCACGCCGCAACCACCTCGAGTCCACGTCGTCTTCGACACATCCCGACCGTTCGACCTCGGCGCCACTGCGCCTAGTGCAGTCCACCGTGTCTCGCCACGACTCCAACTTGACGCCCCGCAGATTACGGATAAGAAACACATCAAATAGCACCGCTCGACACATGAAAGCGTAAATACCATTACACTTACCACAGATGAAGTCAAAACCTGTCAAAACATTAGAATATGCATCCTAAACCCAAATGACCAGATTTGACCAAAGTCCGACTGAGCCCGATTGCGCCACACAACGACTCGACTCCGAACCACTCAAACCAAACTCGACTGACCTAAACCTTTGTCAATTACTCATCACTCTCATGGAGCACGACCACATGGTCTCTCACCACCTCAGCCCAGCAGGCCTGTTAGGAGGTTATAAGAACCAGAGTAACATGTGTAATGACATAAGTGCCCCTACTTGGGATGTATGGATGTAAGGGCATAACTGTAAAAGCATACCCCACGTGAATATATATATCAGGATGAGAGGGAGGGTGAGCTAGAACACTCCCACCTCTCCACTATCATCTCTCTCTCTGTTTGGTCTGTAACCACAACATCTTGTATTGATCCACAACCATAATTTGCTCTTTCAATTACCAATCTTATTTTCCATTATTTATCTCTAACTACTTAATAATTATACCACCACCAATAATATCAATAATCAAGCCTACGATTCACTAGTATACATCCACCATAAATATTATTGATCAAGTCTACGATTCACTAGTACATATCCATCAAGCATATCATGGATTAGATTTACAATTTGCTAGCATTCATCCATCAAGAATATCATTGATCAAGTTTATACCCCAAGACTTGTTATCATACCCCCAAATTCCTAAAAATCCAATTCATCCATCTTGTATGCGATCAAATCCTATTCCTCCCATTATCGCCAACACCTTCCAAGAATTTATATTAATTATCAAATACTGTAATCCAATCATTATCTTTGCATTCCCTAATTCTCCAAGAATCGTTTGAATTGTCTATCTAGCCTATACATCCATTAAGGCTCCATCGATTTATTTCCTACCAGAATTCACACTATCATTTTCTTCTTATGATCGACATGAATCCACCAAAATTTTATATGTCTACCCTAGGCAGCTATCTTCTTTACTCATGACTCTATTTATTATTTTTGTCATTTTATATCATGACAAGAGAAACATTTTCTTTTTGAAATATGATACATAGAAATTTCCTAAGACTTAGCAATTGTGACCAAAAACATAATGTGTAAGAGAATGCAATAATTATAGCGATCCAGATTCCATCCACCATTACATGGTCTCTGCACCATAAGCTAGACCTTCAGCGTTATAGCCGCTTACAATACCACTGGGACGACACCCAGGACAACTCAAATCAGGGCCTTTCTCTACCCTCCACTTTACCATTCCCATTCACAAAGTTTTTGAAATAGAACTATACCTGGTTACGTTCCCATGTCCGCCCTTGACCGTGGGCACGGCTATTCAAATAGTTTTGACTCTACAGAGTTTGCACACTTTACCCACAAGAGACAGTTCACTCGTTGCCCCACACGATTCCTTAGCCGTGCGGTTGAGCAAACCATCACAGTAACCGTTCAAAGTACCTTGCCCCTTCCATCATCTCACCCTATGAGCTTGGCCCGCTTGCGGGTCTCATAAGTTGTGCGGATGTTCTCCTTCTGAACGCCTAGCGGTGGCTACCCACATCGCTAGCACGCCACAAACAGAACTTCACCGTCGCGGATGCCCCATTCAAGCCGTCACACTGACTGCCACTTGCACTACCTCACCTCCTCCACCTATGACGATGACTTTCGGGGTCCGGTAAATCTACTAGGCCAAGTTGTACTTTATAGACTTGTGGTTGTACTTGTTTTACACGGGAAGTCAGGACAAGATTCGGTCCTTAGGTTTATCTGGGTGGTTCTACCACAAACCACACTCTCGTGCACACCTGCACCATACCCCCGAACCATCCGCCCAGATAAATAAGCAATTCTAGGTTTTTGGGAATATAAAATAACCATATCCAACATACACCAGTCATTACCACCATGACTACCCAACCAATTTTTTCTCAGAATTAAAAGTGATGCTTGGGCGCTCTCGCGCCCATGAGTATCTAAACAATACTAAGCATGGCATATAATTACGGACTTATTTTTGAAAGGTTACTATTATAATTTTGCTAGGGCGACAAGGTTCTCATGTTCAAATATTTCAAAGGAGGGGCAATATTAATCAAGTTAGAGAATAGGCATTTAAAAAAAATTCTAAATTAAACATGTATTTGCATATAAATTAACAGCATGCAATTTGATAATCTAAACAAAAGTAATTTGCAGAAAATGTAGGTTCAACATGATCAAAGTATTGACTCGCCTGGCACGATTTACCGTAGTCTTGCGCTCACGCAAAGCTTTCTCATTTGTCGATCTTGAGGTTCGGGTATTTATCTTCACCTCGGTCTCGACCTCGCTTGATCCTTGATTCTTCCGGACTCCAATTTCTAGTTACGTGCTAAGCAACTGAATTCAAGTTAAAAAATAAATAACTCAAAAGACCCAAATAAATCCAAACACTTTACATACCCGATTTAATTTAAATTATACATTTGGTACGATTTGAGAATAGAAGGATGACTCAGGTTAGTGTGTTCTAAGCGTAGCGGTAGCTGGATTGAGCAGGGGCGAGTTGTCAGAATGCTTTACCGTGAGGGAAAATGTTAGAAACACGAGGGATCGAAAGTGAAGATGCACCTGCAGGAATTATCTTCTTTGAACATCCTTCTGACTAAAAGTTGTTATCAACTTATGTATCTTAGTTGTTGTTTGGCACCAACGAAGTTTTAAGAGACCGCCTATATGTGCATTAGGTGATGGCCCGGCTGGCTATTTAGAGTCACACTTCACTACTGCTCTCAATTATTCCTATAGCTAAGATTCGTTTTACCGATGGTATGCTAAAAGTTAGGGTGTTTATTTTCATTGGGTAATCTTTAATTTAAACCCTTATTTTTATAGTTATGTTTGGCACCAAACTTATTTTCCCTAACTTTAAGTTGGAGGTGCACTAGAAATTAGCTGATATTGTTATTCTATCCATTAGTATCCGATGTATCTTTATCTTAACTTATTCATAGCTGGTTATGCGTGCTACTCAGAATTATATTTCATCATCGTTACTACGTGAAAGTTGTCATTTAAGACTTCTTGATCGGTGGTATTGTTAATGATGGCGTCTACATTTCTAATGGGATCTACAACGAATACAAAGTTTCTAATGATATACTTGCTAGGGCTACATACATGTCATCTGCGCTTTTCTAGCTATGCATTTATATGTATTTACCTAGATAAGTCTCTAACTTAGATGGATATTCTATTTCAGCTACCTTTAATATTCTGTTTAATTCATGACTCTTTATTAGATATTATTCTCCTTAAATTTTAACCTAGATGTCTTTATGATAGAGCGTTTATAAGTCTTAGAACCCTCTTTGATTATTGCCTTCACGTAATGTTTAGATTAATAATAAAGGCACATTAATTTTTGCATATATGGTAAGTAATCAAATATTAAACCTTAAACCAGTTCATTTATATTCTAATAAAATTTGTTGGTTTCCATAGGCTAGTTTCATATTTCTCCTAGTTGAAATAAAGCAGAAGAAAGCAAAAACAAAGCAAGAGAAAAAGATTCGGAAAAAAGGGGGAAAGGATAGGAATTGATCCCAGGACCTGGGGGAGACTCAGTGCTTTAAGGGCTTTCGGGCTAGCCAACTAAGCCAGTGTTCCTTCGCAACTTACTGGGGGTAAACCTTTTACAACAGGCGACGCAAATGCTGAGTTCCACAACAGAGTCCCAATCGGCCGAACAGGGGAGGCAGGCTCGCGGAGGGGATGGCGGCGCCGCTGGCGGGGAGCAGCTGGGGAGACACCGGCGAGCACAAAAACAGAACGCTTGCGGGGTGGGGAAGCCGATGGAGGGGGTGGCACGGCTCGTGGTGGCGCTAGAAAGGGGCAGCGACACCAAGAGCGGCCGGCGGAGGGTGAGAAGGGGGCGGCGGCGCCGGCGCGGGAGGGGGAGAAATTGGAGGTGGGCACGAGCAGGAGCAGGTCACGGGGAATCTCACCGCACGAGTTGCCGAGCCGGAGAATGCCCGTAGTGGGCCGGCGATGTGGATAGGGGAGGCGGCGGAGGGCTTCGCGGCGCCAGCGAGCTAAGGCGGCGGGGAGCGCTGGCCGGTGGTCGTGAGAGACTCGAGATGATGTGGAGATGCTCTCCCCCGGTGGAATCGGGCGGTGGCACCTTGAGGGAGAAATGGAGGCGGTGGCGGCGCATTTGACCGCCGGCGAGAATTAAAAGTCTTCCGGCGAGCTCGGTGCGGCGCTTTTCAATTCAATCGGAGAGAAGAGACTAGAGGCTCGGAAGAACCCGTCGGCTTGCTTGGATTGAAGGGGGACGCACTGGAGCACTGGAATGGCGAGGAGGCAGTGCGGCGGGTTCACGGCGCTTGGCGGGAGAAGACCAGGGAGAGGAAGGGGAGCGGCGCGGGGAGAAGAGGGGAAGCCAATGGCACTTATAGCTGCAGAGGGGCGGAGGAAAGCGCGGAGGACCAGGCGGCGTGGAGGTCTAGCGTGGGGCTTGACGCGTGCAGCAGAGATAGGGAAGGCGCGCGAGACACAGGTGAGGGGACGCAACGGGGCGCAGAGCGATGGCGACGTGCGACAGGGCTAGCACGAGGTGTTGCAGTAGGAAGCGGTGGGCTCGAGGCGATGCAGAGTAGAGAGCAATCGGGGAAGAATGACGCGGAAGCAGCTCGTCCACGAGCGAAAGAGGGAGAAGAATGAAAAAGAAAGGGGGAGACGGGGGCAGGAAAAGGGGCTCTGCGGCAGGGAGGGGAAAAGAGAGAGAGGGAGGGAGGAAGAGAGAGAAGAGATTAGGGCCCACATGTAAGAGAGAGGGAAAATGGGAAAAGAATGAGAGAAATGAAAGGCTCTAGCAATTTTGGATTTTTAATTCAACTTTTAATCCAAATGTCTAGGTAAAAATAAACTTACATTTCTCTATTTTTTTGTGTTGACTAAATTTTGAGGATCAAATTCTTGGGTTTTGCATGCTAATTGAATTAAAAGGAGAGACTTTTGGGTTTAGCCATTTAGAGATATATTCCAATATTTATTTTGGTTTTATTTTATTGACTTGAACTTGAATTCAAGGTTTTGGGATTTTGGATTTCATGATTCAGTAATGTCATTTTAGGATTTTTTCATGATCTTATTTCTACTTGAGATTATCCTTGATCATTAATTTGCATGCCACCAAAATCTCAAAAGATTTCAACTGAATATACAAAAGAAAGTTTGAACGCCAGCAAATGCAAGAACAAGTTTTAAAAACTCCATATTTCTGAATATCTAAATTTTGGGATGTCACAAACCTACCCCCCTTAAATGAATCTCGACCCCGAGATTCCGGTATAGTAGAAAGAAGCAGGTGGGGTTATATTGGCTAGCAATGGGTTTCAGATGTTGTTCGACGTATAGTTCTTTAGCTCCACACAGAGATGAAAATCTGCACAATAGGGGTCAGCACTTGGAGAAGTCAAAAGGAAAGAGAGAAACCTTGTTTTTCCTGGATAGATTGTAGACTTCCAAATACTTGCTCTGCGACATTGTTGTCTTCACGTCATCGTAGCATGGAGTAGTTGCATCGTCTATGGGACATACGATTGTATAATTTCATATTGATAGGTGCGTAGCAATGGTCTGTGCCCCAGGGTAGAGGGCCTTTGGGTTGAGAGGTGACTATGGAGTATATGGTGATCTTTCGTCTTTATTATGTTAAGGCTCACGGTCTTGCAAGTCTTCTTGTACTGGTTCGATTTGTCCTGAGTCCAGGTTGTCGCATCTTCAAATATACGTCGCATAGTTCTTCGACATTTCTATCTCATAGTGCTACCCCCCTTAAATAAATGACGATTGTCATTAGCGGTGATTCGATATATGGCCTTCCCAGGTAGGTAAGGAGAGAATGTTAGCGGGACAGAGTCTCAAATCTTGGTTCTTGTGCTGACGAGGCCTTTAGTTTGGAAGGTTGTGAAGGCTTCACTTATCTTTGATTGCCTTGACTTCAGCTATCCATCACCTTGCTTCGATAGATCTGACTGGGTTTGTAGCAAATGGGGCGAGAGGGAATAGTAGGAGGTAAGGATAGAATCGCGGAGATATGGTAATCTAAACCCATTATAACTGTAAAAGAGTACACCCTGGAAAACTGGGGTGGCACATGAATCACATAAGTTTTTGAAAGCACTATTTTCCTGTGACCGCGAAATGTAATGCCCGAGGGCAAGAAGGTAGTGCACAGGGCCAAATAAAATCTTGCAACAATGCAACGTCTATGCGGGGGAGCACACATAGGAGGGTGCAGGGTTCATATGCACAGTCTGTCTAAAATGAGACCATCTTATCTTCATGAACATCTTCGACATTCTTAACCTTAGAATTTGGAGTAGGGGTATGAAAAGGGAAACAAAATTTTATTTTTGAAATAATAGACAGAAGAGGGAAGTTTTTGAGGGCAATTTGGTTGATATTAGCACTTACTCTTGTATTATCATTTTGAATTCGGGGTAAGAGAGCTTTTAGAAGTAAATATGGCTCAGGCAGCATATAGATGAGAGGGAATCATATAAAAGAAATGGGAATGAGCAACACAACTTATATTTGTGAAAGTAGATATTAAAGAAATAATTCTAGTCATGAACTAACGGCCAGGCTAACTAGGTCACGGCCTGCAGTCGATATGCTCTGATACCATCGCTGTAGGAGCCCAGATATTAACATCCGGATTCCTCTGTGATTCCACCGCACTATTCCCTGGATCAGTAGATAGTGCTCACAGATTACAGTTTTGAATATCAAAGTACATATCATGCGAAAGCGTAAATATAATAGTAAACTTACACATGGGCCGATTAGGCCGAAATCAATAAATTGCAGCAGCGGAAGAACGAAGCACACAGGTGGGACCTTCAGGACATGCCCACAGGCAGCCAACCGGAGGTTCGTGACCTAGCCCTTGACATCTTCATCTTCTCGCCAGCTTGTCCAATCTTGTTGCCGAGGCGAGGTGATTTGATTCCTGATTCTGAATTTTGTCGCAAAAGCGAGTGTGAGCACTCCAACCCCGTGCTCCGCGAGCCAATACACAGAATGCAAATAAATAGTATGCATGGCGTAACAAGGGAGAGGCTCGGGGTATTTTATTTGCCAAAAATCGCTTTTAGTAGCTTTGTTATTATTTAATCATAGTGTTATTGTTACTGCCTATACTCCACCTAGCGACTACCATAATTGCTTAATCCACCAAAATACACTTTTTATTCATTGCTGTCTAAGACTCCAAACAGCGAATGACATCATTTAACTAATCCACCGATCTTATTCCTTCTATATTGATTACTATCTAATTCTCTAAATAGTGAGCAACATCATTTATTTAATCCACCGATCATACACTCTCTATATGGTTTGCTGTCTAAAACTCCAAACAGCGAATGTCATTAATTATTCAATCCACCAATCAAATGCTGCCCAATCCCCAAACAACGAGTATCATAATCTATATAATCCACCGAGCAATTGCTGCCTAAAACTCCAAACAGCCAGCGACTTCATTCATCTAATCACTTAGTTAATCCACCACTATCTTTGGTATCCTAATTTCCTAACAATCCAAATCCTCTTGTATTGATCCACAACCATAATTTGCTCTTTCAATTACCAATCTTATTTTCCATTATTTATCTCTAACTACTTCATTATTATACCACCACCAAGAATATCAATAATCAAGCCTACGATTCACTAGTATACATCCACCATGAATATTATTGATCAAGTCTACGATTCACTAGTACATATCCATCAAGCATATCATGGATTAGATTTACAATTCGCTAGTATTCATCCATCAAGAATATCATTGATCAAGTTTATACCCCAAGACTTGTTATCATACCCTCAAATTCCTAAAAATCCAATTCATCCATCTTGTATGTGATCAAATCCTATTCCTCCCATTATCGCCAACACCTTCCAAGAATTTATATTAATTATCAAATACTGTAATCCAATCATTATCTTTGCATTCCCTAATTCTCCAAGAATCGTTTGAATTGTCTATCTAGCCTATACATCCATTAAGGCTCCATCAATTTATTTCCTACCAGAATCCACACAATCATTTTCTTCTTATGATCGACATGAATCCACCAAAATTTTATATGTCTACCCTAGGCAGCTATCTTCTTTACTCATGACTCTATTTATTCTTTTTGACATTTTATATTATGACAAGAGAAACATTTTCTTTTTGAAATGTGATACATAGAAATTTCCTAAGACTTAGCAATTGTGACCAAAAACATAATGTGTAAGAGAATGCAATAATTATAGCGATCCAGATTCCATCCACCATTACATGGTCTCTGCACCATATGCTAGACCTTCAGCGTTATAGCCGCTTACATTACCACTGGGCGACACCCAGGACAACTCAAATCAGGGCCTTTCTCTACCCTCCACTTTACCATTCCCATTCACAAAGTTTTTGAAATAGATCTATATCTGGTTACGTTCCCATGTCCGCCCTTGACCGTGGGCACGGCTATTCGAATAGTTTTGACTCTGCAGAGTTTGCACACTTTACCCACAAGAGACAGTTCACTCGTTGCCCCACACGATTCCTTAGCCGTGCGGTTGAGCAAACCATCACAGTAACCGTTCAAAGTACCACACCCCTTCCATCATCTCACCCCTATGAGCTTGGCCCGCTTGCGGCAGGTCTCATAAGTTGTGCGGGATGTTCTCCTTCTAAACGCCTAGCAGCTGGCTACCCACACTGCTAGCACGCCACAGCAGAACTTCACCCTCCGCGGATGCCCCATTCAAGCCGTCACACTGACTGCCACTTGCACTACCTCACCTCCTCCACCTATGACGATGACTTTCGGGGTCCGGTAAATCTACTAGGCCAAGTTGTACTTTATAGACTTGTGGTTGTACTTGTTTTACACGGGAGGTCATGACAAGATTCGGTCCTTAGGTTTATCTGGGCGATTCTACCACAAACCACACTCTCGTGCACACCTGCACCATACCCCCGAACCATCTGCCCAGATAAATAAGCAATTCTAGGTTTTTGGGAATATAAAATAACCATATCCAACATACACCAGTCATTACCACCATGACTGCCCAACCAATTTTTCTCAGAATTAAAAGCGATGCTTGGGCGCTCTCGCGCCCATGAGTATCTAACCAATACTAAGCATGGCATATAATTACGGACTTATTTTCGAAAGGTTACTATTATAATTTTGCTAGGGTGACATGGTTCTCATGTTCAAATATTTCAAAGGAGGGGCAATATTAATCAAGTTAGAAAATAGGCATTTAACTAAAATTCTAAATTAAACATGTATTTGCATATAAATTAACAGCATGCAATTTGATAAGTTAAACAAAAGTAATTTGCAGAAAATGTAGGTTCAACATGATCAAAGTTTCGACTCGCCTGGCACGATTTACCGCAGTCTTGCGCTCACGCAAAGCTTTCTCATTTGTCGATCTTGAGGTTCGGGTCTTTATCTTCACCTCGATCTCGGCCTCGCTTGATCCTTGATTCTTCCGGACTCCAATTTCTAGTTACGTGCTAAGCAACTGAATTCAAGTTAAAAAACAAATAACTCAAAAGACCCAAATAAATCCAAACACTTTACATACCCGATTTAATTTAAATTATACATTTGGTACGATTTGAGAATAGAAGGATGACTCAAGTTAGTGTGTTCTAAGTGTAGCGGTAGCTGGATTGAGTAGGGGGCGAGTTGTCTGAATGCTTTACCGTGAGGGAAAATTTTAGAAACACGAGGGATCGAAAGTGAAGATGCACCTGCAGGAATTATCTGCTTTGAACATCCTTCTGACTAAAAGTTGATGTCAACTTATGTATCTTAGTTGTTGTTTGGCACCAACGAAGTTTTAAGAGACCGCCTATATGTGCATTAGGTGATGGCTCGGCTGGCTATTTAGAGTCACACTTCACTACTGCTCTCAATTATTCCTATAGCTAAGATTCGTTTTACCGATGGTATGCTAAAAGTTAGGGTGTTTATTTTATTGGGTAATCTTTAATTTAAACCCTTATTTTTATAGTTAAGTTTGGCACCAAACTTATTTTCCCTAACTTTAAGTTGGAGGCGCTCTAGAAATTAGCTGATATTGTTATTCTATCCCTTAGTATCCGATGTAACTTTATCTTAACTTATTCATAGCTGGTTATGCGTGCTACTCAGAATTATATTTCATCATCGTTACTACGTGAAAGTTGTCATTTAAGACTTCTTGATCGGTGGTATTGTTAATGATGGTGTAACATCCCAAAATTTGGCTTTCTGGAAAAATTTAAATTAAGATTAATTATTTTAAAGTAATTGGGTTTTACTTGGCTTTTATTTGATTGTCTGGATTTTATTTCAAAATTTAAAGCAAGAAAATATATTTTAAATATTTTATTAAAGCCAAAAAGGGAAAATTATATTTTTCTTAGCCTCTCCTAAAATTTTAAATATTATTTGAGAATTTTCTGAAATTTAAAATCAATTTTCAAAGTTAAAAAGTATTTTATAAATTATTAAAATGCAAATCTGAAATTAAAAATATTTTTAATAAGTCTAAAATGCTTCCAGGAATATTTTATGATTTTTCTGGAATTTGTAGACATTAAATATTAATTTTCCAAGCTTTTATAAAGTTTCTAGTAATTGCTGAAATTTATTCCGAAAATAAAAATCAAATTAAATCCTAGCCCGCCACGTGTCGCTCTCAGATTAAATCCACCTCTCTCCACATTTTAATCCTAGCCATCCACCACAACTTACCCCTTCATAAAATCCAAAGCCCCTCATACACTCACTTGCCACGTGTCGCGAATCCGACGGCCCGTACCCCTTCACTAACTCTCACTCTCTATGACACATGGGACCCATATGTCATATCCTTCTTCAACCTCACCTTCTTCCTCCTCCCACCCTCTCTCTCCACCTCCATTAAACCGAAAATCAAGCTTTGATTCCGGCCTTTTACTCGCTTTAATTCCCGAATAAAGAGTGGAAACGGATGCCCTATTACTCCCCTCCATTCATCCGGTCGTTTCCCCTCTTTTATTTCCTTTATTCGCGGTTTGCATTAACTACGGCGAAGCTCCAAAAATCCGGCCACCCCTCCTCCCCTTGCCTATAAATACCGCCCTCCCCTCGGCCTCCCTCACCACCGCCTCCCACCGCCCTCTCCTCCTCTTCCCGGCCGCCCCCGGCGTCTAACCGCCGCCGCCTCCAAGCCTCACCGCCGCCGCCTCCTAGCACCGCCGCCGGCCGCCCACACCTCCACCGCCGCCTCACCGCCGCCGCCGTTCGCAGCCCTCCGCGGCCGCGGCCACGGCAAGGCCACGGCCGGCCATCTCGAGCCGGCCATGCGCGTGCGCCGCGTAACCTCCACGTCGGCCGGCCTTGTCCGCGTGGCCACCCGCGTGGCCGCCACCTCGCGCCCGCATGGCGCCATGTGGCCGGTGCGCCACGTCGGCGAATCCCGTGGTCCGTGGATCCGGTTCACGGTAGA
This sequence comes from Dendrocalamus sinicus, assembly GCA_036346575.1. NCBI lineage: Eukaryota > Viridiplantae > Streptophyta > Magnoliopsida > Poales > Poaceae > Dendrocalamus > Dendrocalamus sinicus. Next base: position 24,453,570 of record CM070666.1, on the reverse strand, counting down.
CCGGGCCCACCGGTCATTCAAATATTTTTCCCGCTCGGAATATTCAAAATTTGCTGACGTCATAAATAGCATTTTTCAGTGCAAAAATAATTCCCGAAAGCTGGCTTTTTCCTTTTTCCCTCCTTTTAATCTTTCGGATGCCATAACTTTCTCGTTTTAACTCCGTTTGAGCCCATTCAAATTTCTAAATTCATCAAAAATTTCAAACTATCCATTTCTTCCATCCTTTCAAATATTTGAAATTTATTTGATATTTCAAATATTTAAATTTCAAATTCCAATACCTAGTTTAAATTCAAAGCCTCAGTTCCATTCCAAATTCTCTGTGCACTTTCAAAATTCAAATTCAAATCTTGCAAACTCTCCATAAAATTCATTCTATTTTCCTTGGTCCCAATATTGTCTTAGTAATTTCTTTTCCCAACCGATCTTCCAGATATTCGTTCTCCCTCGTGTGAACCCCAAATCCGATGAATCTTTCTCCTAAATTCGTAAGAAATCATAAACTTCCTTCCAGTATATATATTATATTTGAGATTTTATTTGTGTTTATTTGTTCGTTTGTTTTGTCGTTTCGCGCGTAGAACCCGACATTGCCGAAGATTTCGTCGAGTCGCAGCAAGAAGAACCAATCAGCATTCAAGAAGGCAAGTCTCCTTTGATCATCTTGAACCTATGATTTCGAAATGTTTTAATTATTTTAAATTATGTGCATTGCTATTTATATAAAATATTAGTTCAAATCTTAAGGGTTAGTTAAACCCACCTTGTTATACCCTCCATTGAAATTGAATGCCATGTACCTTTGTCACCCTAGAATTTCATTTGTCTCAATAATGGGATTATTACTGAATCTTTGTGAATAGTGGAATGGTAGTATAATGCTTAGTCTCGCTATTTAATACCTTTGAAATCTTGAAAATGGGAAATTATGATTTATTGTAATACCTCTGTGTTTATGAAAATTAGTGGTAATTGGAGTTGCCACTGTTCTTTTAAAATAAAATAAAATTTGAAAATTGGTTTAGATTAGGGTGGATGGTTAGTTTGGATTGGTACAGGAAGCACGAGATCTTGTAATGTGTATGTTCCACCCTAGTCAATTAAGGACCGACGCTTGTGTTTGTCCAGACTGAGCATTAACCGTACAACCACAAGTCTATATGGGTACGACCTAGCTGACTAACTTACGATAGTCTAGTTTAGGTGCCACCGGTGGAAAGTGGATGCCGAGGATGGGTGGTTATTCACAAGTGAGGGACAGGATTTATTGTACTCATATGGCGCAAGAGGGGCTTGGTTCGGGCGGTTAGCCTACTGCGGTGAAACCTCGCGGGTGGTATCTAGCTAGATTAGAGTAAGGTAAAAGCTTTGTGATATTTTATCCGGGTCTCATGCCAAAGGAAGCGTGTTGACTTTTAGGATAATTTATCTCTTGTTGGTAAAGTTGTACAACCTCTGCAGAGTGTAAAACTATTCGAATAGCCGTGCCCACGGTCAAGGGCTGCAAGGAATGCATTCACATGGTAGATTTCTGGTTTTGTTTTAAAATCAAAGTTTTGTATTCGAGAGTGGAGGAACTCTCGGAAGGGTATCTGGCGGTTGGAGCAGAGAGGGTGGATTTAACCATGAGTATTAAACTTGTTCAAGTTGTTGGCTAGTGTTGGTAGATGGAACCTTCATTAGAAAGTTAATGATAGTTTCTGCTAAAACATTTACTTTATTAAATTGAGGCCTTCAAAAAAATAATTAGTAGTAATTGAAATTTTAAAATATTGCTTTGTGCAAAAGAACCATATAGCCTTCCTTTGTCAAGCCTTGCATCTATGCATTTTTCCCAAGACTTGCGGAGTACTTTATGTACTCACATGCTACACTCAAAAATAATATTCAGAAGAGTATGAAGCTCAAGAAGGCGACTACGACTTCTTCGCGAGTGGATTCGACGAAGGATTCCAGGAGTTCTAGGTCGCGCTTCCCCAGTCAATTGCCTGTGGCGTATTGATGGGTCTTCACCGAAGTTTATCTTTGCTTCATTGTGTTTCGTGTGTGCGAGGTCTTGAAACCTCAATTGTAATAATGAGACCTTTGGTCTGTATTCTTTAATATTGTAATAAAGCGTTGCTGGTTATGTATTCATTTCTGTTTAACCTGTGTGCACTAGCTTTGATCTGGGACTAGTGCAGTAATACACAGAGGGTCCGGTTCGGAAATCCGGGGTCCCGACAGATGGCGTCTACATTTCTAATGGGATCTACAACGAATACAAAGTTTCTAATGATATACTTGCTAGGGCTACATACATGTCATCTGCGCTTTTCTAGCTATGCATTTATATGTATTTACCTAGATAAGTCTCTAACTTAGATGGATATTCTATTTCAGCTACCTTTAATATTCTGTTTAATTCATGACTCTTTATTAGATATTATTCTCCTTAAATTTTAACCTAGATGTCTTTATGATAGAGCGTTTATAAGTCTTAGAACCCTCTTTGATTATTGCCTTCACTTAATGTTTAGATTAATAATAAAGGCACATTAATTTTTGCATATATGGTAAGTAATCAAATATTAAACCTTAAACCAGTTCATTTATATTCTAATAAAATTTGTTGGTTTCCATAGGCTAGTTTCATATTTCTCCTAGTTGAAATAAAGCAGAAGAAAGCAAAAAACAAAGCAAAAGAAAAAGATTCGGAAAAAAGGGGGAAAGGATAGGAATTGATCCCAGGACCTGGGGGAGACTCAGTGCTTTAAGGGCTTTCGGGCTAGCCAACTAAGCCAGTGTTCCTTCGCAACTTACTGGGGGTAAACCTTTTACAACAGGCAACGCAAATGCTGAGTTCCACAACAGAGTCCCAATCGGCCGAACAGGGGAGGCAGGCTCGCGGAGGGTATTGCGGCGCCGCTGGTGGGGAGCAGCCAGGGAGACGCTGGCGAGCACAAAAACGGAACGCTTGCGGGGTGGGGAAGCCGATGGAGGGGGTGGCGCGGCTCGGGGTGGCGCTAGAAAGGGGCAGCGACACCAAGAGCGGCCGGCAGCGGGTGAGAAGGGGGGCGGCGCCGGCGCGGGAGGGGGAGAAATTGGAGGTGGGCACGAGCAGGAGCAGGTCACGGGGAATCTCACCGCGCGAGTTGCCGAGCGAGAATGCCCGCAGTGGGCCGCGACGTGGATGGGGGAGGCGGCGGAGGGCTTCGTGGCGCCGGCGAGCTGAGGCGGCGGGGAGCGCTGGCCGGTGGTCGTGAGAGACTCGAGATGATGTGGCGATGCTCTCCCCCGGTGGAATCGGGCGGTGGCGCCCTGAGGGAGAAATGGAGGCGGTGGCGGCGCATTTGACCGCCGGCGAGAATTAAAAGCCTTCCGGCGAGATCGGTGCGGCGCTTTTCAATTCAATCGGAGAGAAGAGACTAGAGGCTCGGAAGAACCCGTCGGCTTGCTTGGATTGAAGGGGGACGCACTGGAGCACTGGAATGGCGAGGAGGCAGTGCGGCGGGTTCACGGCACTTGGCAGGAGAAGACCAGGGAGAGGAAGGGGAGCGGCGCGGGGAGAAGAGGGGAAGCCAATGGCGCTTATAGCTGCAGAGGGGCGGAGGAAAGCGCGGAGGATCGGGCAGCGTGGAGGTCCAGCGTGGGGCTCGATGTGTGCAGCAGAGACAGGGCAGGCGCGTGAGACACAGGTTACGGGGACGCAACGGGGCGCAGAGCGATGGCGACGTGCGACAGGGCTGGCACGAGGTGTTGCAGTAGGAAGCGGTGGGCTCGAGGCGACGCAGAGCAGAAAGCAATCGGGGAAGAATGACGTGGAAGCAGCTCGTCCACGAGCGAAAGAGGGAGATGAATGAAAAATAAAGGGGGAGACGGGGGCAGGAAAAGGGGCTCTGCGGCAGGGAGGGGAAAAGAGAGAGAGGGAGGGAGGAAGAGAGAGAAGAGATTAGGGCCCACATGTAAGAGAGAGGGAAAATGGGAAAAGAATGAGAGAAATGAAAGGCTCTAGAATTTTGGATTTTTAATTCAACTTTTAATCCAAATGTCTAGGTAAAAATAAACTTACATTTCTCTATTTTTTTGTGTTGACTAAATTTTTGAGGATCAAATTCTTGGGTTTTGCATGCTAATTGAATTAAAAGGAGAGACTTTTGGGTTTAGCCATTTAGAGATATATTCCAATATTTCTTTTGGTTTTATTTTATTGACTTAAACTTGAATTCATGGTTTTGGGATTTTGGATTTCATGATTCAGTAATGTCATTTTAGATTTTTTTCATGATCTTATTTCTACTTCAGATTATCCTTGATCATTAATTTGCATGCCACCAAAATCTCAAAAGATTTCAACTAAATATACAAAAGAAAGTTTGAACGCCAACAAATGCAAGAACAAGTTTTAAAAACTCCATATTTCTGAATATCTAAATTTTGGGATGTCACAGGAACTTGATCAAATGATCTTGAGGCATCATCCCAACATAGAGCAACCCATTTTGGGCCTTCCCAGCAAGAAAGAACTCAAAAACAAGAAATCAAGAAATCAAGCCAAAAGAGCATCGAAGGGAAAAATGAACAGAGTGATAAGAACTGAATCAATCTCAAACTCCACCATCTCATATTGATAACGAGGAAAGGAGATACATGATTGATACAAGAGGAATAATTACAAGTCACTCAATCCATCCTCTCCCTCTCCCTAGACCTCAAGAACACAACCAATACATGCTTGGTAGGGAGGAACAACACACAGGCACTCAAGAAACCATCGAAGGGGACACAGAGGGAACACAACTCTGCCTCCTCCAACAACTCACAACCACTAAAGCCTAAAGCCAAAGCAAACTCTAAAGCCTATTTTGACTAAAGGAAACCCTAAAATCCCTTGAAGTGTTCAAGTGGGCATGCAGCCCCTCCAACCTATTTATAGCCCACGGCTAACGGTTCTCCACCCCGTTATGCCCGCTAAATCCAACGGAGCCCGCTTCCTCTTGTGCAGCCTTGCGAATTTCCTGATTCGCCCCTCCTGCACCTTCTGGGAAGCTTCCGCGCTCCTTGTCTCGCACGCCTCGCAACCACGTCAAATCTCCGCCGTCTTCGACACATCCGACCGTTCTGACCTCGACACCTCCCTGTGTCTAGTCCGGTCACCTCGTGTCTCACCACAACTCCGCTTCGACTTCCTGCAGTCACACAGACAAGAAACACGTCATATAGCATCGCTCGATACATGAAAGCGTAAATAGCATAAGCACATCATACTTACTCATGACGAAGTCCAAACCTATCGAATCATCGGAATATGCAACCTAATCCCATACGACCAAGTTTGACCAAGTCCGACCAAGCCTGTTGCACCACGCAACGACATGGTCCGACCACACAATCCAAACTCGACTATCCTAAACCTTTGTCAATTACTCATCACTCATATGGAGTCACGACCACATGGTCTCTCAATCTCCCCCTTGATGAGTATATTGACAAACACCGAAAAAGCACAAAGTTGAGTTTGAAATGCAAGAAAGAAGTCAAACATGGTCCAAAGGAAACAGAAATGATGCTAATAACCATGTTGACACAAGGAGCAAAAGAAAGAACAAGTTTTCCTGAAAGCTCCCAAAATGGCTTTTTCTACCACTTATTCTCCCCCTTTTGGCAATAAACACATCAAGGATGCAAGGAAGAGAATATGACATGACAATGGATGAAAAATGGCTGAAATTTGTTTATTTTAAGCATGTAGAGCCATGAGAATTATCCATAATGACCAGAATGAGATACACCAAGCCATAACTCAATAACACGCTATCTAGATCATGACAAGATATGTATATCCTAGCTAGAACACATAGATGACAATCTGAAATGTAGATTATGATATGATCATGTCAAGTCATCAAGAAGCAAAGTCTAGCTAGAGATATCCAAGAATGATGCAGGCCATGTCAATAAGCTAAACAGAACCAAGAATCTAGTATTGCGTCCAAATAGAGTGCTACATTCTCAAAAATGAAACATTAGTTGAAGTACTTGGTTCTTTTTGTAGCTTAAGAAAATTGAGCACATAAAACATCGTCTTTTAAAAGCACATGGTCGTTTCCAACCCAATTTTTTTTGTTATGTGCTAGATCTCAAGCCTTATGCAACTACTCCAAGCAAGAAGCTTAAGAAGATAGTCTAGGTCATCCAAAACTCCCCCTGAGTTCATGCCTAGTGCAATGGCAAGCCGTCTCATGAGAAAGAATTGGTGAGATCAGTTTTTTCGCACAAAAGAGATCTTTTTGCATTTTAACATGGTGTACTAACTCATGCATCAACAAGAGACGAAAATAGCTCAATCTAAGGCTCAATAGAGATTCAACGCTCAGCTTAGCCTATTTGAGATGGCATGAATCATAAACGGATAGCTCAAGAAAGACTAATCTTAAGTGCTAACATGACAAGTTTTAGTTCGAGTTGAGCAATTTTAATTAACTTATCATGGCAAAAGATAGTCTACACATATGAAGTCATGATAAATCTAGCAAATAAGCACAAGTCATGGCAAGGTGTAGTGCATTGTAAGCATGTCATAACAGAATAATAATCAGGGCTCAATGCAGTTATATTACAGTGCAGAATGCTGAAATGCAAGAAAATCCAGCTCCCCCTCAACATGAGATGCAACTTTTAGTTCAAGTTGAGTTAAGTCAATAGTAAGCTCCAGAAGCTCCCAAATGAACTCCCCTTGAACCAAAGCAATAAAATCGAGAAGCTGGCAAAGAAAACAGCAAATAGGCAGTCCTTAAAGCATAGACAAGATATAGAGATAATTAAGGCTCAGACTGACTCTCATCTACCCCATATGACTCCAAGACTATCAACTGGTTATCTAACAAACTAAGGAGCAAACACGCACTGTCTACCCAAGGGTGGCCCAACCCTTGCTAGAACCTAGAAGTAGTGAGTGAGCTCAACCTAGTGAGAAGAGAAGCAGCTAATAAGCAGCATCCTAGAGTCATAAGATAAGAGCAAGAAGTCTGAACAGCTAGACGTGAGAACCACTCTAATCTATGCTGGAAGGACTAAACCCGATGCACCCCAAATGCAATGCAACAGAAATGAGACAGAAGCATAATCAATATAGTAAAGCAGTAAAGCCCAAAGCTCCCCCTCACTACAGTCCATAAGGACAAACCACCCCAAGCTCTCCCTGCAGAGCTGAAAACCTCGAACTATCTAATGGCTTGGTGAAGATGTCAGCCAACTGGTGGTCACTCTCCACAAACTGGAGCACTATATCGCCCTTCTCTATATGGTCTCTAAGGAAGTGATAACGGATATCGATGTGCTTAGTCCGAGAGTGTTGCACTGGGTTCTTAGCAATGTTAATCGCAGAAGTGTTATCACAAAAGAGTGGAACACTATCGATAACTAACCCAAAGTCCCGTAGGGTCGAAGCCATCCAGAGTACCTGACTGCAGCAGCTGGCTGCAGCAACATACTCGGCCTCTGCGGTAGACTGTGCAACACCGGACTGCTTCCTAGACGACCAAGAGACGAGAGAAGTGCCAATGAATTGGCAAGTGCCAGAAGTGCTCTTCCTATCTATCCTACAGCCAGCAAAGTCTGCGTCCGAGAAGGCTCTCAAGGAAAGACATGATGAGGAAGAGTACCAGATACCATAGTCAATGGTAGCTCGAAGGTACCGAAGAATGCGTTTCACCGCCTGACGGTGAGACACGCGAGGAGAAGCCTGAAACCGAGCACAAAGACACACAGCGAAGTGTATGTCCGGTCTCGAGGCAGTGAGGTACAAGAGGGAGCCGATCATACTCCTATACTCCTTCTGATCGACTGGCTCGCCATCCTCATCTGGGTCGAGTGAAGCTAAGGTAGCCATCGGAGTGGACACTGGCGTACCATCACTCATATAGAAGCGCTTCAGGAGGTCTCGAGTGTACTTGCCCTGATGCAAGAAGGTACCCTCCCGAGTCTGCTTGATTTGGAAGCCAAGGAAGAAGCTTAACTCGCCCATCATGCTCATCTCAAACTCTGAGCTCATGACATCGGAAAACTGGGAAACGAGAGCATGCGAGGAGCTGCCAAAGATGATGTCATCCACATAAGTCTGGACGAGCAGAAGATCAGTGCCATGCTGACGGATGAACAACGTCTTGTCTACTTTATCCATCTCAAAACCATGACTCAACAAGTAGGACTTAAGCCTCTCATACCAAGCTCTAGGGGCTTGCTTAAGTCCATAGAATGCTTTGGAAAGCTTGAAGACATGGTTTGGGTATTTGGGGTTCTCGAAACCTGGAGGCTGTCTGATGAGGACATCACTTCTTCAGATACACACAACACTCCTCCACTTGACATTCAAGGACCAATTACTAGAGCTCGCGCTCGACAATTGAATTTACAGGTGAGCTCGTTCCTAAGTACTTCTTTTTGTTCATTTGAGAATCGATTGCTACCTAATGATTTAATTATGATTAGGAACCGTGGAGAGGACCTGGGAGTACTTGGAGAAGAGCTACGAGGTGCACAAGTCCAGCAAGGGCGGTCGAATCATGTTGGAGGTCCAACTCAAGCCGACTTCGAATCCAATTCGGAGTCCAGGACCAGGCCTCACTAAAATAGACGCCCAGATCACATCCGGCCTCCGTTTTGGACGTTCTACATATGTATGGAAAGCTGAGAAGACGACCTTTACAATGGATCTGGTCCCATGTCAAAATTCCATCGGAGTCAATTGGAATCGTCAAAACAAGTGGGCATTCAGAATCTATCAGGGTGCTGTGTCACCGTCTTTTGTGCCGTTCAGCTTTGTATCGTGTTGGAGCCCATTAGGGCGTGTCCAGGGGTTTTACACGCCCGTCACTCCAATATATCCAGCCACCACCCCACCATTAGGGTTTGGGTTTTGCTTAGATTAATTCTGTCTTTGAACAGTTTCGCCGTTCATCGGTTTGTGAGACCCCAACTTTCGAGTGCTACTTCAATACATCCGCAATTCAGTTGTGTTCTTCCTTGTTCTTGCTTGTGTTCTTTGATTCGCAGGCGAGGATTAGCCTTCTTGGCGAGGTCAACCGGGCCGCGCACGGTTGATAACCTGAGGAGACGTGGTGCTGCGATTGCGGGGTTCGGAACGTGTCGTTCGGAAGCCGGATCGATTTGTGTCGCGCCTCCACCAAATCGAACATATCCAGAACCTGTTGGAAGATCGAGACCCCGTCCCCATCACTGTCGGACATAGACTTATTCCTCAATGAAGCTATTAAGGAAGACACTCTTGACGTCCATCTGGTAAAGCTTGAAACCCTTAGAAGCTGCAAAGGCAAGCATGATTCTAATGTCGAGGCTACATTGCCACAGAAGATGGAGGCTACATCAGCACTTTGGATGTCGAGGAGGATGATGATGTTGCTGCTGCCTCGGATGACAATGGCGGTGGTGATGACGACCTGGTCCTTGGTGGGGCGTCCACAGCGACGCTACGGAGCATCATTGTGTAGCGAGTCCTCAGCACACAGGTACAACAAACCGACAAGCTTCAACGCCATAATTTGTTTCAGACTTTCTTCGCAATCAAGAACCGGTGTGCACGTGTCATCATTGATGGAGGAAGCTGCAACAACTTGGTGAGTTCTGATTTGGTCAAGAAGCTTGGCTTGACCACGCGACCACATCCACATCCATACCATATTCAGTGGTTAAATGATTCTGGAAAAGCTAAGGTAACGCAAACATGCTGAGTTCATTTTTCCATTGGTGGTTATGCTGATCATGTTGATTGTGATGTGGTTCCCATGCAAGCATGCTCTCTTTTATTGGGTCGACTTTGGGAATTTGATAATGATGCTTTACACCATGGTAGTAGTAACAAATACACTTTTATGCATAAGGGAAAGAAAGTTACTTTACTGCCTTTGACCCCAGCTGAGATTATAGAGGCCGATAGGGAGAGAGTTGCTGCTGCTAATGATCCAAAGGAACATGATAAATCTGAAAAATAGCAAGTAATCTATTCGAAAAATTCTGTTATGCTTGCCACAAAATCAGACCTTGCTGAAATTGATGATGTTAATGATACATGCTATGCTTTTGTGTGCAAAGATGCTTTATTTTCTCTTGATAATATGCCTTGCACTTTGCCTGCTCCTGTCACTAACCTTTTGCAGGAGTTTAGAGATGTTTTCCCTGATGAGATACCTCCAGGACTTCCACCCATTAGAGGGATTGAGCACCAGATTGACTTGATCCCTGGAGTGAGTTTGCCAAACCGTGCGGCGTACAGGACCAATCCCGAAGAGACTAAGGAGATTCAGCGACAAGTCCAAGACCTTTTGGACCGTGGGTACGTACGTGAGAGTCTTAGTCCTTGTGCTGTTCCTATTCTTTTGGTTCCCAAAAAAGATGCTTCTTGGCGTATGTGTGTAGATTGTAGAGCCATTAACAACATTACTATAAGGTATCGTCATCCTATTCCTAGGCTAGACGACATGCTTGATGAATTGTGTGGTGCTATAATTTTCACAAAGATTGACTTGCGTAGTGAATACCACCAAATAAGAATGAAACTTGGCGATGAATGGAAAACTGCTTTTAAAACTAAGTTCGGCTTGTATGAGTGGTTAGTCATGCCTTTTGGTTTAACTAATGCACCTAGCACTTTCATGAGATTAATGAACGAGGTTTTACGTGCTTTCATTGGCAAATTTGTAGTTGTTTACTTTGATGATATCTTGATTTATAGCAAGTCCATGGATGAACATTTGAATCACTTACGTGCTGTTTTTAATGCTTTGCGGGATGCACGTTTGTTTGGTAACCTTGGTGTCGTAGGGATGGCCCCCACCTAAACCCAGCAGGCCTGGTAGGAGATTATAAGGCCCAGAATAGGTCATGCATAATGACATAACTGCCCCTAGAGGGGATAACCAGATGTAAGGGTATAACTGTAAAAGCACTCCTCATGTGTATGTATATATACGAGCAAGCCATGGGGAGGAGCCCAGGCCATTACACTTATCTTCATCACTCTCCACTACCATCTCTCTCTCTGTTTGGTCTGTAGCCACAACAGTTGGCGCCGTCCGTGGGGAGGATGAAGACAAGCCTGAAGACCGAAGGAAAAAGATGGCACCGAAAAAAGCTTCTTCAGCGGCGGCGAAGGGAAAGAAGGCGGTCGGCCCGGAGCGTCGTATGAGTACCAGGGCTTCGGCATCGGCAGCGGCGGACGCGGGTGTCGACGCAGGCGTGGTGGCCGAAGACGCCGATGGTCGCGCGGTGACGACCAACCTCGTCACCAGCATCGCGACGACCAACCTCATCACCGGCGACGCGACGATCGCCCCCGGCACCGGCACCGCGACGACCCGCCCCTCTACCGGCGTCGCGGGGACGGGCCCCGCGCCGACCCGGCGGTCGAAGACGCCGACGCGGTGCGGCGGCAACCGACCCCCGCCACGCAACGACACCGACTCGCCGCCCCATCGCAACCCTCGCCGGCGGCGCGGACCGGGCGGTCCGAAGTAGCCGCGACGGAGCGACCGGCAGCTCGGGACCTCGCGACGCGGTCGTCCCCGCGCCGATCCGCCCGCCGGGAGTACCGGCGACCCCGCCTGCACCGGCGATGGAAAGTGCCCTGCTGGCGGCTCTCAACGCGTTCCAGCGGGAGCTAGGGGACCTTCGCGGAGCCGTCAGAGATATGCAAGAGGCTCGGAGCCAGCAGGCCGCGCCAGTGGTCGCGTCCGAGCCCACGCCGGAGAGGGCGGACAGTCGCGAAGCCCCCACGTCCAGCCGCGTGCCGCTGCGGCGCGTGGATCCGGAGTCCCCGCTCTCGGCGGGGCTGCAGCAGGCGGCATGGCCCGAAGACTTCAAGTTTCCTAGTGCCATCGACTCGTACAAAGGCGACACGGACCCCCGTGAGTTCGTGCGCGTATACGAAACCGCGATCGAAGCCGCGGGCAGAAACGACACCACGAAAGCAAAGGGACTCCCCCTCGTGCTACAAGGGGTGGCGCTCTCTTGGTTTTTTACCATAGAGCCGGGCTCCATCTACGCGTGGGAGCAGCTCCGCGTCCGCCTTCACAACAACTTCCAAGGAAACTACGTCGACCGGGTCGACGCGGACCAACTCTTTGCCGTAAAGCAAAAACCCTCGGAGAAGCTCCGGGACTACTTCAAACGCTTCGCCAAGATTCGATGTCAAGTGAAAGACGTCAACGAGACCACCATCGTCAATGCAGCCATACAGGGCCTTCGTCCGGGCCCGATGGCCGAGTACAATGCGCGAAAGCCAATCAAGACGGTGGCGAAGCTCTTCGACAAGATGAAAGAATATGCCAGGGTGGAGGAAGATGTGCGGCGAAGGCAAGGTGACGACTCCGACACCAACCAGGCCGGAGCCTCGGCAAAAGCCGAAGATCCGCCGAAGGGCGGTTCTTGAAGGAAAACATAGCAGAGTCGTCGAGGGCGCGCCGACCGCGAGGACAACTCGCATAAGGAGTCGTCCGACCAGCCCAGCGCGGCCAGCAAAGGTCGAGGCGAACCGTGCGTCCTCGACATCGGCGGGTCCGACGAGGTGCTCCAGGGCGGCGGCGGCCGGGCGCGGCCGTGGCAGAGGCCGCGACGATAAGGGTCGTGGAGATTACGACGACCAGCATCAGGGACAGTGGTGCGTAGTCCACGGCCGCGGCAATCATGATACCCACGCCTGCACCTCCATCGCGGAGCTCTGCGACAGCGTCGCTAGGGACAGGAACCCGGAGGCGCGCCCGCCTGCGGTGGCCCACGTCTAATTCCCATACGAGGCCGCCATGCAGGTACAGGCGCAAGGGATGCAGGTCCAGGCGCAAGGGATGCAACCCCAGGAAGGCGCCTTACGGATCCAAGCTCATGTACAGTAGCCTCGGGAGGGCCTCCTGTCGTTGCAGGCCCCGGACGCAACCTACCGCAGGGTCATTAACGTCATATCCAGAGGCTCCGCACAGGAATTCACCTCAGCACGGCAGCAGAAGGCCTACGCGCGAAGAGTACATCACGTGGTGGCATACCCAGCGCAAGCACCGCCGGAGTTGGCGCGGCACAAAGTCACATTCACACCCGATGACGCCCAAGGTGTGGACTTCCCTCATCAGGACCCCCTGGTCATCCGGGTCACCATCGCGGGATGCGACGTGGGGCGTGCCTTGGTGGACGGTGGTAGCTCCGCGAACGTATTGTTTGCGGCGGCCTTCGACCAGATGGGGATCCTCGGCCGCTGGGGCCTCGGGAATCCCACTGCAGGGCTTCGGGGGACAGCCCCTGCGGGCGCTGGGCCAAATCGGCCTTCAAGTCTCCTTCGGCCGAGATGACAATGTGCGGACCGAAGACGCCACCTTCGACGTGGTCGACCTTCCGTATCCCTACAATGCCATACTGGGGCGCCCAATCCTCAACTCTTTCAGCGCGGTACCACATCACGGCTATCTGTGCATGAAGATCCCGGGCCCCCGGACCATCATCACCGTCCGAGGCTGATGTGACGATGGCCCGATCTTCCGAGAGGTACTGATAAGTCGATTGTGGAGATCTCGACGTTGATGATCCAAAGGCTCCGACCAAAATAGATCGAACCCCTCGCAATCACTACACCACTGCTCCGTTGGTTATCAACCGTGCCGAACACGATTGACCTCGCCAAGAAGGCTATCTCCTGCAAGCGAATCGAGAACACAAGCAAGAGAGTAAAAGATGCAATCTGAAATTACGAATAATGTTTAAGTTCACAAGTTGGGGTTCCTCAAACCGAACATGCTAAGCAGAATAAACGCTAAGAAAACAAAAGGAAAATAAACTCTTAAGAAAAATCTAATGAAAAGGGAAGGAAAACTAAAGGGTGTGGCCTCCTTAAATGTGGGGAGAGGGAAGCCACACTTATCTAATGAAAAGGGATGTGGTACTATTCCTAGTTACTGTTCATGTGTGCGTGGTACTGTTCACGTGCTAAAACATCGTAGTCTATATCTTAGATCCTTTCGCCGTCCTTCTCCTCCCAGGAGCAAATAGCCCAAGTTACAAGGCCCTCGGCTCGCGAGCCAACACACAATATGCCATGGCTTTCAAAGGAGTCGGACTGCTTTTGAATACCATTATATAAAAGCCCTATGATGCAATTTTGGCTTGTTTCAGAAATGCAGTTTCTGATCTGCTAGCAAGTCCTTCAATTATAGCCGCTTAACTTACCATGGGACGTGGAGTTTGGAGGTGAGACCAGATCCATCTGAAAGTTTTAGACTCGCAGAGTTTGCACACTTTACCCACAAGAGATAAATCCACTCATTGCCCCACATGATTCCTTAGCCATGCGATTGAGTAGACTATCACAGACCTTTACAATGCACTTTTCCTAGTAGGGTTACGGAGGTTTCAAACCAGAAGCCCCTCTTGCGCCGTCACACTGAGGATGTGGCTATCCTCTACCCGCCTCGTGGTCACACCGCGCAACCCTTACTAGGTCGATGCAAATTAGTTGACAGTTGGCATTTGTTGTACATCGGGAGGCATGACAAATCTTAGTAATTGACTAACCACTTTGTGCTTCCACTGCACCACACTCTCACACCATCGAACCAAGGCCGGATATTTAAGCAAGTTGAGGTTTTTAGGAGCACAAAATAGCCATATCAAAATATGGATTCCCACCATGACTGTCCAAAACCATGATTAAAAATGACAATGATGTTGAACTGAGCATCTATGCAATACTAAGCCTAGCATATCATTGGACTTATTTTCAAATATTACTATTATATTTTTGCTAGCAAGGTTGCACATTCAAATATTGTAATATTATCCAAGGTAAATAATAGGCACATAACTAGATTATTGAATTAAACATGTATTTTCATAAACATAACGGCATGCAATTTGATAATTTAAATCAAAGTAATTTGCAGAAAATATAGGATCAACATGATCAAAGTATTGACTCGCCTGGTCATGGGATCTTGGTCCTGATCTTCTGAAGCTTCTAGGTGGCAGCCTCGGCTTCTTCCTCTTGAGCTTCAGATGCTAATTTATCGCGAGAAAATCCCCAAATAAAAGAAAAGCAATAATCACTCAAGAAGTCACCAGAAATTCAATTAGACTTTAAAAATTATGGTTCTGGTTTCATTTGATAGATCTCAAATTTAGATGAATTTATAAATTTGTTTCACCCAATCGGAGTTAAAATGAATAAGTTACATCCATTTAAAGTTTTCAGTTTGAGAAAATCCAAAATAAAGTAGCAAATCTTGACACGTGGCCCCTGTTATTTTGATTCACCCTATTATGTTAATGCTTATTGTCGTGCTTATGACGTGTGGGCCCATGGTGTATTTTAATCTATTTTATTTCGTTCGCCATCGACACCGACATGTGGGCCATGTATCGCTGGTCGAGCCCACATGTCGAGAGGGAATTGATTAGTTAACCTAAACCCTAGCCCTTAAACACGATTAGCCCTTAATTAATTCGGTTTACCCTTAATCCCTCCTCATCTGTAGTTCAAAAATGGGCTAATAATCGCTACGATGCCCGCAGCCAAGGAATCGAACGCTGGCGAGCCGAGTGGCAACGGCCATTGCTAGCCACCGCCACCGAGTATTACGACCGGGAGGCGAGGCGGCGCTTTTGAGCCGGGCGGGGAGGGTCGGGCGAGAAGCTCGGGCGGCGGTCGGGCGGCGGTGCCTGACGGCGACGGTGGTCGAGGCCTCGGTGCTTGTCCAAAACGCGCCTTGGCTGCGGGATGCTGTGGTGGTGAAGTCCACGGGGCCGAGAGACGGTGGTGAACCGGCGGCGGCGGGGCGGCGAGCCGAGAGGACGTCGACGCCGGCGAGCTGGGGTCCACGAGGCTTGGGGAGACCGGCATCGATCGGCGGTGCTCGAGGTGGTGTGGGTGGAAGGGATTGAGTTCCCGCGCGGGAATCGGCGAGGGCGTCGCCGAGATGAGGGAGAATAGGGCGCGCGCGATTCGGGAACTAAACTTCAATTGCTTTCTTCAGCATGCAGGTGGTGGTGTGGGAGCTCGTGGAGACCTCGGAGGTTCTTATAGGGGCGAGGTGAGCTAGCACCTGTCTCGCCCGGCGGTCATGTCGGGAGCGGCGGAGCAGCGGTGGGGCGGATCTTTACGCAAAGGAGCATGATGGCACAGGGTGCTCGAGGCATAGCGAGAGGGAGGCTCGTGCGCGCGTGGCAGGCGAGCTCGAGCCGTGGCTTCGAGGGGATGGCATGGCAGTGGGAAGAAAAAGAGGGAGCGGGCAGAGGATAAGGGCGCTGGCGGTGCCTGGGCGGCGGACCGATGGGCGAGGCGCGGCGCCCGCTGGTCCTTGGTGCTTGTCCACCGGTCCGAGAGACGGAATCGGGGTGGGCTACAGCACGCGCTGGGAATCTCGGCCAAGAGAGGAGGCGAACGGAAGAGAAACAATGAGCTGGGGCGCTTGCCGGTGCGCGCTGGACGGCCAGGAAGGAGGCGCGGGGTTAATGGGCACTACTGGTCTCGACTTCTCTTATTTTTTTGTTTTATTTTTATTATTAGTTTCTTTTGCTATTATCAATATATGTACATGGGGGAATATATATATATATATATATATATATATATATATATATATATATATATATATATATATATATATATATATATATCCCCTATTTATGGTTCTTTCCCCTAAGTGCCTTTTCTTATTATGCATAGCTATATATATATATATAGATATATTATTCATAAATGTTGACCTTTTTAATTTATTCACTCCTTGCTATTCATACCATTTATTTTCAGGATTGAGATTTTATGTCTAAACCCAATTCCCTCCCTGTATTTTATGGATCATCTTTTCAGATTCTTATTTTAAGTTCTAATCCTCTATTATTTAAGCATGTTTGTTTCTTCTTGATCCTTTTTGCATTTTTATTTTATTTTATTTGTGGAACCTCAACCAAATTTTCAGATGTAAATCATAAACTCCAAATCCAAATAAAACATATTGCAAAATAATTTAAAACTTTATATTTTTCAAATTCAAATTTTCAGATGTTACAAACCTACCCTCTTAAAAGAATCTCGACCCAGATTCACCTAAGCTGCGATTAAGTATGGGTAATCTTTCATTAGTTGATCTTCACGCTCCCAGTGACTTCTTTCTCGAATGGTGATTCCATTTATTCAGCAGAATGGATAGTCGACTCTAGCCTTGTTTTCACCGCACCTAGAATCTTGATAGGCCATTCCGTGTAGGTTAGGTCACTCTCGAGCTCGATCGATTCTCGCGAGGCTTGATCCTCCGATACTCGAAGGCCTTCCTTGAGTTGGGATACTGAATACATTGTGCACATCCGCTAGACTCAGAGGCGGTTCTAGCTAGTAAGCTATTTCCTTGTGGCACATCCACTATTCCTTGGTGCCTTGCTAGCCCGCCTATTACAAGTATGATGTCTAGGATCCGAGTGGGTTATGCTATTAAATGTTGGTGATCCTAGCAAGTGAGCTAAGTGCTAGTGGCTTCTTAAAAGGTTATGTGGATAGCCCAAGCTTATTCACGAGACTTTTGGCTCTAAAAGATTGTGAAACCCCGATTTCAAAGAACATGCGCTAATATTAAATTGACAAAGAACGTACTCCATAAGAACTTCCATGGCCTCTGGTCGCTTCAACCGTGATATTATTAACTCGGCCGCGTTTGGTCTGGAGTATTCTTCTTGGCTTGCGAAGTCGATACCCCTTGTTGGGCAATCAAGCTCGGTGTGGGACAGAGTGGTCCTTTGTTGGATTTCTTGAAGTTGTTTGTCGCGCGGGCAACGATAGGCAAAATGGCCCTGTTCTCCACAGTTGTAGCAATTAAGGGAGGCAGGATTGGTTCCATAAGATTGTCCTATAGAACGGAGGTCGGAAATGAACTACCACTTGACGGGATGCCGGGTTGGGGCTCTTAGATGAGGAGAGGTGGTTGTTGATGAGTTTCGATGAATCTTCCCCGAGGTTGTTGAGCCACTTGCTTGCGCTTGCGGTGGCTTCTAGATTTCTTCTTCGCTTTCCAAGCTTAGAGCTTTGTTCACCAAACGGTGATGGAAGTGGAGAAGTCTTGGATTATCGGTTGTACCCTTAATTCCTCGCTCATCCCTTCAAGAATCTATCAACTTTTTCCTCTTAAATCTGCTATATCCTTTGGGGCATAGCGGGCGCTTGGGTAAATTTGGTAAGGTATTCATTTATTGACATATTCCTGCTTGAGGGTGCGAAATTCATTCTTCTTCATTCTCATTACTCCTGTTGGAACAAAGTTAGCTTTGAAAGCTGTCTTGAATTCTGACCAAGGAATGGCTTCCGCATCATTTTCTGTGGTGGCATCTTCTTGGCATCTAGCGGCCAAATAGTTCTCCCACCACGCTGCTGCAGCTCCATGAAGTAGGTGGGTGGCAAATATGACTTTATCCTCCTCTGCGCATTTGATTAAGCGCAGCTTTCTTTCAGTATCCCGAAGCCAATCTTCGGCTTCGAGTGGTTCTTCTGCTGATGTGAATGTAATTGGTCTTGTCCTTTGAAAATCTCCTAGGTCAGCTCTGGGCCCACTAGAGTTTCCTTGTTGTCCAGCATAAATGGCTTGTAAAATCTGAGTTTGTTGTGCCATTGCTTGTGCCATGGTGGGGAGTTCCGGCGGTTGTGGAAGAGGGTCATTGCCTTGATCCTGGTTCATGCCTTGCTCTTCAGGCAAAGCCCCGTGGTTTGAGTTGACTTCAGCTTGATTAGCATGGGCCTGGGCCCTGGTGGTCCTTCGACTAGCCATCTGCAATGGGTGCTTCGCAACTTAACACTAATGCTAAGTAGGTAAGGATACCCTCCCATGTCACAAAAGAAAACGACATGACAAACGGCAAAACAACTTTCAACATAAGACCTACGTCTGGCCGTACATTAAGCACACAAACATCCACATAGCCATCTTTTAGGCTGGACTTTTGCGGTTACACAATATATTAAGGTTTGATATGATGACGACTACAAGACTAAAGGACTAGTATATCATCCTATATTACAGAACTAGTAATTGTACCACGCATGGTAAGTACGGCACTACTCTACCTACTCCTTCATCAAGAGACTTGAGCTTATGGTAAATGGGGTGATCCTTGTAGTTTAAATAGTGCAAGAGCTTGCGTAGTAGGCTAGCAAACTCCCTTCATGAACTCCATAGGCCAAGTAGCCCGATTGCCCTTATCGCCAATTCTCGCCATCCTGTAGATTAAATTACTAGGGCTAGAAATTTTCCAAAATAATTAATGAAAGGTAGAGTAGAACAGATCTAAGAGGGATACGAATAGAAATAGTATGCTATATTTTTCGAAATCATTTTTATAAGTTCTTCAAATATGGTGACCCTATATCCATCCTAGCACCGTTCTAAGGCTTTTACCTGCAGTCAGATGCTCGATACCACTCACATCGGACCGGATTTTCAATCCGAATCTTACTGTGTTTCACTGCACTATTCCCTGGATCAGTAGCTAGTGCACACAGTCACATTGCTGAATCATTTCATACCTCGCATAATCATTCATTAATTTACATGAATTGAAATACACCACATCGGGTGAGAGTTTTACAATAAGGGCCGCTTTGGCCAAATGTCGACATTACACAAATACAGCGGAAATAGTGGCAAAAGTAAACCCAAAGTCCACAGGCAAGCGACTGGAAGGGTATGTGTGCATTATATGTCACCAGATGACTAGTAACATACGTGCACACAAGGCCTGGAGTCTAATTGTCTATGCTAAAACATCGTAGTCTATATCTTAGATCCTTTCGTCGTCCTTCTCCTCCGTGAAAGGTGAGCATCTTCGAGGCATAATGGTCCTGTGTTCCTGTTCTGAATTTTTGCCGCAGCGGCGTGAGCACTCGACCCGTGCTCGCGAGCCAACACACAATATGCAATATATAACATGTATGGCTATTCAAAGGATGGCTCGGGTTCTTTTATTTGCAGGAGTGCTTTTGAATACCATTATATAAAAGCCCTATGACTTAGCAATTTTGGAAATCATAATGTACCAGGAAATGCATTATTAATATCGGTTCAGATTCCATCCACCGTTTCATGGCATCTGTACCATATAGCAAGTCCTTCAGCGTTATAGCCGCTTAACTTACCACTGGGACGACACCCAGGACAATTCCAAACCAGGGCAGTCCTTCGCCCTTCAAGTTTTCCTTCTTCCAAGTTCCAGTATTTTGTAAACTGAACTATATCTGGTTAAGTTCCCATGTCTGCCCTTGACCGTGGGCACGGCTATTCGAATAGTTTTAGACTCTGCAGAGTTTGCACACTTTACCCACAAGAGATAAATCCACTCATTGCCCCACATGATTCCTTAGCCATGCGATTGAGTAGACTATCACAGACCTTTACAATGCACTTTTCCTAGTAGGGTTACGTCCGCTAAGGTTTCCACTTCCTCCGGCACGACCACCCTTCCGTAAGCCCCTCTTGCGCCGTCACGCCGGAGGATGTGGCTATCCTCTACCCGCCCGTGGTCACACCGGCGCAACCCTTACTAGGTCGATGCAAATTAGTTAGCCCCGCCTACATTTTGCCGCCTTGTGGTCGCATTTGTTGTACATCGGGAGGTCATGACAAGATTCGGTCCTTAGTAGTATCTCGGGCGGTCTACCACTAACCACTTTGTGCTTCCACGCACCACACTCTCACACCATCGAACCAATCCGCCTGAGATATTTAAGCAAGTTGAGGTTTTTAGGAGCACAAAATAGCCATATCAAATATACCGTCATTCCCACCATGACTGCCCAAACCAGCTCATGATTAAAAATGACAATGATGTTTGGGGCACTCAGGCCCCGAGCATCTATGCAATACTAAGCCTAGCATATCATTAGGGACTTATTTTAAATATTACTATTATATTTTTGCTAGGGCGGCAAAGGTTCGCACATTCAAATATTCCAAAGAAGGGGTAATATTATCCAAGGTAAATAATAGGCACATAACTAGATTATTGAATTAAACATGTATTTTCATAAACATAACGGCATGCAATTTGATAATTTAAATCAAAGTAATTTGCAGAAAATATAGGATCAACATGATCAAAGTATTGACTCGCCTGGGTCATGGGGATCTTGGTCCTGATCTTCTGAAGCTTCTAGGGTGGCAGCCTCGGCTTCTTCCTCTTGAGCTTCGTATGCTAATTTATCGCGAGAAAATCCCCAAATAAAAGAAAAGCAATAATCACTCAAGAAGTCACCAGAAATTCAATTAGACTTTAAAAATTATGGTTCTGGTTTCATTTGATAGATCTCAAATTTAGATGAATTTATAAATTTGTTTCACCCCAATCGGAGTTAAAATGAATAAGTTACATCCATTTAAAGTTTTCAGTTTACAGAAAATCCAAAATAAAGTAGCAAATCTTGACACGTGGGCCCCCTGTTATTTTGATTCACCCTATTATGTTAATGCTTATTGCTGTGCTTATGACGTGTGGGGCCCACTGGTGTATTTTAATCTATTTTATTTCGTTTCTGCCACTGACACTGACATGTGGGCCATGTACTGTTGGCTGAGCCCACATGTCAGAGAGGGAATTGATTAGTTAACCCTAAACCCTAGCCCTTAAACACGATTAGCCCTTAATTAATCGGTTTACCCTTAATCCTCCCTTACGTAGTTCAAAAATGGGCTAATAATCGCTACAGTGCCCGCAGCCAAGGGAATCGAACGCGGGCGAGCCGAGTGGCAACGGTCACTGCTAGCCACTGGGCCACCGAGTATTACCTGACCGGGAGGGGCGAGACGGCGCTTTTGAGCCGGGCGTGGGAGGGTCGGGCAGAAGCTCGGGCGGCGGGCGGCGGCGGCTGACGGCGGACGGTGGTCGGAGGCCTCGGTGCTTGTCCAAAACGCGCCTTGGCTGCGGGGATGCCGGATGGTGAAGTCCACGGGGCCGAGACACGGTGGTGAACCGGCGCGGCGGGGCGGCGAGCCGAGAGGGACGTCGACGCCGCGAGCTGGGTCCACGAGGCTTGGGAGACCGGTATCGATCGGCGGTGCTCGAGGTGGTGTGGGTGGAAGGGATTGAGTTCCGCCGCGGAATCGGCGGGAGGGCGTCGCCGAGATGAGGGAGAATAGGCGCGGCGATTCGGGAACTAAACTTCAATTGCTTTCTTCAGCAGTGAGAGGTGGTGGTGTGGGAGCTCGTGGAGACCCTCGGAGGTTCTTATAGGGCGCGAGGTGAGCTAGCAACGGCGTCGCGCCGGCGGTCATGTCGGGAGCGGCGAGCAGCGGTGGGGCGGATCTTTACGCAAAGGAGCATGATGGCACGGGTGCTCGAGGCATAGCAGAGGGAGGCTCGGTACGCGCTGGTGGGCAGCGAGCTCGAGCCGTGCGCCGAGGGGATGGCATGGCGTGGGAAGAAAAAGAGGGAGCGGGCAGAGGATAAGGGCGCGCGCAGTGCCTGGCGCGCGGCGAACCGATGGGCGAGGCGGCGTCCGCTGGTCCCTTGGTGCTTGTCCACCGGTCCGAGAGACGGAATCGGGTGGGCTACAGTGCACGCTGCTGGGAATCTCGGCCAAGAGAGGAGGCGAACGGGAAGAGAAACAATGAGCTGGGGCGCTTCGCTCGGTGCGCTACTGGACGGGCCAGGAAGGAGGCGCGGGTTAATGGGCTACCGTGGCCTGGTCGACTTCTTCTTTTTTTTTTGTTTTATTTTTATTATTAGTTTCTTTTGCTATTATCAATATATGTACATGGGGGATATATATATATATATATCCCCTATTTATGGTTCTTTCCCCTAAGTGCCTTTTCTTATTATGCATAGCTATATATATATATATAGATATATTATTCATAAATGTTGACCTTTTTAATTTATTCACTCCTTGCTATTCATACCATTTATTTTCAGGATTGAGATTTTATGTCTAAACCCAATTCCCTCCCTGTATTTTATGGATCATCTTTTCAGATTCTTATTTTAAGTTCTAATCCTCTATTATTTAAGCATGTTTGTTTCTTCTTGATCCTTTTTGCATTTTTATTTTATTTTATTTGTGGAACCTCAACCAAATTTTCAGATGTAAATCATAAACTCCAAATCCAAATAAAACATATTGCAAAATAATTTAAAAACTTTATATTTTTCAAATTCAAATTTTCAGGATGTTACATCGGCCCACTTTGAGTCGGACTGGAAAAGTGATGTGGCTTGTTTCGCAGTTTCTGATCTACTCAAGTGGAGTTTGGAGGTGAGACCAGATCCATCTGAAAGTAGACTCCAAGATCTTTCCAACGAGTACTCACGGGCCCCGAGAAGCCTTCTGGATCAAAAGTTAAGGCCGTTTGAAGTTGGCTTGTAAAGCTGAATCCGAATTGATCTGGAGGCCGAATTGGATTCCAAAACCTGTCCAAGTTGAACCCTTGCTTCAATTGGTTCCAAAGTGATGTGGTGCTACAAATATATATATTTTCATCATTAGGTAGCATCATATTCTCATTTAAAATATGTTGAAGTTGAAGAAACGAATTCACCTTTAGTTCATTCTTGATATTGGCCGCTATGGTCGTACGTGTTGGTGGCGTGGTCACATCATCCTCCCCTTCTTGATGGAAAACCGTCCTCGGTTTTAATATATGTGTAGTGTCACGTATTGCATGATCTTGATCATAAATCTTGGTGTATGATAACAAACGCAACAAACTCTCATTATGTAATATCATAAGTTCTTTATCAAATAAAGTAAACTCTCTTTGAAACGAGCTCACCTCATAATCTAAGTGATGCGTAGGAGCTCTTGTAATTGTAACAACAAGTAGAGCAAATATGGTTGTATCCATAGGGTTCATGTTCTTATCATCCTCCCCTTCTTGCAAACAAAGCCGTCCTCGGCTCTTGATAAGCTGAAAATATGATAACAAAAAAGCCAAGGTGTATGCATGGTATATGTATATGTCATCCATTTTAATAGTTTTTCGTTGTTGCACAATTAAGGTTATAAAACAGTAGCAATCATAAAAGCTAATTGTATTATTAACCCAAGAGTAATCATATAAGTTAATGAGCAATTCAAAATTTGTCACACAGTAATTGTTGCAACTTGTTTTGCAAATGTAAGTGAGGAACAATCCAGCTATATAATCATATCTCAATCGAACAATAGCAAATTCATCTAGCCAGGGTGAAAAGATTTGTATGTTCTGCCATAATTCATCATCTTTATTCAGATTGTCTATACTAGATGGTGTAAAAAGAGTTGAATACATAGGCATTGGATGAGTACTAAATTTTACTTCCTCTCACTTTGAACATGATTCACATACAAGAATTGTTGTTCCAAATAACAAGTTTCAATTCATCCATGTGATCGCAAGTTATGCATATTCGATATACAAGAAATTGAGTTCCCACATCATAATCTCCAATCAAATTAAACTTATATCCAGGGGTATAGGCACTTAACAAGAATTTCGAACATGCAAGTTCAGAAACTTTCTCCATAGCATGTGACAATTTCATAGGTAGATCCAACATGATGTAACACAATGAATTAGCAGGAGAAATTCTAGTCAAAACTTCTTTATGTGTTATTAATTCGACATGTGCAAAATTATGAGAATTTAGATTAGCACATGGTTCATTTAAGTCAACACAAGGAATATCAAAAGATTGCACTACAGCAGGTATATACTCACAAGGTTGCTCTATGTCTTGTTGTAGCACCAAATCAGTACCGTGAGCGATGATAGCTCCATGTTCTTTACCTTTTGGCTCTCCTCGATGATGTAAGGGCATCCATCTCCTTATCTTCATTCTCAACCAATGGGGTCAATGATTCCATCAGCTCATGCTCCTCTTCGGCATGGTTCTCAACTACCGCAAGTTGTTAGTCACAGAAAAGGGCACAAACACAGGTTTGTTCTCATGTTCATCACCATTACCGCAAGGTTAGCTGCAAGAGCATATTCATCCTCAACATCACTAGCACTTACATAACCACCATCTTCGCCGCAATGTACGCCCGCCGACTTGGGCAATCTCTCATGACGTGGCCCATCCCTTTACAACGGTGGCACACAATGCCCGTCAGACGGCCGCGGAAGCAACCGATGAAGAGCTCTTTGCTGGTGCTTGCACACTAGTAGATTTGCTCGCCTCGGGTGCTCGTGATGGTGGTGGCGGTGCTGCTGAACGCGCCCTACTCACGAGAGGGCAGCAGCTCAAAAACAGGAGGTGGGGCTGTCTTGGGTTGCTCTGTGTTGGTCTCGATGTAGACGCATTCTCCAAAATTGCTCCTTGTCCTTTGTTGTCTACCCTGCAATTCTTTCTACGCCAAACAAGCAAGCTGGAACAATCTATTGATATCATTATACTCTTTGTAATCAATTATGTCCTGAATTTCACGCCTTAATCCCCATAAAACGAGCCATCTTATCCTCCTCATCCTCTTCAACATTACAACGCAGCATGCCTATTTGCAGTTCTTGATAATATTCCTCAACAGATCTATTACCTTGGTCTAAGCGCTGCAATTTCTTACGCATTTCACGCTTAAAAGCAGGAGGAACAAATCTAGCACGCATAGCTACCTTCAATCTATCCCATGTATCGTGGGCTAAGCGAATTAACTACTTGAGTCCACCAAATGATAGCAAAATCTTTAAATTCACTAGTAGCTTGTCGACTCTATGCACTTCAGAACTAGATGGGCATTAAATTTTTGTTCAACTGTCATCTCCCAATCTAGATAAGTTTCAGCATCATAGGTACCCGCAAAAGATGGTATGGAAAATTTAACTTTAGCAAACGGGTCATCATGAACATGAGCATTGTGATACTGAAAATTATTGTTACCTCCCATACCATGACGGTTCGATGAGGATGGTGTCGTGGCGTGCAGCACCGGCGTCACGGTTTTGTCTCTCATTATCATTTCCCTTCTCATGATCTTGGCCTCCATTGTTTGGTGGCCGATTCACCATTCTTTCAAGGCGTGTAGTGAGTGTTGCAATGCTCTCATTGATGGAAAGTTGCATTGTATCCATCTTCCTATCGATGTCATCAGTAATGGCAGCGCGTTGTTCATCCAAAAGCGCCATGAGCTCTCCTTTAAAACACACTCTTGCGCATCGACGTCTCACCTGCCATGGTTAGTAGCAAACAAAAGACAACACAAAGGTATTATCCCTATCAACTACTAGGTGGCGAAGTAGAATCACACACTCTCAAGCGCCTTATCACACTCTTACAAGTGTTCTTACCAATGTAGCAGGTGGTACAACCGGTGGCTGGTTCGTGACACCGTGTCGAGCGTGGGCACGATTGCAAGAGGAACCTGTTTCGATCAAGAGTAGGTGTAGCTTGGAAGGCACAATATGGTAGCAATGGAGAACAATCAGTTCATTTCAGAATTGCATAGAATTGAATTATAGTTCGTATCTAGCACTTAGCCTATGTTGCTGATCAACCAAGGATGGAAGAAGGCTAAGAATAAGTGTATGGCAAAGTGTAGGAGTGGTAAATACAAGATAATTCAATCCAATTCAAACTGGAATTGAAGAACACAAGGATTGACCCAAAACTGAAAACTTCAGATTTCTGTCCACTGGACAGCACGTTGGTAATTCGGCCGTAACTTTTTGTCAGATGCCTCTTTTTCACTGATTCTTTTTTTTACTGTTTTCTGACGGCTTTTTCTACAGATTTTGTTTTGGGGCCAACTTCTGAATCCCAACACAGAAATTCGCACAAAAATCACAACTGCTGACTGTTGCAGATTCAGAACAGATAATTGGGTCAACTTTCACCGCACATATCTCTTAACTGCCTGGCTGGAATGACGTGAAATTTTACAGATAGATGGATAAGGAATTTTTGAATCTAATGGCGGTGGTCCCACTAAAAAATAATCTCGGAATCAAAAGATATGATGTTTTTGGTGGCGGCTGCAGAGGAAGGAAAAATCAGCCGAAATTGGAAATTAGGGTTTGGGGTGGGGATTTTTTCTTTTGTTTGGATTTTTAATGGAACAAAGATATGACCAGCAACTAGACAATGCTAATATGGACACAAATTCAATTTAGCAAACCAAAACTAACAGATTGAAAGGCACAACGGGTTTGGACAGCGGAATTAATTCTTTTTGTGGGGCAATTTTTTCTGGACTATAGGAAATAAAAACCAATCTACTAACTAGGGATACAAGATTTACCTCACGGGCAACCGTTGCTCTGATACCAACTGATGTGATGATGGCCCGATCTTCCGAGAGGTACTGATAAGTCGATTGTGGAGATCTCGACGTTGATGATCCAAAGGCTCCGACCAAAACAGATCGAACCCCTCGCAATCACTACACCATCGCTCGTTGGTTATCAACCGTGCCGAACACGATTGACCTCGCCAAGAAGGCTATCTCCTGCAAGCGAATCGAGAACACAAGCAAGAGAGTAAAAGATGCAATCTGAAATTGCGAATAATGTTTAAGTTCACAAGTTGGGGTTCCTCAAACCGAACATGCGGCGAAACTGCTAAGCAGAATAAACTCTTAAGAAAAACCCAAGGAAAACTAAAGGGGTGTGGCCTCCTTAAATAGGGGAGGGGGAAGCCACACTTATCTAATGAAAAGGGATGTGGTACTATTCCTAGTTACTGTTCATGTGCGTGGTACTGTTCACGTGAACAGTACCGGCCCAAATAGCCCAAGTTACAAGGCCCTCGGCCCACTTTGAGTCGGACTGGAAAAGTGATGTGGATTATTTCGCAGTTTCTGATCTGCTCGAGTGGAGTTTGGAGGTGAGACCAGATCCATCTGAAAGTAGACTCCAAGATCTTTCCAACGAGTACTCATGGGCCCCGAGAAGCCTTCTGGATCAAAAGTTATGGCCGTTTGAAGTTGGCTTGTCAAGCTGAATCCGAATTGATCTGGAGGCCGAATTGGATTCCAAAACCTGTCCAAGTTGAACCCTTGCTTCAATTGGTTCCAAAGTGATGTGGTGCTACAAATATATATATTTTCATCATTAGGTAGCATCATATTCTCATTTAAAATATGTTGAAGTTGAAGAAACGAATTCACCTTTAGTTCATTCTTGATATTGGCCGCTATGGTCGTACGTGTTGGTGGCGTGGTCACATCAGAGGCGACCAGGATATGGCCTGACGCATCGAGCCTGGCACCAGGTGCCCGCGTCGCGAAGCCCAACGACGCTCTTAGAGCCGGCGTCACAGCGCGGGGGTCCGCGGGGTCATCCATAGGCGCCTGCGCGGGCCCTGCAGATGTCTAGCGACTAGAGGCTGCGGCCGCACCAAGGGCAAACGGTCAGTATATTCACCCTTTGTAGTTGCTCACCCGCGCAAACGGGGATGTAATGAAGATCGCCGTTTGCCGCTAATTTTTCTTTGTCACACGCAAGCACGCGGTGAGGGCGCGCGCCGGCTTGGCCAACGTGCGCCCCCCCGCAGCATAAACCAAAGACGCACGTTCGCGTGTGCACTCGCCGTCGCCAGGGGGGGCGGGACTGAGTATAAACCAAAGACGCACGTTCGCGTGTGCACTCGCCGTCGCCAGGGGGGCGGGACTGAGTATAAACCAAAGACGCACGTTCGCGTGTGCACTCGCCGTCGCCAGGAGGGCGGGACTGAGTATAAACCAAAGACGCATGTTCGCGTGTGCACTCGCCGTCGCCAAGGTGACGGGACTGAGTATAAACAAAAGGCGCACCGGGGGGACGCCCTCACGCGCACAAGTCCACGGACTTTAAATAAGACGTAGCGTCCAGCCTAGCTCCGCACGCGCGAGTCTCCGGACTATAAAGAAGACGTAGCATCGAGCCTAGCTCCGCACGCACTAGTCCACGGACTCTAAATAAGACGTAGCGTCGAGCCTAGCTCCGCACGCGCGAGTCCCGGACTATAAAGAAGACGTAGCGTCGAGCCTAGCTCCGCACGCACTAGGCGTGGCGTCGAGCCTAGCTCCGCACGCACTAGTCCACGAACTCTAAATAAGACGTAGCGTCGAGCCTAGCTCCGCACGCGCGAGTCTCCGGACTATAAAGAAGACGTAGCGTCGAGCCTAGCTCCGCACGCACTAGTCCACGGACTTTAAATAAGACGTAGCGTCGAGGTCCGCCTCCGCACGCGCGAGTCTCCGGACTATAAAGAAGACGTAGCGTCGAGCCTAGCTCCGCACGCACTAGTCCACGGACTTTAAATAAGACGTATCGTCGAGCCTAGCTCCGCACGCGCGAGTCTCCGGACTATAAAGAAGACGTAGCGTCTAGCCTAGCTCCGCACGCACTAGTCCACAGACTCTAAATAAGACGTAGCGTTGAGCCTAGCTACGCACGCGCGAGTCTCCGGACTATAAAGAAGACGTAGCGTCGAGCCTAGCTCCGCACGCACTAGTCCACGGACTCTAAATAAGACGTAGCGTCGAGCCTAGCTCCGCACGCGCGAGTCTCCGGACTATAAAGAAGACGTAGCGTCGAGCCTAGCTCCGCACGCACTAGTCCATGGACTTTAAATAAGACGTTGCGTTGAGGTCCGCCTCCGCACGCCAGAGTCTGCGGACTATAAATGAAGTCGTAGTGTCGAGGTCCGCCTCCGCACGCACTAGTCCACGGACTCTAAATAAGACGTAGCGTCGAGCCTAGCTCCGCACGCGCGAGTCTCCGGACTATAAAGAAGACGTAGCGTTGAGCCTAGCTCCGCACGCACTAGTCCACGGACTCTAAATAAGACGTAGCGTCGAGCCTAGCTCCGCACGCGCGAGTCTCCGGACTATAAAGAAGACGTAGCGTCAAGCCTAGCACCGCACGCACTAGTCCACGGACTTTAAATAAGACGTTGCTTCGAGGTCGGCCTCCGCACGCGCAAGTCCCCGGACTATAAAGGAAGTCGCAGCGTCGAGGTCCGCCTCCGCACGCGCAAGTCTCCGGACTATAAAAGAAGTCGTAGCGTCGAGGTCGGTCTCCGCACGCGCAAGTCTCCGGACTATAAAAGAAGTCATAGCGTCGAGGTCGGCCTCCGCACGCGCAAGTCTCCGGACTATAAAGGAAGTCGCAGCGTCGAGGTCCGCCTCCGCACGCGCAAGTCTCCGGACTATAAAAGAAGTCGTAGCGTCGAGGTCCGCCTCCGCACGCGCGAGCCTCCGGACTATAAAGCGAGGCAAACCGCGGAGGTCTGCCTCCGCATACGTCGATCTGCTGGATCGTCGTTCTAAGGAACCACAGCACGACCACTTTGCGAACGGTGGTATCCACACACGGCGCATATCCTAAAATGCCGTGCGATGCGCACATCGGAAAATCACATGTACAAAGGTTCGGCGGCACTCGACCACTCTACGCCGCTACCCCGCGGGTTCGCCTTAACACGCGCTAAAGCGGGGCCGCTCGAAGCAGGCCGGCTCGCCCAAAAGTCAAGCGACTCTTCGACCCTTCGCCAGCGTCGAAGGCGCCGCCGGGTTGAAAGGTCGGCCGCCCGAAGCTGGTCCCAGCAAGGAAGCTGCCCGGGATATAGGCGAAAGTCAGCATGCATGCAGAAAGTGTGCACTTTATTAGCAGAGACAAGGGACAGTACAACGCACGCCCACACCTAGGCGCCGCAGCATCAGACCTGCAGGTTCCCAGCGCCTTCGGAGGGCCCAGCGCCGCCATCGTCGCGTCGAGGGACCCCATCCAGAAATTCACCGAGGCTCCCCGTCCCGTAGAGCGACTTTCGGAGCTCGATCCGTACAGCTTCCGCTCCGACGTGACCCCAGATCCGATCGCAGAAGGGCACGGCGAGCGGAGCGGACGGCGCCGGACATTACTCGGCCCACCAGCATCTCCGGTGGGGTCATTCAGCCGGCGACGTCGCGTACAGCATGCGTCTTTGGAGGAGCGCGCACACCGGCGGTCGAAGCGGTACGCAGTGAGTGCCAAAGGACGTCGCGGCGCGCGCGACGGTGGCGGCATCTCCGACCCAGCGGAGGGTCCGAGATAACTCCTCTGGGCCAAAGCCGCGCTCCGGTACCTCGGTTACCAGCCCTTGGAGATGGCTCTCCAGCGCTTGCATGGCATCCCACGCAACCACCGCGGCGTCGCCTAGCGTCCGGTTGCGCTCCGCTAGAATCAAGGCAAGCTCGCCTCTTTCCTTCTCTAGCGCGGCGACCTGCTCCAGGAGCCCATCCCGCTCCGTCGCGAACTTTTGTTCAGCAGCTGCCGTGGCTGACTCCTGCGCCGACGCAACAAGCCCCTCGGCGTGCGCCCTCGCTCCGGCGCATTCCGCTTCCAGTTGGCGGATGCGGCGTCTGGCAGAGCGGGCGCGGAGCGAGGCGCAGCTCCTCCTCGGCGCCCGCAGCCTATCCTCGAGCGTTTTTTGGCTACGAGCATAGGCCGTTTGCAGGGCCTGCCCCAGCACAAGTGTCTGCAAAAGGGAAAGGACTTAGCAAACTCAGCTAAACTCAGGCGTGGTCGCATAAGTACTTACCCTCACCCCAGACACCTCGAAAGCGTCCTCGAGGCGCCCCGCACCGTAGGCCTGCAGCACTTCCGGGTCGACGCTCGTGGCCGCGTCATTCACAACCCCGCGCCACGCCCTCAGCGTCTCCGGAGGCGGCACGAAGTCCGCAGGGTCACGTGCTCGGAGGCCCCGTGCTCCGTCGGGTGCTCCCCCTCCGGAATGAGCAATGCTGTAAATAAGGATACGGGTGACCACCCCAAGGCACAAAAGCATACACCACAGCAAGCCAAGCCACCCTACCTTCGGTGGCAGAAGGAATGGTCCCGCCGCGAGCGGAGGCCTCCGCGTTCGGGGAGGACGACGGCTGTCCCTGCGCGGCGGGCGGTGTGGCCAGAGGGGCAGAAGGTGCATAAACCACGGGGCCCCTGGTGCTTGCGCTGGGGTCCCACAAGCTTCTGATGCCCGTAGCCACGACGAACCCCCGCGGCGTCCGGTGGAACTCCGGCCGCACACATGGCCGTTTGGCTGGGGCAGCCAGCAGCGCCACCGCCCCTGCAGCCGTGGTTAGGGAAGACCCCACGGCTGCTGCGCCCGGGGGCGAAGGTTCCACGGTGGCAGTCGTCGAAGGGAGCACCTCGGTCCCCGCGGCTGTTGGTGAAGACAGCACGACTATGTGCACCCCCGCGGAGGGCGCCTCCGGCACCACAGCGGCCGCGGTCGAGGGCTCCACCTCGGCATCGCCCGCTCGCGACGGGTCGCCTCGGCGACTTCAGCGGGCGGTGAGGCTTTCCCCTCCGCTGCGGCTGCAAACCCGCCGTCGGGGCGGTGCCGAAGACACCTCGCGCTTGGCGCCACCCAAGCCCGAATCGGCGTACCTCCGAAGTCGACTCGCGCCCGCCACGCCCTCGAAACACTAGCGGCGAGTGCGGCGGGCGCCCGCTGCGGCCCTCTTCGAGATGAGGCCTTCTTCTTCTTCGCTCCACCATAAATGCGGAGCGACACGGTCCGCACGGTAAGGCCAGGACCTCGCACACGCGTTTATTCGCCCCAGCCCGCGCCCAGCGATAGCGACGCACGCCGCTCGTGCTCCTCGGCGGTGTCTGGCCTCAGAATGCGCGCGCGGCTTGCTCCGCCTCCTCCAAGGAAATCCCTGAAGCAAAGGAGAATAGTGTCAGCATACAACGCATGTCGCGTCAACAAAGGAGGGACGCAATCGAGGCTTACAGGGACCGGGCGACGCCGGTAGCGAGCAGACCCACGGCAAAACATTGTCGTCTCGATGCCTCTCGGCGGCCAGACACCAGTCGTAGGCAAGCGGGGCCACGCCGTACATCACATACTCTTCAGCAAGGTCGCGCATGTTGAGGCGGGCGGCCACGCCGACGAGCCGTTTGACCCACCGCTTGTCCTCATCATCGAGCGTTCGGCCGGGTGAGGGCTTGAACGCGATTGGTCGGCCTGTGCACTCAAGGCCGCTCCCGCTCTCCACACGGTGGTAGAACCACCGCTTCATCCAGTAAGACTCCCACTTCCCGTGAGTTGAGTTCGCAGGGAAGAGCTTCTTGCACGACGAGCGAAGAATAAAAGAGACGCTACCGAAGCTTGACAGCGTCCCGTCCTTCCGGCCCTTCGACTGGCATCGTGCCTCGTGGAGATAGGCGAACAGCGATGCGCTGGGCCAGCACGCCCCCGAGCGCAAGGCCCAGCTGTACACCGCGAGCCGGGCCACAGTGTTTGGAGTCAGTTGCGCCAGCTCCAACCCGAAGGTCCGCGGCACGTCGCCCACCACGGTCGCCGCTGGGATCCGGAGCCCTGCGTCGAAAAAGGCAACGAATACGACCGCTTCCGACCTCTCGGGATGCGGTTCCGTCTCGTCGCCGGCGGGCAATTGTACGTCCTGGCGCCCGGACAACTTCCCCGCGCGCAAGAGCCCTTGGATCGTCTTCGGTCTGGCGAGGGCCTAACTCTCCGGAGAACGTGCCTTCCCCCTCCGCCACCAGCCGCTCCTGGTCAGCCGCCGCCGGGTCGCGCTCTTGGAGCGTGTATTTCACCTCCAATGGCGAGGATCGCCGGCGAATGGTAGGGCCACCAACCGCTGGCCGCTGCTGCATCGAGGCCATCGCTTCCACGACGAGGCCGGCGGTGAAGATAACGCGAAGGTGTGGAAGGCGGAGCAGACAGGAAAGAGGGCGTAAAGGTGCGGGGACGCTGTTACGGGGGGGGGGATATTTCAAGCCACCTCGCCCATACCGCCGCTATCGAAGCGTCGCGACGATCCGCGTGCCGAATGCAACCGCAGCGGTGTAAAGGCCCGCCCCGCACGATTCCCCATAATCAAAAGTGAAGGGTCGCGGAGGTCCGTCTACGAGGCGCGACCGTAGTCGTACAAGCGCCCGTCCAGCGCAACGCCCCACCTACTCACTGCCCGCCCCGTGTCCCTCCTTACCTAGGGAAGAGGCAAGCGGCCGCAAACACGCAACCGTCCACATCCCGCCGCCCACCAGTCATAGGCCGCCGCGTGCCCCGGGCGCGTCGGGTCGCGACGATGACGAAACCTAACCTCCGCTGCACCGGGGCGGCGTGATTCGTGAACTCGTACAGCGCGAGGCCGCATCAAAGAACCCAAGTCACCGCCCACGCGGCGGTGTCCGCAGGGCGAAGGTGCCAGCTTCGCAGCCACCCGTTCGAAGGGTAGGGGCGGCGCGCGAGCGCGGGCCGCCGCTGCCACCCGCTCCGGAGCGCGCCGACAAGCCGCCACCCGCTCGAAGGGTAGGGGACGGAGCGCGCGTCGCCGACAAGGTGCCGGCCGCGCCACCCGCTCAAGGGTAGGGGATGGAGCGCGCGCGCGACCTGCCCGACTGGCGCGGCCGCAGCCACCCGTTCAAGGGTAGGGACGGCGCGCGCGCCACGCCGACCGGGCGCCCGCCCGCGCCACCCGCTCGAAGGGTAGGGGGACGGCGCGCGCGCCTGCGGCCGGGCGCCGCCGCGCAGCCACCCGCTCAAGGGTAGGGGACGGAGCGCGCGTGCCTGCCGACAGGCGCCGGCCGCGCCACCCGCTCGAGCGGTAGGGGCGGAGCGCGCGTCTGCCGACGCCGGCGCCGGCCGCTGCCACCCATTCGAAGGGTAGGGGCGGGCGCGCGCCTCGCCCGACCCGGCGCCGGCCGCGGCCACCCGCTCAAGGGTAGGGGACGCGCGCGCGGCGCGCCGTTGCCACCGCGATCGGGCGGGGCCAGGCCGCGCGTGCTCCACCGCGGCCGCGCCAAGGGTCGAAGGGACGGGCGGCGCGCGTCGTCTCCGACTAGGCGCGCCCGCCGCCACCCGCTCAAGGGTAGGGGGACGGCGCGTCGCGCGGCGGCGCCGGCCGCGCCACCCGCTCGGGGGTAGGGACGGAGCGCGCGCCTGCCGCGATCGGGCGCCGGCTTCGCGCCACCCGTTCAAGGGTAGGGACGAGCGCGCGCGCGCTTCCGACTCGGCGCCGGCCTGCGCCACCCGCTCAAGGGTAGGGGCGACGCGCGCGCGCCGCTTCGGCGCGCGCCCGCGGCCACCGCTCGAAGGGTAGGGACGGAGCGCGCGCCCTACCCGACCGGCGCCGGCCGCGGCCACCCGCTCAAGAAGGTAGGGGCGGAGCGCGCGCTTACGCGACCCGGCGCCCGGCCGCGCCACCCGCTCGAAGGTAGGGACGGAGCGCGCGCGTCTCATCGCGACCGGGCCCGGCCGCGCCACCCGCTCGAAGGGTAGGGACGGAGCGCGCGCTCATCGCGGCGGGCGCCGCCTTGCGCCACCGCTCGAAGGCGGGGGCGGAGCGCGCGCGCTCAACTCGGCGCGCCGGCGCGCCACCCGCTCGAAGGGCGGGGCCGGCGCGCGCCGCTCCATCGGGCGCCGGCTCGGCGGGGAGCGGAGGGGCGGGCGCGCGCTACTCCAACTCGGCGCCGGCCGCCGCCACCGCTCGAGGGCGGGGGCGAGCGCGCGCGCTGCTCCAACTTCGGGCGCCCGGCGCGCCACCGCTCGGCGGGCGGGGACGGAGCGCGCGCTGCTCCAACTCGGGCGCGGCTGCGCCACCCGTTCGAAGGGTACGGGACGGAGCGCGCGCGCCTACTTCGACCCGGGCGCCGGCCGTTGCCACCCGCTCGAAGGGTAGGGGACGGAGCGCGCGTCTACTCGACTCGGGCGCCCGGCGCGCCACCGGTCGGCGGTAGGGGACGGAGCGCGCGCGCCTCTCGACCGGGCGCCCTGCGCGCGCCACCCGCTCAAGGGGCGGGGACGAGAGCGCGCGCCGCTCCAACTCGGCGCCGGCTCGCGCCACCCGCTCAAGGGTAGGGGACGGCGCGCGCGCCATTTCCAACTCAGGCGCGCGGCCGCGCCACCGCTCGAAGGGTAGGGGCGGGCGCGCAGACGCGCTGCCCCAACTCGGCGCGCCGGCCGCGCCACCCGCTCGAGGGTAGGGGCGAGCGCGCGCCTGCGCGAACGGCGGCGCCGGCCGCGGCCACCGCTCAAGGGTAGGGGACGGAGCGCGCGCGTCTGCGACCGGCGCCCGGCCGCGCCACCCGTTCGAAGGTAGGGTAGGGGATGAGCGCGCGTCGCCGACGGGCGCCCGGCCGCGCCACCCGCTCGAAGGGTAGGGGGTAGGGGCGGAGCGCCGCCCGCTCGAAGGGTAGGGGCGGAGCGCGCGCGTCTCGGCGACTAGGCGCCCGGCCGCGCCACCCGCTCGAAGGGTAGGGACGGAGCGCGCGCCTACTCGCGACCGGGCGCCAGCCGCGCGCCACCCGCTCGAAGGGTAGGGGACGGAGCGCGCGCGCCGCGCCACCCGCGAAGGTAGGGGCGCGGCGCCGCGGGCGCAGCCACCCGCTCGAAGGGTAGGGGCGGCGCGCGCGCTACTGACCGGGCAGGCGCGGCAGCGCCACCCGCTCGAAGGGTAGGGGCGGAGCGCGCGCTGCCGACCGGGCGCGCAGCCGCGCCACCCGCTCGAAGGTAGGGGCGGGCGCGCGCGCCAGGCGCCCGACCGCGCGCGCGGCCGGGGCCACCGCTCGAAGGGTAGGGGGCGGCGCGCGCGTCTACGCCGACGCGCGGCGCCGGCGCAGCGCCACCCGTTCGAAGGGTAGGGGACGGAGCGCGCGCCCTCGCCCGACCGGGCGCCGGCCGCGCCACCCGTTCGAAGGGTAGGGGACGGAGCGCGCGCGTCTGCCGACCGCGGCCGGCCGCGCCACCCGCTCGAAGGGTAGGGGCGGAGCGCGCGCCCTCGCCCGACCGGGCGCCGGCCGCGGCCACCCGTTCGAAGGGTAGGGACGGAGCGCGTCGCCTCGACCGGGCGCCGCCGGCCGTTGCCACCCGCTCGAAGGGGCGGGGCGGAGCGCGCCCTCTGCGGCGGCGCCCGGCCGTTGCCACCCGCTCGAAGGTAGGGGACGGAGCGCGCGCTACTCCGACAGGCGCCGGCCGCGCCACCGGTCGAAGGGTAGGGGACGGAGGCGCGTCGCGTCTACTCCGACTTCGGCGCCCGGCCGCGCCACCCGCTCGAGGTAGGGGGGGCGCGGGCGCGCGCGCGGCTCCAACTCGAGCGCCGGCCGGTGCCACCCGCTCGAAGGCGGGGGCGGGCGCGCGCTGCTGCCAACTCGGCGCGGCTTCACCGCCACCGCTCGAAGGGCAGCGGACGGAGCGCGCGCGCCTGCTCCAACTCAGGCGCCAGCTTTGCGGCCACCCGTTCGAAGGGTAGGGGACGGAGCGCGCGCATCTCGCGATCGGGCGCGGCCGCGCCACCCGTCGAAGGGTAGGGGATGGAGCGCGCGTCTCGACCGAGGCGCCGGCCGCAGCCACCCGCTCGAAGGGTAGGGACGGAGCGCCTGCGCCGACTGGGCGCCAGCTTTGCCGCCACCCGCTCGAAGGGTAGGGGACGGCGCGCGCGTCTACTCCGACCAGCGCGCCAGCCGCCGCCACTCGTTCGAAGGTAGGGGACGGAGCGCCGCGCCATCGCGATCGGGCGCCCGGCCGCAGCCACCCGTTCAAGGGTAGGGGACGGGCGCGCGCGCTGCCGACTTCGGCGCCCGGCCGCAGCCACCCGTTCGAAGGGTAGGGACGGAGCGCGCGCTACTTCGCGGCCGGGCCGCTTCGCGCCACCCGCTCAAGGGTAGGGGATGGGCGCGCGTGTCTAGTTCAACTTCGGCGCCGGCGCGCGCCACCCGCTCAAGGGTAGGGGACGGAGCGCATGCGCCTCGCCGACCAGGCGCCGGCCGCGGCCACCGCTCGAAGGGTAGGGGACGGAGCGCGCCCTACTTCGACCGGGCGCCCGGCCGCGCCACCCGCTCGAAGGGCGGAGGACGGAGCGCGCGCGCCTGCTCCAACTCAGCGCCGGCCGCGCCACCCGCTCGGCGGGGACGGGAGCGCGCGCCGGCTCCAACTCGGCGCTAGCCGTCGCCACCCGTTCAAGGGTAGGGGACGGAGCGCGCGCTCGCGGCTCGCGCGCTTAGGCGCCACCGCTCGAAAGGTAGGGGACGAGCGCACGCCGCCGACTTAGGCGCGGCCTCGCGCCGCCGCTCAAGGGCGGGGCGAGCGCGCGCGCTGCTCAGCCAGCGCGCCGGCCACGCCACCCGCTCGAAGGGCGGGGACGAGCGCGCGCTGCCCGACTAAGCGCCCGGCCGCGCCACCCGTTCGAAGGGTAGGGGCGAAGCACGCGCGTCTTTGCGGCCCGGGCGCGCGCGCTTTCCGGTCGAGGGGTGGGGACGGAGCGCGGGTCTGCCGGTGAGGCGCAGTAAAGACGGGGGTCTTGTCCTACGAAATCTACCTCGTTTTCCTTAACAGACCACCTACAGTGCCTCAACATACAAGGTAATGCCGGCGGGCTCCCTCAGGAACGCCGACTGTAGGTAGGCCTGTTAAGAAAATCGGGCGACCTTGCCGCCGCCTACGGAGCGCGCGCGGGTCGAAGCGCGCTAGTCTGTCGACAACCGGCGCTGATCATGCTCCCAGGAAAAATAGACCTCCTTCTGTGCATCAACATTCCCCAAGCAGCTTAGTATCACCCAGGAATGTTGATGCACGGCAGGGGCCCATTTTAGGGGAACAGCTTCTATCGCAATATACGCAGGAGCAACGCCTCACCAGCGCCATATATATACCCCAATCAGCAGGGGAACCAACCGGCGGAAGGCCAATCGGCAGAAGTCCACCGCCGTATTAATGGTCACGACGCCTCAACGCCCGCACCACGTGGACGTCCTGAAATCCGAGCGTCGCAGCAGCTCGCATGTCTGCTTCGGCCACATCGCAGCTCCGGAAGTTTGGAAAAGTTCACAGGCCGCGGGGACGGAGGGGGCCAAAGGACTCGGCAACATGGCTTCGGCCTTGTGAAGCCCTTTACCATGAGAGGCTCCTGTCGTAGGGATGGCCCCCACCTAAACCCAGCAGGCCTGGTAGGAGATTATAAGGCCCAGAATAGGTCATGCATAATGACATAACTGCCCCCAGATGGGATAACCAGATGTAAGGGTATAACTGTAAAAGCACTCCTCATGTGTATGTATATATACGAGCAAGCCATGGGGAGGAGCCCAGGCCATTACACTTATCTTCATCACTCTCCACTACCATCTCTCTCTCTGTTTGGTCTGTAGCCACAACACTTGGGAAGTGCACCTTTTGCACGGATCGAGTCTCTTTTCTTGGATATGTTGTGACTCCACAGGGAATTGAGGTTGATAGAGCCAAGGTGGAGGCGATATGGAGTTGGCCCACGCCCACGACGGTCTCCCACGTGCGGAGTTTTCTTGGCCTTGCAGGATTTTATCGCCGCTTTGTCAAGGAATTCAGCACCATTGCGACACCATTGATTGAGTTGACAAAGAAGGGCGTCGTGTTCCATTGGGGGCCATCACAAGAGGAGTCCTTTTATCTTTTGAAGGACAAGCTTACACACGCACCATTGCTGCAACTTCCGGATTTTGGTAAGACTTTTGAGCTGGAATGTGATGCTAGCGGAATTGGTATTGGTGGTGTTTTGATGCAAGAAGGCAAACCTGTTGCCTACTTTAGTGAAAAATTGAATGGTCCTGCTCTTAATTATTCCACGTATGATAAAGAATTGTATGCTCTTGTTCGTTCTTTAGAGACGTGGCAACACTATTTATGGCCTAAAGAATTTGTCATTCATTCTAATCATGAATCACTTAAGCATATTCATAGTCAAACCAATTTGAATCGTAGACATGCTAAATGGGTTGAATTTATTGAATCTTTTCCTTATGTCATTAAACACAAGAAAGGGAAGGATAATGTGATTGCTGATGCTTTGTCCCGACGCTATACCATGTTGTCTCAACTTGATTGTCGCATTTTTGGTCTTGAACCTATTAAAGCACAATATGCTTTTGATGCTGATTTTAAGGATGTGTTGTTGCATTGTAAAGAGGGACAAGCATGGAATAAATTCATGATCAATGATGGGTTTTTGTTTAGAGCTAACCGCTTATGCATTCCAGTTGGATCCGTTCGTCTTTTGTTATTGCAGGAGGCGCATGGAGGCGGTTTGATGGGACATTTTGGTGCTAAAAAGACGGAGGACGTTCTGGCCATGCACTTCTTTTGGCCAAAGATGAGGCGAGATGTTGAGCGGTTTGTGGCTCGCTGCACTACATGTCAAAAAGCTAAGTCTCGCTTGATTCCACATGGTTTATATATGCCTCTTCCTGTTCCTTCTATTCCGTGGGCAGATATTTCTATGGACTTTGTTTTAGGATTGCCCAGGACTAAGAGGGGGAGGGATAGCATTTTTGTTGTTGTGGATCACTTTTCTAAGATGGCTCACTTTATACCATGTCATAAAACCGTCGATGCCGTTCATATTGCTGACCTCTTTTTCAAAGAGATAATTCGTTTGCATGGTATGCCTTCTACTATTGTTTCAGATCGTGATGCCAAGTTCTTGAGTCACTTTTGGCGTACTCTATGGAACAAGTTGGGTACAAAGTTGTTGTTCTCTACAACATGTCACCCACAAACTGATGGCCAAACCGAGGTGGTGAACCGCACATTGTCTACCATGTTGAGAGTTGTTTTAAAGAATAATTTGAAGCTGTGGGAAGAGTGTTTGCCGCATGTTGAGTTCGCATATAATCGAGCGGAACACTCCACCACCAAGGTAAGTCCTTTTTAGGTAGTGTATGGATTCAATATCCGTGCCCCTATTGATATTTTACCTTTGCCTACTAGTGAGAGAGTTCATAATGATGCTAAGGAGCGTGCTGATTTTATTGTCAAAATGCATGAGACCACTAAGGCAAACATTGAAAAGATGAATGAAAAATATAGGATTACTGGTAGTAAAGGTAGAAAGGAAGTTAAACTTGAACCGGGTGATTTTGTTTGGTTGCACTTGAGAAAGGATAGATTTCCTGAGTTAAGAAAGTCAAAATTGATGCCTAGAGCTGCTGGTCCTTTTAAGATAATTGAGAAGACAAATGATAATGCATATAAACTTGAGTTGCCTCCCGAGTTTGGGGTTAGTCCCACCTTTAACATTTCAGATTTGAAACCATACTTGGGAGAAGAAGATGAGGCTGAGTTGAGGACAACTCCGCTTCAAGAGGGGGAGGATGATGAGGACATCACTTCTTCGGATACACACAACACTCCTCCACTTGACATTCAAGGATCAATTACTAGAGCTCGCGCTCGACAATTGAATTTACAGGTGAGCTCGTTCCTATGTACTTCTTTTTGTTCATTTGAGAATTGATTGCTACCTAATGATTTAATTATGATTAGGAACCATGGAGAGGACCTGGGAGTACTTGGAGAAGGGCTACGAGGCGCACAAGTCCAGCAAGGGCGGTCGAATCATGTTGGAGGTCCAACTCAAGCCGACCTCGAATCCAATTCGGAGTCCAGGACCAGGCCACACTAAAACGGACGCCCAGATCACATCCGGGCTCCGTTTTGGACGTTCTACATATGTATGGAAAGCTGAGAAGACGGCCTTTCCAATGGCTCTGGTCCCATGTCAAAATTCCTTCTGAGTCAACAGGAATCGTCAAAATAAGTGAGCATTCAGAATCTGTCAGGGTGCTGTGTCACCGTCTTTTGGGCCGTTCGGCTTTGTATCGTGTTGAAGCCCATTAGGGCATGTCCAGGGGTTTTGCACGCCCCTCACTCCTTTATATCCAGCCGCCACCCCACCATGAGGGTTTGGGTTTGGCTTAGATTAATTCTGTCTTTGAACAGTTTCGCCGTTCATCGGTTTGTGAGACCCCAACTTTCGAGTGCTACTTCAATACATCCGCAATTCAGTTGTGTCCTTCCTTGTTCTTGCTTGTGTTCTTCGATTCGCAGGCGAGGATTAACCTTCTTGGCAAGGTCAACTGGGCCGCGCACGGTTGATAACCTGAGGAGACGTGGTGCTGCGATTACGGGGTTCGGAACGTGTCGTTCGGAAGCCGGATCGATTTGTGTCGCGCCTCCACCAAATCGAACATATCCAGAACCTGTTGGAAGATCGGGACCCCGTCCCCATCACTGTCGGACATAGACTTCTTCCTCAATGAAGCCATTAAGGAAGGCACTCTTGATGTCCATCTGGTAAAGCTTGAAACCCTTAGAAGCTGCAAAGGCAAGCAAGATTCTAATGGCTTCAAGTCTAGCTACAGGGGCAATGGTCTCCTCGAAATCGAGACCCTCAACCTGAGAGAAGCCCTGAGCTACCAGTCTAGCCTTGTTTCGAACAACCACTCCATCCTCACTCTGCTTGTTCTTGAACACCCACTTAGTCCCAATGACGTTGTGACTTCGAGGGGGCTCAACAAACGACCAGACCTTATTTCTTTCAAAATTTTCAAGCTCCTCATGCATGGCATTGACCCAAGACTCGTCGGAGAGAGCATGAGAAACATCCTTTGGCTCGAAAGAGGCAACAAAGGCAGAATGGAGACAGAATTGAGACATGCCAGATTTTGAACGAGTGACTCGCTCAAACAGGTCTCCAATAATCTGCTCAAAAGGATGGTCTTTTTGGATATGCCGAGGAGGTCCAGGATTAGATGAAGAAGTGGCCTCTACCTCATGTGCAGACGAGGTAGGGACAGAGCCACTAGCTCCGGAGGAAGCAGTAGGCAAGGGCTGATCACCTCGAGGTGCCGTGGAAGAAGGCATCTCAAGGGGAGGATGAGGAGTTGGATCAGGTAAACAACCATCATCTCCATCGTCCTCATCATCCACAACGATGGTCTCGGACTGCTCTAAAGAACCTGAGATATCTGGACTAGTCCCCGGACTAGCCTCGTCAAAGGTCACCTCGCAGGTCTCTACCAACTTGCTAGACTTGCAGTTCCAGACCCTATAAGCCCGCGAAGAAGTTGAGTAGCCTAGAAAGATACCATCACAGGAACGTGACTCGAACTTGTCTAGGTTCCCAGACTTCAGAATAAAGCACTTGCAATCAAACACACGAAAATGAGAGACGCTGGGCTTTCGCCCGTATCTTAGCTCATAAGAAGTGCAGTGCAAGTGTGCCCGAAGAAAAACTCGATTCGAAACATGGCACGCGGTCGCAATGGCTTCAGCCCAAAACTTCCTTGGTGTAGAGTACTCATCAAGCATCGTCCTGGCCATCTCTACCAAGGTACGGTTCTTCCTCTCCACAACGCCATTCTGCTGAGGGACGTATGGAGAAGAGAACTGGTGCTCTACACCTGTCTCACCACAGAAACTCTCAAAGTAGGAATTCTTGAACTCCGTGCCATTGTCACTGCGGATCGCTCGTAAGGCACCTGGAAGCTCAACAGAAAGCCTACTAAAAAGACCTCGGAAATGTGAAAACGTCTCATCCTTCGAGGCTAAGAAAAACACCCAAGAATACCGTGAGAAGTCATCGACCACAACAAGAACATACCACTTCCTCCTGCCGATCAAGACTCGAGTGGTCCAACTGTGTCCATGTGGAGCAGCTGTCCCGGTGCATCGGTCATAGTAACTATGACCGGAGGATG
The DNA here is from genome assembly GCA_036346575.1 of Dendrocalamus sinicus. Lineage (NCBI taxonomy): Eukaryota > Viridiplantae > Streptophyta > Magnoliopsida > Poales > Poaceae > Dendrocalamus > Dendrocalamus sinicus. The sequence continues at coordinate 24,410,143 of CM070666.1, read as the reverse complement.
AGAAGCGGCAACCATCTTGCCGTGCCGGCATGGAGCGCAAACAAGATCTTTGACCATCTTGAGTTTCGGCAGACCACGAATGAGATCGTGGCCGCTAACTCGGGTCAAATGGTCAAATCCAATATGACCAAGTCTCCTATGCCAGAAAGAAAGGTCGCGGGACTCAGAAGCAACTAAACACCTGAGAGGATCACCAGAAGACTCAGAGAAATCAGCACGAAAGATCCTCCCAAAACGAGAAATCCCGCAAACCAGACTACCCAAAGAATCAAGAATTTTGCAAGCGTTTTTATTAAAGCTCACCTCATAACCGTCATCGGTAAGCTGAGAAACTGAAAGCAAATTATAACGCAGCTTACTAACCAAGGCAACATCTCTCAAAAGAAATGAATCATTAACACACATTGTACCTTTGGCGATGACGCGCCCAGATGAAGCATCTCCGAAGGTGATCGTCTCATCACCTGGAGCACGGGCTAGGGAAGAGAACCAACGGGAGTCTCCGGTCATATGTCGTGAACACCCGGAGTCTACAAGCCAAACCTCTCCCTTCCCAGCCCGACGAGCCTGAGTCAACAAGAGAGTAAAGTCTCAGTACTGGGGTAAATCAAGAGTGATTTTGGCACCCAATACTGAACAACACGTCGAGTAGCAGAAGTAGCCACACACGACCGACCTCTAGCTACCCTACGCTCTCGTCACTCAGCGGAAGGTCCGTGAGCAGACTGGCCGCGTGCGGGTCCGATCGCTACGGAAAGCGAGTCGGAACACCAGCAACATGCTGATCACGCCGCGGGTAGCTATCTCGATGGGGGAAATAAGATCTACCCTCAGGACGGCGGAAGTCACGACCAGGAGCAGCACGAGGATGAAAATCAGAAAACTCAGAAAAATCAAGTCCTCGATGCTGCCCAAACCCATCAACCTGAACAGCTCTAAACCTAGTGCTGGTCTTAGGTGCACTCAGGGTCTGGGGCTGACCCTGAATACGCCTAAGTGCCTCAGCACGATCTCTACGCGCAATCTTGGCGCGTCTGAAGCACCGATCGACTGAGTGTCCATCCTTCTGACAGAAGGTACAGTGATACTTCACCTTCTAAGAGGTAGAAGTAGCACGAGGAGGCTTCGCCTTCTGAGAGGCCGAAACAGCTGGAGGAATCACCTTGCTGTCAGAAATCCCTTGGACAAAGCCCGCTGACTTGAATTGGACTTTCTCGGTCCTGGGCTCAGTCTCGATCACACCTGGTGCTATGGGTCTGAGCACGGCAGGTGGATGCTTCCTCATATCCTCATAATAATCATATCCTAGACCCTGATTAAATCTGCAAATCTTGGACTGGTCTAGAATAAGATTAAGCTTCTTCTTGCCTCCTACAAACCTCTCGAGAGTGTTCATAAGATACTGACACTCTCGAAAGAGAGAGGTGCAAGAAGAGCAGGGAGAGGATGGACCAGCAGAGGGTAAGGGAGCAGAAGAAGAACAAACAGTAGAGGAGAAAGTGGCTTGTGCACGCACAGTCGACCCTGAAAGGACAGTCCTACTACTAGCCAGTTGGTTTACGTCGCTAAGCGTCTCCACCTTACCCTTGGGCTCCTTCCCCTTCTCAGCAATCACATTACAATCTGATGGTTGCTTCTCTAGTGAGTCCTTAGTTAGCTTCACACATTTCTCTTCCAATGCAATCAAGTCAATTTTTAGTTTTTCACAATTTTTGCATGGTGAGCTAACAAGGTCCTTAGAAGCATAATTAGCCAGTTTCTTATTGTGGTCAATCATTTCTTGAAACTGCTTTGAAACATATTCAAGTTCAGCAGCTAATTTAGGACAGTTTGAACATGAAGCAGCTGGCTCAAGCAACCAAGAATACAACTCAGATATTTTATGATCTGCCCGTTTTAGGTTCATCTTCAAGTTATTGCAGTTTTCACAAGACTCGGGCAGATCTAACAGCATGGTGTAAAGACCTCTAAAAGCATTGTCCTTATCCTCACATGAGGTGCAAGCAATAGTCTCAACAGGAGTAGATGAAGTAGAAGCAATCCTACTCATTTCTAGTTCAGCCAAAAGACTAAGATTCTCCACCTTAACAATATCAAGCTCGGAGGACAAACTATCAGCCAAAAAACTACCATGTCACCCAACAGAGCATAGCATGTATCACAATCATCACAGGAGGGAGCAGATGTAAGTGAAGTAAGCTCCCGTGATAGTCTATCTACTTCCTTCTCTAACTCAGTACACCTAGCCCTAGCTCTAGCATGAAAACCACCTAGCTTAAGAAAAGCATGATTGAGCTGGTCGTAGGTGGGGCATACCTCTTCCGAGTTGGAGTACAGCTCGCTGTCGCTCAGTTCGCCCTCAAGGGCCATGAAGCACATGCCGGAGAAGTCGTCGCCGCTCTTGGGATCTTGGTCACCTGTCCCATCGTCGTCGCTCCATCCCTCCACCTCGCTGAGGTCGAGGTCGTCGAATGCGGTGAGGACGCGGTGAAACAGCTTCTTAGCCTTCCCGAAGTTGCGGAACTTCTTCTTGCCTTGAGGGTGCGCTGGAGTCTTCTTGTTGCGGTTCTTGTCGGTGTAGTCATTCTTGCCCGAACCGTCGTAGTCGTTCTTGCCCTTCTCCAGCTTGGGGTAGTTTGCCCGAATGTGGTTGGGGCCACCACACTCGAAGCAAATCACGGGTCCGCCTCTCTTTCTGTCCCTCCTCCTCTTGTAAGCATGGGAGAACTTCCGAGCTAGGAGGGCCAGTTGCTCATCCTCGAGCTGCTCTAACTGATCATCAGTTACGTCACATAGAGCAGCAAGGGAGAAACCGCAAAGCGAATCAGAAGAGTGACCAGAAGCCAAGGTGGGATCGGTGACTAAAGCCATCGACTAAGACTTCGACTTACGAGAGATAATGTCAATCTCGTGTGTCTTGAGGCGCGAGTACAGCACGTCAAGCGTCAAAGTCGAGAGGTCCGTGGTGTCCTTGATGGTAGTCACCTTCATCTCCTAAACGCGAAGGTCAAGTGCAGCGAGCATCTGACGAGCGTTGTCCGAGTCAGGGTATGTGAGACCGACCGCTCAGAGATTGCTTAAGATCTTGTGAAAACACGCAAAACACTCATCCAAAGACTCACCAGCAAGCATCTCAAATTTGTTGTAGTCCCGCTTGATCTGGGTGGTGCCCTCATGGTATGCATCGAGGGTCTCCCAGATATCGAAGGCGGACGAAAGATGAGATATGCGGTCAAACTCACTACGACTCAGGCCCTGGATAACGATGTTCCTTGCCTTAGCGTTCGCCTCAACATCATGCATATTCCCAGCATTGATGCTCTCATCGGCAGGAACAACAAACCGGACCTTGACCTTGCGCCAGATGGCATACCCCTGAGCCTGGATATAAGTTTCCATTCGGCTCTTCCAGAAAGGGTAATCGATGCCATCAAAAATGGGCGGCTTGGTCGAGTACTTGTCCGTCGCCATAGCTCTTGAGACCGGTTAAGATCTATTGAAAAGAGCTAACCGGCTCTGATACCAATTGTTGGACCAGAATGGCGACAGAGGAGGGGTGAATGGCGCTTTCAAAAATTAAATTCGTCCCTCAAGTATCCATACTTGGCTTCTTCTCCAATAGCTATGGAAGCTATGAAGAAAGAGAAAGGCACAGCTATGAAGGAAGAGAAAGGCACTACTGGAAGTCACAGCAACAAGGCTAAACCAGAACCAGAAAGAAACAGCCAAAAAAATAAATTCAGAGCAAGTCTGACTGCAAGCGGTAGTACCGCACGAAGATCGGACTTGTCCGAACGTTTTATCGCTGCCGATCAGACTGGTCCGAACATAACCGGTAGTACCGCTAGGACAAGCGGTAGTACCTCTGAGCGGTAGTACCTCTCGAGGAGCGGTAGTACCTCTTGAGAAAAACAGCAAACAGAAATTTCAGAAAACTTTGAGGATAGCTAGGGAATACTCCCAGAAGAATAAGCCAAGAGCCAAAATCAAGAAACCACTCCAAGAAGCAAGATTTTCAGATTTGGGATAAAAATCTGAAATCTTGCAAGAACTGAACCAAAAACCAAGTTACTCCTCAACCTTTGATCCTTTGGCCATGAAACTTTGAGGATAGCTAAAAGATAGCCCCTGGACTCTAGGTACCAAGTTTCATGCCATCTCAAAGAAGGAAACAAGATTTTGACCAAAACACTAGAACTGCAGAACAAGAACAGGGGAGGCTCAAAAACGAAAATCTGAAATTAAACAAAGTTTGCTCTTGGTGAACATGATCAAATGATCTTGAGGTATCATCCCAACATAGAGCAACCCATTTTGGGCCTTCCCAGCAAGAAAGAACTCAAAAACAAGAAATCAAGCCAAAAGAGCATCGAAGGGAAAAATGAACAGAGTGATAAGAACTGAATCAATCTAAAACTCCACCATCTCATATTGATAACGAGGAAAGGAGATACATGATTGATACAAGAGGAATGGTTACAAGTCACTCAATCCATCCTCTCCCTCTCCCTAGACCTCAAGAACACAACCCATACATGCTTGGTAGGGAGGAACAACACACAGGCACTCAAGAAACCATTGAAGGGGACACAGAGGGAACACAACTCTGCCTCCTCCAACAACTCACAACCACTAAAGCCTAAAGCCAAAGCAAACTCTAAAGCCTATTTTGACTAAAGGAAACCCTAAAATCCCTTGAAGTGTTCAAGTGGGCATGCAGCCCCTCCAACCTATTTATAGCCCACGGCTAACGGGTCTCCACCCCGTTACGCCCGCTAAATCCAACGGAGCCCGCTTCCGCTTGTGCAGCCTTGCGAATTTCCTGATTCGTCTCTCCTGCACCTTCCGAGAAGCTTCCGCGCTCCTTGTCTCGCACGCCTCGCAACCACGTCAAATCTCCGCCGTCTTCGACACATCCGATCGTTCTGACCTCGACACCTCCCTGTGTCTAGTCCGGTCACCTCGTGTCTCACCACAGCTCCGCTTCGACGTCCTGCAGTCACACAGACAAGAAACACGTCACATAGCACCGCTCGATACATGAAAGCGTAAATAGCATAAGCACATCATACTTACTCATGACGAAGTCCAAACCTGTCGAATCATCGGAATATGCAACCTAATCCCATACGACCAAGTTTGACCAAGTCCGACCGAGCCCGTTGCACCACGCAATGACATGGTCCGACCACACAATCCAAACTCGACTATCCTAAACCTTTGTCAATTACTCATCACTCATATGGAGTCACGACCACATGGTCTCTCATGCTCTTACTCCTTTCTGTTGCATTGCATGCAGGTGCATTTGGGATAGTCCTTCTAGCATAGGTTAGAGTGGTTCTCTTGCCGAGTTGCTTAGACTTCTTTTCTCATCTTGTGATTCTAGGATGCTGCTTATTAGCTATTTCTCTACTCACTAGGTTGAGCTCACTCACTTCTTATAGGTTCTAGCGAGGGTTGGGCCACCGTCGGGTAGACGGGGTACGTGTTTGCTCCTTACTGGGTTAGATGATCAGTTGCTAGTCCTAGGGTTATATGGGGTAGATGAGAGTCAGTCTGAGTCATAGTTTTGTCTATATCTTATCTATGCTTTAAGGACTGCCTTTTCTATTTTTACTGCCAGCTTCTCATTTTATTGCTTTAGTTCAGGGGGAGTTCATTTGGGAGCTTCTAGATCTTAATGTTGACATAACTCAACTTGAACTAAAAGTGCATCTCATGTTGAGGGGAGCTGGATTTTCTTGCATATCATTCTACATTGTAATATACCTACATGAAGCCTTGATTATTATCCATTTATGACATGTTTACAATGTTTTACATCTGGCCATGATCTGTGCTTATTTGCTAGATATATCATGACTTTATATGTGTAGTCAAGTCTTTGCCATGATAGGTTGATTAAAATGCTCAACTTAAACTAATTCATGTCATGTTAGCTTTTGAGACTAGTCTCTCTTTAGTTATCCTTTATGATTCATGCCATGTCAAATAGGCTGAGTTGAGTCTTGAATCTTTGTTGAGCTTTAGATTGAGCTATGTTAGTTCCTTGATGAAGCATGAGTTAGTACAACCTTTTAAGAAAGCGAAAAGATCTCTTTTGTGCGACAGAACTAATCTCACCAATTCTTTCTCATGAGACTGCTTGCCATTGCACTAGGCATGAACTCAGGGGGAGTTTTGGATGACCAAGATCATCTCCTTAAGCTTATTGCTTGGAGTGGTCGCATAAGGCTTGAGATCTAGCACATGACTAAAATTTTTGTTGGAAACGACCATGAGCTTTAAAAGAAAAATCATGTCAAATGTGCTCAATTTGCTTAACTACAAACAAAACCAAGTACTTGAACAAATGTCTCATTCTTGAACTTATAGCACTCTAAATTGACTCAATACTAGCTTCTTGGTTCCACTTAGATTATTGACATGGCCTGCATCATCCTTGGATATCTTTAGCTAGACTATAATCATGGATGACTTGACATGCTAAGCAATTCGACTAATTTTCAGATTATGACTTATTTGGCCTAGTTTGTCTATACATGCATTGTCATAATCTTGATAGCATAATTATGAGTTATGGCTTGGTGTAATACTTCACAGTCATTTTGGATAATTTTCATGGCTCATCATGCTTAAAATAAATAATTCCATCCATACTCGTGATTTTATTCTTTTCCTTGCATCTTGATGATTTTATTGCCAAAAGGGGGAGAATAGCGGAGAAAAAACCATTTGGGAACTTTCTGGAGCTTTGGAGAACAATTTGCTCTTTCTGTTTCTGCTCCATTCGTCGACATGGTCATAAGCTTCTTTGATTTTCTTTAGACCATGTTTGACTTTCTTTCATTCTCAAACTCAACTTTATGCTTTTTCTAGGTTTGTCAATATACTCAGCAAGGGGGAGATTGAGAGACCATGTGGTTGTGACCCCATGTTTGTGATGAGTAATTGACGCGTGTTCGGGAAAGTTTGAGTTTGGTTTGAGTGGTTCGGGCCATGTCGTTGCGTGGTGGAGTCGGTTTCGGTTGGACCTTGTCGAACTAGGTCGAACGTGCTTAAGTCGTTTATTTTTTGTTTCGATCGGTTTGGGCTTTGAGTATTTCTTCTAAATGCTAATGTATGATTATAGTATGTCGAGCGGTGCTATGTGATTTGTTTCTTGTCTGTGATGGCTGCAGGACTTTGAGGCGAGGTCGTGGCGAGGCACGGATGACCGGACTAGGCACAGGCGGTGCTGAGGTCGGAGCGGTCAGGATGTGCCGAAGATGGTGAGGACTCGAAGTGGTTGCGAGGCTTGGGCGGCAAGAAATACGGAAGCTTCCTAGAAGGTGCAGAAGGGTGTTTTGGTAAAAGCGCAGAGCTGCACAAAAGGAAGCGGATTTGGTTTTGAGCTAATGGATAAAGCGTGAGAGTTGGTGGAGTAATTGGGTAAAGTGTAAATGTGAACCCGGTAGTGGTGGCTATAAATAGAGAGGTGCTCTCTAGTGCAATATGCAGATTTTAGAGAGCATGATTTTGAGAGATGACTTGAGAGAGTGGATGTGAGTTTGTCTCCTGTGCGTATGTGCTATGAGTTCTTGATTTTCAAGCATGTATGGGGACTTAGTGTGAGATTGAGAGAGAGATGAGCTGAGAACAACTCTTTGTAATCGCGTATGTCTCCGTATCAATTTAAGAAAACATGTGTTTGAGTTGTTCTTGTTCATGAGCTTCTCTTTGTTTCTCTTGAGTTGTCCTTTCGGGTACTTTCTTTGTTCTGCTGATTCTTATCTCTTTGTTAATTTTTAGAGTTGTCTTTGTTCTTCTCAAGCTCTCGGCCTATGGTCTCACTCTCTATTATGGCTTGACAGTGGCTACAGATTTCGATTTGATGCTTGATATTTTTGGCCAGAACAACCCCGTGAAATTGTCAAGCTCTTGCTGTAGTCTACGTCCTTTTAATTCTTGTTTGGCTTACGGTCAACAGCTTGATTTTCAGTTTTAAAAGCTAGTTATTTCGGCCTTTTTTGTTGTGTCCTAAACTCAGTTTGGATTCTTGCTGTTGATCCATCTCAATTCCTTCTCGGCAAGGTGTGTGCCCCTAGAATTTTTGGACTGTTTTACTGTGCTTTGCCGACAGCTATCTCTGTGAAGATTTTTCGGTTGGCAGCAGTCCTCTTTTGATTTCCAGTACCACTGTTCACTGTTTGTTGTTTTTCTTTTTCCTAGGCCGCTATTCTTTGCAGTACTCCCTGTGCAATATCTCCTTTGCTGCTTTCGGTTTTGCTTTGGCCAAAGAAGAGGCGTGCATTGTTTTTGTTTTCTTTTCTGGGTTTGCTTTGCGTCTTTGCTGCAGTTTCTGTGTAGTCAAAAATTAGTGGTTTCGGTTTATCTCTTACTGCATGTTGCCATCTCGGTGGAACTGCACTGCATGTTTTCATTTCAGTTTGCTTTGTTCTCCTGATCGTTTCAGTTTTTGCACTGAACTCCAAGTCGATCCGACCGCCCGAATCACAGCAAGTCAAACTAGCTGACGTGTGCATTAAGACTGGCTTTTTCGGTCTGTCTCATTGTTGTCTTGAGTCGTTAATTTAATTCCCGGTCAGACCGAGAGCAATCCTGTGGTCAGACCCTCCTACTCTCTGATCTGTTTTATGGTTTATGTCTCTTTTCTTTTCTACTAGTTCTAATTTTTCAGTGAGCGCTCAATCTTTTCTTCATAGCTTCGATAGCTATCGGGGAAGAAATCAGGCAAATACTTGGGGCAAATTTTGAAGGCACCATTCACCCCCCTCTGTTGCCAATTTCGATCCAACAATTGGTATCAGAGCCAGTTAGCTCTTCTCGATAGATCTTAACCGGTCTCTAGAGCCATGATAACAGACAAATACTCGACCAAGCCCCCGATGGTCGGATGGAGACCTACATCCAGGCTCAGGGCTACGCCATCTGGCGAAAGGTCAAGACCCGGTATGTTGTTCCTATCGATGAGAACATCAACACTGGAAATATGCTTGATGTTGAGGCGAACGCTAAGGCAAGGAACATCATAATCCAGGGTCTGAGCAGAAGCGAGTTCGATCGCATCTCTCATCTGACGTCGGCCTTCGACATCTGGGTGACCCTCGATTCATACCATGAGGGCACCACTCAGATTAAGACGGTTCGACAGGACCAATTCAAGCGAGATTACAACAAGTTTGAAATGCTCGCTGGTGAGTCCCTCGATGAGTGCTTTGCGCGTTTTCATAAGATTTTGAGCAACCTCCAAGCGGTCGGTCTCACATACCACGACTTGGACAATGCTCAACAGATGCTCGCAGCTCTGGATTTGCGTGTGTGGGAGATGAAGGTGACTACCATCAAGGACACCACCAATCTCTCGACCTTGACTCTTCACGCGTTGTACTCACGCCTCAAGACTCACGAGATTGACATAGTCTCTCGTAGGTCGAAGTCGCAGTTGATGGCCTTAGTCACCGATCCCAGTCTAATTTCTAGACCTTCTTCTGAGTCAGTTTGTGGATTCTCTCTAGCTGCTCTCTGTGACGTAACTGATGATCAGTTAGAGCAGCTACCAGAGGACCAGTTAGCCCTTCTAGCCAGAAAGTTTCCCAACGCATACAAGAGGGTGAGGGATCGAAAGAGGAGTGGTCCGATCATTTGCTTCGAGTGTGGTGGCCCCAACCACATTCGGGCGAATTGCCCCAAGCTAGGGAAGGGCAAGAACGACTACAGCGGCGTGAGCAAGAACGACTACATCGACAAGAACCGCAACAAGAAGCCCCTAGCTCATGCCAAGGCAAGAAGAAGTTTCACGACCTTGGCAAAGCCAAGAAGCTCTTCCACCACGTCCTCACCGCCTTCTACGACCTCGACCTCAGCGAGGTGGAGGGGTGGAGCGACGACGATGGGACGGACGAGCAAGACCCCAAGGGCGGCGACGACTTCTCCAGCATGTGCTTCATGGCCCTTGAGGGCGAGATCAGCGACAGCGAGCTCTATTCCGACTCCGACGAGGTATACCCCTCTTACGACCAGCTTAATGATGCTTTTCTTAAGCTAGGGAAATTCCATGCTAGATCTAGAGCTAGGTGTAGCGAGTTGGAGAAGGAAGTAGAGAGCTTGTCACGGGAACTTACTTCACTTAGATCTGCTCCCTCCCGTGATGATTGTGATGTTTGTACTGCTTTGCTCGATGACTTGGAGAAGTTAAGGACCTTGCATGATAGTGTGTCCTCTGAGCTAGACATTGTTAAGGTGGAGAATGTTAGTCTACTTGCTAAACTAGAGATGAGTAGGGTAGTTACTCTTTCATCCCCTGTTGTTGAGACTACTTCTTGTACCTCACGTGAGGATAAGGACAATGCTTTTAGAGGTCTTTACACCATGCTTCTCAATCTGCCTGAGACTTGTAAAAATTGTAACAATCTGAAGATGAATCTAAAAAGTGCAGATCATAAAATTGCTGAACTACAAGCTTCATTACTTGAGCCTATGGCTTCATGTTTGAACTGTCCTAAATTAACTGCTAAACTTGAATCTATCTCAAAGTAGTTTCAAGAAATGATTGACTATAATAAGAAAATGGCTCAGTATGCTTCTAAGGACCCTATTAGGTCACCATGCAAAAATTGTGATAAACTAAAATCTGACTTGATTGCACTGGAAGAAAAATGTGTGAAGCTAACTAAGGATTTACTAGAGAAGCAACAATCTTGTTGTGATGTTTGTGCTGGTGTGGGGGAGAAGCCCAAGGGTAAGGTGCAGACACTTAGCAACGTGAACCAACTGGCTAGCAGTAGGACTGTCCCTTCTGAGTCAGCTGTGCATGCACAAGCCATTCGATCTTCTGTTATTGGTTCTCCTTCTACTCCCTTACCTTCTGTTGTCTCTTCTTCCCCTGCTCTTCTTGCACCTCTCTCTTTCAGGAGTGTCAGTATCTTATGAACACTCTCGAGAGATTGTATTTTTTTTCTCGAACACGCAGGAGAGCTGCGTATCTTTATATTAAGAAGAAAAGGGGAGAAAGAGCCCCAACAAAAGAACAAGCCAACAAACACCAAGACACACACTCACTCACGCCTGGGGGGAAGCTACAAAAGCGCCTCTAAAAAAGAAACAAATGCCTGCGTATCTCGAGAGATTGTAGGAGGTAAGAAGAAGCTAAATCTTATTTTAGACCAGTCCAAGATTTGCAAATTCAATCAAGGTCTAGGATATGATTTTCTGGAGGATGTTAGGAAGCTTCCACCTGCCGTGCTCAGACCCATAGCCGTAGGTGTGATTGAGGTCAAGCCCAGGACTGAGAAAGTTTAATTCAAGTCAGCGGGTTTTGTCCAAGGGATTCCTGACAGCAAGGTGAGTCCACCTGTAGCTTCGGCCTCTCAGAAGGCAAAGCCTCTTCGTGCTACTTCTACCCCTCAGAAGGTGAAGTATCATTACACCTTCTGTCAGAAGGATGGACACTTGGTCAAGCGATGCTTCAAGCGCGCCAAGATCGTGCGTAGAGACCATGTTGCAGCTTTTAGGCGTATTCAGGGTCAGCCCCAGACCTTGAGTGCACCTAAGACCAACACGAGGCCTAGGTTTGTTTCCGATGGGTTTGGGCAGCATCGAGGACTTGGTTTTTCTAAGTTTTCTGGTTTTCATCCTCATGCTCCCTTTGGTCATGACTACCACCGTTTTGAGGGTAGATCTCGTTTCACCCGTCGAGATGGCTACCCGCGGCGTGATCAGCATGTTGTTGGTGCTCCGACTCGCTCTCCCATAGCAGTCGGACCCAACAACAACTCCAGGTCTGCTCGTGGACCTTCTACTTCTTTGAGCGACAGAGAGCGCAGGGTAGATAGAGGTCAGTCGTATGTGGCTACTTCTTCTACTCGATGTGTTACTCAGTATTGGGTGCCAAAATCACTCTTGATTTACCCCAGTACTGAGACTTATTCTCTCGTTGACTCAGGTTCGCCGGGCAGGGAAGAGAGAGGTTTGGCTCATTGACTCTGGGTGTTCTCGACACATGACCGGAGACTCTTGTTGGTTCTCTTCCCTAGTCCGTGCACCAGGTGATGAGACGATCACATTCGAGACGCTTCATCTGGGCACGTCATCGCCAAAGGTACAGTGCGCGTTAATGGGTCTTTTATTTTGAAAGATGTTGCCTTGGTTAGTAAGCTGCAGTATAATTTGCTTTCTGTTTCTCATCTTACCGATGACGGCTTTGAGGTGAGCTTTAAGAAAAACGCTTGCAAAATTCTTGATTCTTCGGATAGTCTGGTTTGCGGGATTTCTCGTTATGGGAGGATCTTTCGTGCTGATTTTTCTGAGTCTTCTGGTGATCCTCTCTGGTGCTTAGTTGCTTCTGAGTCCTGTGACCTTACTTTCTGGCATAGGAGACTTGGTCATATTGGATTTGACCATTTGACCCAAGTTAGCGGCCACGATCTCATTCGTGGTCTGCTGAAACTCAAGATGGTCAAAGATATTATTTGCGCTCCTTGCCAGCACGGCAAGATGGTTGCCGCTTCTCACCCTCCGGTCACAGTGACTATGACCGATGCACCAGGACAGCTGCTCCACATGGACACAGTTGGACCAGCTCGAGTGTAGTCAGCAGGAGGGAAGTGGTATGTTCTTGTCGTGGTCGATGACTTCTCGAGGTTCTCTTGGGTGTTTTTCTTAACCTCGAAGGATGAGACGTTTACACATTTCCAAGGTCTTTTTAGTAGGCTTTCTATTGAGCTCCCGGGTGCCTTACGAGCGATCCGCAGTGATAATGGCACGGAGTTCAAGAATTCCTACTTTGAGAGGTTTTATGATGAGACAGGTGTAGAGCACCAGTTTTCTTCTCCGCACGTCCCACAGCAGAATGGCGTCGTGGAGAGGAAGAACTGTACCTTGGTCGAGATGGCCAGGACGATGCTTGATGAATATTCTACACCTAGAAAGTTTTGGGCTGAGGCTATAGTGACCGCGTGCCATGTTTCGAATAGAGTTTTTCTTCGGGCACACTTGCATCGCACTTCCCATGAGCTGAGATATCGGCGAAAGCCCAGTGTCTCTCATTTTCGTGTGTTTGGTTGCAAGTGTTTCATTCTGAAGTCGGGAACCTAGATAAGTTCGAGTCATGATCTTGTGATGGGATCTTTCTAGGTTACTCGACTTCTTCACGGGCATATAGGGTCTGTAGGAATATCGAAGGGCTCCAGGTAGCTCTGTCCTGCTCGAGGAGCGATGAAGAAACAAAAGGGTGACTGATGCACAGCATCCTTGTGCATGTGGCACAAATCAGCTATGGCTAGGTGAGCTACGTCCTGGATAGCATCGAAACAGCGGGTCCGGGGATGTTTAATGGGGTATGTGTGGGAATCAAATTCCTCATCCCGTGCATACAGGAATACCTCCATCGACCAAGAGTCCCGATCCAGGATACGTACCTTCCGCCCCCTGAAGATAGGCGGCTAGCGATACTACAGGTACTGCATAAGCTGTCGAAGAAGACTAGCAAATGCCCCAACACTCTCGCCATGAGAGTAATAGTCCCACGACTCAGCAGAGGGTGAACCGACCATCTACAAAGTTGAAATAATAGACAAGATAAGTAAAAAGATTTAACAAGTGAATATAAAGACAAGAACAAGATACCATGTAAGAAAAGAGTAGAAGCAAAGAAGCTTATATATGTTTAATATACTCTTTTTAATAAAATATAAGTCCTTAAGGTTTTACCATTTCTAACCTAGGTCACGTCCTACAGTCAAATTGCCTCTGATACCATCTCTGTTGGGACCCCGGATTTCCGAACCCGGACCCTCTGTGTATTACAGCACTAGTCCCAGATGAAAGCTAGTGCACATAGTCAAGTAGAAATGATTACATAACCAACAACGCTTTATTACAATAATAGAGAGTACTGACCGAAAGGTCCCATTATTACATCTGAGGTTTCAAGACCTCAACTCACAAAACACAGCGGAAGCGAAACATAAATCCGCGAAGACCCATCAATACGCCAGAGGCAATTGACTGGGGAAGCGCGACCTAGAACTCCGGGAATCCTTCGTCGTATCCGCAAGCGAAGTAGTCGTAGTCTCCCTCTTGAGCTTCATATTCTTCTGAGTTTATTTTAAGTACAGCATGTGAGTACAAAAAGTACTCCGCAAGTCTTCGGAAAAATGCAATAGATGCAAGGCTTAACAAAGGAGGGTTATATGGTTCTTTTGCACTGTCGGAACCCGGAGTAACGACTCCTGGATCCTCTGTGTAAATCGCACTACTCCAGGATCAGCTAGTTGAAGTGCTACGGGTAGGCTACACTAGCGCAAATTAAAATTTCTACCCGTAAACCAAGATCACTGCAGTTATAGATCACGGTCTTACCACTAGACGCGCAGGTGCGGAATGATGCAGCACGTCGGGGCAGAGTAGTCATACTAAGTTGATGCAGCACGTCGGAGCAGAGTAGTCGTACTACTTCCTCGTCCACGTCGCGGCGTCACACGTACAACTCCTCTATTGCGGTTCGTCCAAACGCTACAGATGCAGCGCCGCCAAAAGTATCCACATGTACGGGAGGAAGCGACACACGCCGGATTACTAGATCCGCGCGAGCGACCAGGGCATGGGAGGGGTGGCGGCCAGGGTTTGAGGATGTCACGAAAACTTCTCCCTCCAACCCTATGCGCCCTTGCCCTCCTTTTATAGACGTCCTTACAATGGGCTTCTACGAATAGAGGCCCATTAGGACTCAATACCCAGTCTAACTCGGATCCAATCCGAATTAGGCTTCAGCCCTTAAGTGTGTGACCCTATAGGTTCACGTATGTTTAGACATGACGTGAGTATACCTACTCGGTCAATAGTTGGTAGCGGCCTCTAGCAAGACGTGCCAACTCCTAAACGCACATAAAGATCATATCGGACGAACCATCACAACGTTATGTACATGCCAATCCTTTTGTCTCACGATATTCAGTCGAGCTCCAAGCTGACCAGTCTTTCTCGATCCTGTGATTCGAAATCCCTTACTAGGTTAACTCTTAACCTTAAGTAGCATGGCCATGCATTTCGGATCCGATCACTCGAGGGCCCAGAGATATCTCTCTCGGTAGAGAGGGCAAATCCCATCTCGACCGACCATGCCTCGCAAAGCATGCTTCATGACAAACCCAAAGCTATCTTTATAACTACCCGATTCACGGAGTAGCGTTTGATAGCCCCTAAGTAGGTCGATTCACATCTCAAGTACATGCGACAATCTCAGGTCTAAGGACAAGGCGTACACTTTGTGTAGAGAGAATCATAAGTATAATAGATATGTCTCATGTTGGGTCGGTCCAACCCCATGTTCTAAACATGTGTCCACATTATTGGTTTGACATCTCCATGTCTATGACCTGTGAAACATGGTCATCAACCGATACATGTGCTAATCCATCATTCACGTGTGTCCTCACATGAACTCCGACTAGGGACAACTTTAGAATAACCATATAAGTAAAGAGTTTCACAAACAAGTCACATACTTGTTAATCAACACAAAAGCAATATTCAAGGAACATTTATTAAATCATGGATACAACGAAATATCATCATCTCTATGATTGCCTCTAGGGCATATTTCCAACAGTCTCCCACTTGCACTAGAGTCAATCTAGAAGATATCTAATACCCATAGCTCTTGTGTGCGCCTCATGCTTAGGCTGTGGGAGAGGCTTCATCAAAGGATATGAAATATTCAAATCCATATGTATTTTGCATATCTTTAAATCTCCTCGATTGAGGATCTCTCGAATGAGATGAAACCAAATCACAAGACGTGTTTGTTCTTTTGGTGATTCCTTGGCTCCTTGGCTCAAGAATGGCCCCACTGTTATCACAATAAAGATCCGCAGGATCGCACGCACTAGGAACCACACTTAGTTCAGTTATGAACTTCCTTATCCAAACACCTTCCTTTGTTGCTTCGAAGCTGCAATGTACTCGGCCTCCGTTGTAGAGTCGCACGATCTCCGCTTGGAACTCTTCCAACCGACCGCACCACCGCTCAAAATGAACACAAAACCCGATTGCGATTTGTAATCGCCTTTGTCGGTTTGGAAGCTTGCATCGGTGTAACCATTTACAACGAGCTCTTCCTCACCTCCGTAGACTAGGAACACGTCCTTAGTTCTTTTCAAATACTTGAGGATATTTTTAACCGCTGTCCAGTGACTCTCACCGGGATCAGCCTGGTATCTGCTCGTAACACTTAGAGCATAGGAAATATCTGGGCGAGTACATATCATAGCATACATGATAGATCCAATTGCGGAAGCATATGGAATCTTACTCATGCGATCTCGCTCATCAGTTGTCGAAGGACACTGAGTCTTGCCAAGATTTATGCCATGAGACATGGGCAAGAACCCTTTCTTTGCCTCCTCCATGTTGAACCGTTTCAACACTTTGTCAATGTAAGTACTATGGCTTAATCCTATTAGCATTTTTGATCTATCTCTATAGATCTTAATACCCAAAATATATGCCGCTTCCCCTAAGTCCTTCATTGAAAAACTATTTTTCAGTGAGGTCTTAACGGACTCGAGCATAGGAATATCATTTCCAATCAGTAATATGTCATCTACATATAAGATTAGAAATACGAGCGAGCTCCCACTTGCCTTTTTGTAAACGCAAGATTCTTCTTCGTTTTTGATGAAGCCAAAACCTTTTACCACTTCATCAAAATGAATGTTCCAACTCCGAGATGCTTGCTTCAATCCATAAATGGATTTTTGAAGTTTGCATACTTTTCTAGCATTGTTTGGATCGACAAAACCCTCGGGCTGTATCATATACACGTCCTCGGTTAAATTTCCATTAAGGAAAGCCGTTTTGACATCCATCTGCCATATCTCATAGTCGAAATATGCAGCAATAGCTAGAATGATCCGTATAGATTTAAGCATCGCTACAAAGTAGAAGGTCTCATCGTAGTCAACTCCTTGAATTTGCCGAAAACCTTTGCGACAAGTCGAGCTTTATGGATATGAACATTTCCATCCATATCAATCTTCCTTTTATAGATCCATTTGCACTCTATGGTTTTAACACCATCAAAGCGGGTCAACCAAGTTCCAAACTTGATTGTCCCCATGGATGCTATCTCGGATCTCATGGCACTATGCCATTTCTCGTAGTCTGGTCCATCATTGCTTCCGCATAGGTCGAAGGCTCATCATTGTCTAACAATAACATATCCCGCGACATGGAGCCTTCCGACCTTCGTGGTGGTGGTGCTTCTTTTGCCATGGGTTCCTCAACTTTTTCTGCCATGTGGGCATCATTCGTTGAGTCTTCCCCGATTGGTTCATCTTGAACCTCTTCAAGCTGCACCGTTCTTCCACTTGTCTCCCTGTTGAGAAACTCTTTCTCTAGGAAAACACCACTTCGAGCGACAAACACTTTGCCCTCTAGTCGGTTGTAGAAGTAATATCCAAAGGTTTCCTTCGGATATCCCACGAAAATGCATTTATCCGACTTGGGTGTGAGCTTGTCCGACTTAAGTCTTTTGACAAACGCCTCACATCCCCAAATCTTTAGAAAAGACAAACTGTGACTCTTCCCAGTCCATATCTCATATGGTGTCTTAACTACGGATTTAGACGGTACCCTATTAAGTGTGAAAGCTGTCGTTTCTAGAGCATAACCCCAAAATGATAATGGTAGATCTGACTGGCTCATCATCGATCGAACCATGTCCAACAAGGTCCGATTACGCCGCTCGGATACCCCGTTTCTTTGAGGCGTTCCGGGCGGTGTTAGCTGTGGAACAATTCCGCAACTCTCCAGATGATTGCTAAATTCATGACTCAAATACTCGCCACCACGATCAGATCGCAGAGTCTTAATTTTCTTGGCACGTTGATTTTCAACTTCATTCTGGAACTCTTTGAACTTTTCAAAAGTTTCAGATTTATGCTTCATTAAGTAGACATAGCCATATCTACTAAAATCATCAGTGAAAGTTATGAAGTAATGAAATCCACCTGTAGCAGTCGTGCTCATTGGCCCACATACATCAGTATGTATGATTTCCAACAAGTCTGACGCCCTCTCAAAAGTACCATTGAGAGGTGACTTGGTCATCTTACCAAGCAAACAAGCTTCACATGTCTTGTATGATTCAAAATCAAACAAAGTTAGAAGACCATCAGCATGGAGCTTCTTCATGCGCTTTTCACTTATGTGACCCAAACGACAATGCCAAACATAGGTGGGATTCAAATCATTAGGTCGAAGTCTTTTAGCATTTATGTTAAAGATAGGCGCATCATCAAGATTTAAAATAAATAACCCATTCACAATGGGAGCAAAAGCCATAAACATTTCATTTTTAGTAATCAAACAACCATTGTCTTTACTTGCAAATGAATAACCATCTCTCATCAAACATGAGGGGGATAGAATGTTTCGACTCATACTAGGAACATAATAACAATTATTCAATTCCATAATAAATCTTGAAGGAAGCTGAAGTTGCATGGTGCCGACGGTTAACGCAGCAACCCTTGCTTTATTTCTGACGCGAAAATCAACTTCACCTCTTGCGACTCCTCTACTTCTTATTAGCCCCTGCATCGAGTTGCAAATGTGAGCAACTGATCCGGTATCAAATACCCAAGAGTTAATAGGAGAATCAGCGAGAAAAATGTCTAAAACATTTATGACAAGTGTACCATGGGTGGAAGTCTTAGTTCCAGCATTCTTCTTGCATTCCTCGGAATCCATGTACTTCTTGCGTTTCTCTTCCGGTGGCGATCTCTTTACAATAGAAGCATACTGTCTCACTCCAGTCCAGCATTAGGCTTAGGTGTTGGCTTCGAGATCATATCTTTAACCTTGCGCTTATTCTTTGCCCATGACTTCTTACCCTTTTCTTGAAGCTAGACTTGTTCTGCACAACCATCACATGGCTAGGCCCCTGCACACTTCTTAATGTCACTCTCTGCTGTTTTGAGCATCCCACAAAGCTCATTAAGGCCCTTTTCCACCCCATGCATATGGTAGTTCAAATGAAATGTCCATAGCTAGGTGGTAGAGACGCCAAAATGAAATCGATTGCCAACTCTTGGATAATTGGAAAACCAAGTTTATCCAAAGTCCGATTGTAACCAACCATTTTGATCACATGTGGGCCTACGGGTGCACCTTCGTTAACTTGCATTCCGAAAAGCCTTAGAGACATTGAACCTTTCAGTCCCGGCACGTGTCGGAACATGTCCTTAAGCGCCATGATCATATCATACGCTTCCCGATCCTCAAACCGCTTTTGAAGGTCAGGTTCCATGCATGCAAGCATAAGACACTAATCTCAAGAGAGTCATCACATGCTTTCTTGTAGGCGCTTTTAAAGCGGCGAATCGCATTGATAGCGAGTTCTTACGGGATTTGGGTGTCTAGAACGTTTTCCTTTTTATCCGCCTCGAGAACAATTCTCGTGTTACGGACCCAATCCGAATAGTTTGTTCCATTTAATTTTTCTTTCTCAAGAATCGATCGCAAAGCAAAAGGGTGTCTTGTGGTTGCTAGATGCCATTGATCTACAACGAGAAAATGCAAAATACTAAGACAAATAAAACCATGATAGAGTAAACTATATTAAACAAATTTAATAGAATGTACTCCCACTAAAATCAATATCCCTCTATTGATTCTTAGCGATTCAAGATCCGCAATTAACTAGTCTACTAGTGAGCTTTTGCATCACCGCTAGGAGACAAGGCAATTCGGTAAGTAACACCTTTACTAATCATATCTCTATATGACTCTTGTTGTTGGGTGACATCTCTATGCCTCGGCGCCCAACCTTTATGCCCCAAGGTCCATAACCTTTATGATAACCTTGTTAAGTTCACCAACCCTTATGCATGTAGGTATCCGATACAAACCCATCTAGTCAAGGAAGGTTGATAGTGCCCTAATTTTATAGACCCACCATCAATTTACAAGACATGGGATGGTGCAGAGTTTAGTTGGGAGGGCATATGTTTAACTTAACATTATGTGAGGGATCGCTATACTTCTACCATTCAAACATGCATAGGAGTAAAACAATAGGAATAGCATTCACACAGGTTGTGACTCAAGATGGCCCATTTTCTCATGGTGACCTCCATCGCCATAGAATCTGTCCACCATGATGATCTCCATCTCCATGGTTCATGTGTGCCATCCCTCCAAGTGATGTGTCCTCCAAGTACTAATATAAGCTATTACTCATAACAACTAGTAATAAAATACATGGATACAAGGAATCATCACAAGTCGGCACACAAAGCCGTTAATACAATACTTTGACAACACAATGGCTCCAGTAGTGTTGCGAACCCACGACACGCAGTCATGAAAATATTATAAACATGCATCACATACACATTAGGCCATACTGGTCACATACATCCTGCAAAAACAAGTTATGCATAGATTCGCAATCTACCGGATAAGGGGTCGAGGGGGTTTCCCCCGCGGGGTTCGAAGGGGTAGAGCCCCTCGCGGGGTTCGAAGGGGCAGCGCCCCTCGCGGTATCCAATCTATGCAATTTTTACTTAGGATTTTGATTGGCAAATCATATTTACCCCAAATCGACTATTGTTCCGATTCGACCAATTTGCATTGATCTTCGCGTGCTGCAACCGGTTTTACGTGTCACTGTCTACCCCGATGGTGATTCCGACCGGTAGGGGTATGTTGTGGCACGACCTTAGCAGCATGATCATGGAAACCAGATCTATCCATTACCAGAACTATACAATCGAGGTCCGCCTCCGCACACACCAGTCTACGGACTTTAAATAAGATGTAGCGTCGAGGTCCGCCTCCGCACGCACCAGTCTACGGACTTTAAATAAGACGTAGCGTCGAGGTCCGCCTCCGCACGCACCAGTCTGCGTATTGAGACAAAGGATTATGTAATTCTCAGTATTGAGACAAAGGTGATACTAGGGTTACAAGGGTACATGGCATTCAAGTCCAATTGAGGGCATAACAAGGTTGGATTAACTAATGCCTTAAGACCAAAACTAGAGTCTATGTAAATAGCGATGCACATAAATTTAAAATAATTAAAAACATTTCTCAAACATAGTTTCAAAATGATCAAAGGAGACTTGCCTTTTTGTGCACTGGTTGGTCCCTCTTGCTGCGGTTCGACAAACTCTTCGGCGACGTCGGATTCTATGCGCAAAAAGATAAACGAACAAAGCAAATAAATACAAGAAAAATTCAAATAAAATTCAAAACAGGGTTTATTTGGATAGATTATGATTTTAGAAAAATTTAGAAATTTGAACAGCTCAATTTGGAGTTAAAATGAGAAAGTTATGCTTATTTAAAGATATCAGTTCAAATAAATCCATAAATTGTTAAATTTCTGACAGGTGGGACCCACTTGACAGAATTTTCATTTTATTTCTTTTATTGCTTTCTCTGAGTCTATGACAGGTGGGACCCACATGACAGTGAGCCCACTGCGTTCGATCTCTGACATGTGGAACCCCTCTGTCAGTGACCATACTAGCTGTTGGTCACTGACAGGTGGGACCTATCAGGCTCTGGGCCCATATGTCAGTGGCTAGCGCAGCCGGGTGGGGCCCAGATGCCAGTGGCCAGCACAGTCAGGTAGCCGCTGACGAGTGGGGCCCGGCTGTCAGTGTGGAAATTAAAAGAAATGGCTCAACCTTAGCGTGCGGAGCCAGGGCTCGAACGCTCGCCGAGGGGGCCAAGGGGGGAAGGATAATGCTACTAGCCATCTGGTCACTCGGGTGTTGCTTACCCATATAGGGGGTGTTGTGTTTATAGACCAAACAGAGAGAGTATGGTAGTGGAGAGTTAGGTGAGTATTGGCTTAAGGTTTTCCCCATGGCCGGTGTTGTATATATATGTCCACATGGGGAGTGCTTTTACAGTTATACCCTTACATCCGAGTATTCCCCTCAGGGGTACTCATGTCATTATACATGTCCCATTTTGGGCCTTACATTCCTCTAACAGGCCTGCTGAGCTTAGGTGGGGGCCACCCTACAACAGGAGCCTCTCATGGTGAAGGGCTTCACGAGCCGAAGCCATATTGTCGAGCCCTTTGGCCCCCTCCGTCCCTACGGCCTGTGAGCTTTTTTGACGTTCGTCGAAGCCTTGCTACTTGGTGTAGTGTTTGCCCTATCACGAAGGTATGGCGCCGGGCGGCTTGGGCGAACCCTTCGTCGTCCACACGGTCCTGCTGAAGTGGGGTCGAGGTTGCCGTCCGGGGCGAAGGTCAAAGTTGAGGTCGACATCGAGACCGAGGGCCGACGTCGACGTAGGGGTTAGAACCGAGGTCGAAGTCACCTCTGATTTGGCGGGGTCTACGGTTGCCCTGGCCGAATCGGAGGTGTTGGCGGAGTCGAATGACGAGTGCCCTTGACGGTGAGTGACCGTCGGCCTGCCTAGTGAGGCCTGGTTGACGCAGTGCGAAACTTAGGCGTCATGGCCATACCATGTTGTGACGTTCTTCATCTGGTCGTCCACGTGGCGAAATGTGCTTGACTTGGCAGGTCTTGAAGCGTTGCGGCCGTACGATGCTGCGACGCTCCTCCGCCAGTTGGACTTTCCTTCCGTCAGTTGGGCTCCCCTACTGATGGGGTATATATATCGTGCTGGTGCGGCATTGTCCCTGCATTGTGCGCTCGGATAGGTGCTGCTCCCCTAAAATGGGCCTCTTCAGTGCATCCACATTCCATAGCGGCATTACGCGGCTTGGGGGATGTTGATGTACTGATGGAGGCCTGTTTTTCATGGGACCTTGGTTAGCGTCTGTTACCGGTAGCTGGTTGCACTTCCTGCTTTCGTGCTGCGTTTCTGTCCTCGAAGTCGGAGTTGAAGTCGAAGCCGGGCCACGTTGCTGGGGCGGCCCCGTGGGCCGGGCTATGCTCCGCCGTGAATCCGTTGGGCGGCGAAGCCGAAGTTGGGACGAAGGTCGACGTGACGCCAACGACGTTCCCTGGGCGTGAGGTGAACGCGACCCCGCGGTTTGGTAGTGCGCCTTAATGTCTCCTGCAATCGCGTCGACCCCTGGGCTGGCAGGGCAGGCTGCCATATTCATACGTTGTTTGTCCACTCGGGGTGTACACATGGCGGGCCATGATTGGCATGTCATGGGCTATGAGTGGCTGCGTTACCGCGGCCGTTCGCCCCTTGGTCACTTGCTGGTGCCTTGCTTTCTGCAAAAGGATTATCTTCAACCCTGCGTCGGGCCATGCGGAGCCGTCATGGTCGGGGTGGCTTTGGTCCCGCCACAGGGCTCTGTGATGGTATAGCGGGGTACTCCCTGCGGGGGCTTGCTGTTGTCGAAGCCGGGGTATCTCCTCTGGAGCGGAGATCTTGATGTCACTGCCGCTGGGGTTGATTGACTCGTGGCTTTGTGCTGATGCACCCCGACGCGGTCCTAGGGCCGGGCCGGAAGCGAGCTGCCTCCGGGCGAAATTGGGTTAAGTGGCCGGAATCTCCCCGCTAAAGCGGGGGCCTGCCCTTCTGGAGTCGCGCAGGCCGAAGAGGCCTGCTAGTTGGTTGTCCCGATAGGTCGGGGTGTAGGCCGGGGTTTGTGTATGGCACCATCCCATCGGGAGGCGCCATCCCCTCGGGAGGTGTGCCGCGCTCCGCTGTCTGCCCTTATTCCCGTGGGCACGAGCCTGTGGCGGGGTGGCCTTTCTCGAAGTCAGAGTGGCTTCTGGTACTTTCGTAACGGTGTCCCTTCGCGTGGGTGCGGCCAGAGTCAGGGTTAGGGCCTCGCCGCTGGGGCAGAGACCTTGTTTGGATTGTTGCAGTTGATTGGCCCCAAGGACCACGTCGACACGTGCCGGAAGCTATGTCGGGTCATGTGACCTGCATTTATTCCCTGCGTTGGCCGACACGTGGCGGGCCGCTACTGGCGTGTCATGCGGTGACAGGCCCATACGTGTGCCATCGCGACGCTTCAGCTTCGGCCATGGGGAGATGAGCAGTTGTCGTCTGCTGGTTGCGCTTACCGGTACCACGTCTGCGCCTCCTCCACACGCTTTCTGATTGTTCACGCCATCTCCTATACTTGTTCTTCTTGCCAGTGCACTCCTTTTGATCACCGAGTAGCCCGTGGACACCAATGGTGACTTGCGGTGAGCGTGCTCAGGTGGGCGGCAGCTACGCCATCCGCCGGCGGTCCTCGCCGCTTGAGGTGAAATACGCGCTCGAGGAGCATGATCCAACGGCGGCAGACAAGTGGTGGGCGGCGACGAAGAAGAAAGAGGGTCTGTATTCCGGCGACTTAGGCCGCACGCTCGTGACGAAGGAGACGATCCGGGCACTGCTGTGCGAGGGGAGGCTATCAGACCGCCGGGCGGTGCGGCTACCAGCCGACGATGAGACTGAACCGTGCCATGAGAAGTCAGAGGCGATCGTCTTCGTCGCCTACTTCGAACCCGGACTCCGCATCCCGGCCGCGGCGATCGTTGGCGATGTGCTGTGGACCTTCAACCTGGAGTTGGCACAACTGACTCCGAACGCAGTGGCTCACCTTGCCGTATATAGCTAGGCCCTACGCTTGGAAGCATGTTGGCCCAGCGCCTCAATGTTCGCATACCTGCACGAGGCACGGTGCCAGCCGAAGGAGCAGAAGGACGGGAAGCTGTCGAACTTTGGCAGCGTCAACTTCATTCTGCGGGCATCATGCGGCAAGCTCTTCCCTGCGAACTCGACGCGAGGGAAATGGGAGTCCAACTGGACGAGATGGTGGTTCTACCACCGTGTGGCGAGTGGTAGTGGCCTTGAGTGCACGGGCCGGCCGATTGCATTCAAAACCACGTCCGGCCTAACACTTGTCACATCCCAAAAATTCTCTTTCTGAAAAATTTAATTTCAAATTAATTATTTTAAAGTATTTGAGTTTTATTTGGATTTGCCCTGAATTTTTGTTTTTGAAAAGCTAGATTTGAAAAGTATTTTAAGTAAAACCTAAAATTATTTGATATTTTGATTTTATATGAAAATCCTAATTAAAAATAATTATTTGGAGTTATTTAGCTTTTAATTGGTTTCCTGGATTTTTTGGAATTTAAAAATGTATTTTTGAAATTAAAAAGCATTTTAAGTATGAAAATTAAATACCAACATTAGTTGGAAATATTTTTATTAAGTCCAAAATGTCCCCAGAAACTTCTGTGTATTTTTCTGGGATTTTTCGGAGTTTGTTTGAGCTCAATTTGAAATTTCAAAAAAAAAAGATAGAGGAGAGAGAATGAACAGTACCACGCGGTACTGTTCATCTCCAACATCCGGATCGCTCGATCATCTCACTGTACATGTTTCCTTCCGATTTTCTCTCTCTTCATAACTTCCAATCCGGACCTTATCTCAATGTCTTCCCAAAAGAAAAGTTGTGCCAAATCACGCAAGGCATCCATCCCAACTGGTCCCCTTCCGTTTCGTTCATCCGTTTGCCTTTTATCTCCAATTTTCTGAAACGGACTCAAAACCGAAATCCACGAATTGTGGTCGGTTTCTACCTCTTCCAAGCCTATAAATAGGACCCCTTGGCTCCCTAAACCCATCCCAAGCCGTGGCAAGTCCCATCAAAGGTCGGACGCCGTCGGCATCGAGGCCCTTCGGTCTCGAATTTGCTCGCCACGTCTCGAGCTATTCGGTGAGTTTTTCCGTGATCCTTTCGCGTCACATTGTGCCATCATGTGCCATCTACCTTCTTGCCAAGTTAATTTGGTTTGGTGCAGCCAATCTTCCGAATCGAGTTTTCCCAATCTAGGTCAAGAGCGCTTCCCGACGCCGATTCGTCATCTCCGTAAGCTTTAGCCCTTGTCGTAATTTTTCTTAGACTTCCTCGCCGCGTTCTCGCCGTGCTCACCTCCGCTTCCCGAAAAGCCTCCACAAATTTTCACCTCGAACCTCGCCATGGCCGCAAATGGCATCTCGTGTCCCCATCTACCCGGTGATGTTTCCACCAATCCGTTCGCGTCACTTTGTGCCAAACCATCCCAGGTAGCTACCCTTCAAGTGGTTTTAGATTTCGTTCACCGAGCACCAAGATATTAAGTTTTTCCTTTACCCTTCCCGACGTCGCTCAAACGTAGATTGCGCCGTCTCCGATGGGTTTCTGGCGAGCCGATAATTTTCCTAGCTTCACCAAGCGCGTTCTACCCGTGGTCACCCTACTTCTCCATGTCCTATGCCCGAGTTTTATTCCTCTCTTCTACCCATGTCGTTGTAGCCGCCCGTGCCGCCAACGGTCTCCGTTTGGCGTGCTGTCAATTCCTATGGGTGCCTTGGGTCCCTAGCAACCCATTTTGCTAGTTAGATTCACCTCCCATGCCTCCTCTCGCCAGCGCTAGCCTTCTCGCCAAAATTACTGTTCTCGGATGAACAGTAGCATCTGTGAATTTCCAGCATTTTCTCGCCCCGGCAAACTTTAGATCGCTCGTTCTCCTTCGTCCGAACTCCGATCGACCCAATTCTTCTTCCTAAATTCATCTAAAATTGAGCTCTATCTTTTGGTTCTGGTTTTGCAGTTTTTGGAGTTCATTTGAATTTTATTTGAATTTGTTTTGTTTGTTTTGTCGTTTCGCGCGTAGAACCCGACGTCGCCGAAGAGTTTGTCGAGCCACAGCAAGAGGGACCAACCAGTGCGCAAGAAGGCAAGTCTCCTTTGATCATCTTGAACCCATGATTTGAAATGTTTTCAAATTATTTTAAATTATATGCATTGCTATTTACATAAAATATTAGTTCAAATCTTTAGGAACTAGTTATTCCAACTTGCTATGCCCTCCATTGACATTGAATGCCATGTACTCTTGTCACCATAGAATTTCCTTTGTCTCATTAATGAGAGTATTATACTTACTTGTTGATGTTAGTATAGTAGTATAATGCTTAGTCATGCTATCTAATAACTTTGGAAAATCTTGAAAATGGGAAATTATGAATTATTATTGAACCTTGTGTTGGTAAATGAGGTGGCAATTGGAGTTGTCACTGTGATTTTAAAATAAAATAAAATGGGAAAGTTGGTTTAGATTAGGGTGGATGGTTGGTTTGGTTTGGTGCAGTTAGCACGAGATCTTGTTAAGTGTATGTTCCACCCTAGTCAATTAAGGACCGACGCTTGTGTTTGTCCAGACTGAGCATTAACCGTACAACCACAAGTCTATATGGGTACGACCTAGCTGACTAACTTATGATAGTCTAGTTTAGGTGCCACCAGTGGAAAGTGAGTGCCAGGGATGGACTGGTTATTCACAGTGAGGGACAGGATTTCTTGTACTCATATGGCGCAAGAGGGGCTTGGTTGGGCGGTTAGCCTACTGCAGTGAAACCTCAGCGGGTGGTATCTAGCTAGATTAGAGTAAGGTAAAAGCTTTGTGATATTTTATCTGGGTCTCATGCCAAAGGAAGCGTGTTGACTTTTAGGATAATTTATCTCTTGTGGGTAAAGTTGTACAACCTCTGCAGAGTGTAAAACTATTCGAATAGCCGTGCCCACGGTCAAGGGCGGGCAAGGAATGCATTCACATGGTAGATTTCTGGTTTTGTTTTAAAATCAAAAGTTTTGTATTCCGAGAGTGGAGGGAACTCTCGGAAGGGTATCCTGGCAGTTGGAGCCAGAGAGGGTGGATGTAACCCGCAATATTAAACTTGTTCAAGTTGTTTAAGCTAGTGTTGGTAGATGGAACCTTCACTATAGAATTATTGATAGTTTCTGTTAAAACATTTACTTTATTAAATGGATGCCTTCGAAAATAATTAGTAGTAATTGAGATTTCAAATATTGCTTTGTGCAAAAGAACCATATAGCCTTCCTTTGTCAAGCCTTGCATCTATTGCATTTTTCCCAAGACTTGCGGAGTACTTTATGTACTCACGCGTTGCACTCAAAAATAATTCTCAGAGGAATATGAAGCTCAAGAGGGAGACTACGACTACTTCGCGTGTGGATTCGATAAAGGCTTCCCGGAGTTCTAGGTCGCGCTTCCCCAGTCAATTGCCTGTGGCGTATTGATGGGTCTTCGCCGGATTTATTTCGCTTCATTGTGTTTTTGTGAGTGTGTGAGGTCTTAAAACCTCGGTTGTAATAATGAGACCTTTCGGTCGTACTCTCAATTATTGTAATAATACGATGCTGGTGATGTACTTATTTGCTTAACTCGTGCACTAGCTTTGATCTGGGACTAGTGCGGTAATACACAGAGGGTCCGGGTTCGAAAATCCGGGGTCCCGACAGAGATGGTATCAGAGCCAATTTGACTGTAGGACGTGACCTAGTTAGAATGGTCGTTAGTAGAAGAGCTTCAAAATTTATTTTATAAAATAAAAATTTAATAATGTGATATCCTTGTCTTTTCTTGTCTTTCTATCCTTATCTTTGTCATGGCATTCTTCCTTATCTATCTGCTTATTTCCTTTTGGAATGGTAATTGTACCCCCTTCCCTCTGTAATTTCTATAGATGGACCGATAAGGTTGCGTCTGAAAAGCACTTGGAGAATCCCTGGAGACCTAGAGTATACGGAAGACAACAAATTATTGGAAAGTACTCTTGTCAGGAGGGACATGATAATCAGTGCATGTCAAGTTAGGTAATTTGGAGAAGTGTTGCTAGAGTAATATGTTTCGGATTCATAATTGACAAGATTGAATAATATTCGAGAGGATTGAGATAAAAGGTATATTTGTGGATACCAATTGAGTATAAATAAATCTAAAGAGTGTCATCTTGTGGATTGACTAGATATTAAATACAAAGTTGAACTTGGGGGAGCTAATTAGATCATGGGAAGAGTCTAAACTTTGCCTTGGATTTATTATCTAGGATTGAAAGGAGCAATTGGATGTAAAACAAGATTTTGTTAAAGGGATTATTTGTGATCGTTGGAGAATTAGTATTAAGAGATTGATCCAGAAAGGAGATTAAAAGATTAAGAAGTTGAATTATCATAAACAGTTCATGGTATCAATTTTTGGGTGATTTGGTTGAATCATGAAGAGTAGATGAATGTTGTGGAGTTAATTGATTATCAGAGTTTGGTGGACTTATTGATGATGAGTGGATGCTAGTGGAATTCCTAGAAGATAATACACTTAGATATCTTGGTGGATTAATTTACCATTGCAAAGTGGACATTGAATTGATATGACAATTTGAGTTTGGTGGATTTAATAGATCAATGTTAGATAATTGGATTTTAACTAATGGGATTAACTAGGTCGTGTAAGGATGATCAACCGGAGGATTTAAATTACTTATGGGAGATAGATGGTCCAATGAGAATTAATTGAGAGATTGTCCGATAAGGATTAATTGAGTTCATTCAAATTTGGTGGAACCAAAATGATGGTTATCAAGAGATTGATGTTGGTGGATTAATGAATATTAAATTATGGCTTAGATGATCTTAAACTTGATTGATGATTACTAAAAGTTTGGATTAATCTTATATTGTCTTATCAGAGTTACGGATCTGTTGGATTAGATAATGATCATAGAACAATTGGTGGAAATCACAATTACAATGTTATTGGATTCTTGCTAGAAAAATTCTATGGTTGGTCGTCGATTCAAATTAGAGCAGAGAATAAAAGTTTAGGAGAGTATTTGTTGAAATCAATAAGGTGCATTTGTGGTATATGATTTTGGAATCAAGAATTTTGAAGAGTTGAAATAATTATGTCTCTCTCGGATGAACACTTGTGGAAGTTAAGCCCTTTTTAGTGGAATTCTGAAGTAATCGATATGATAAGGGCAATTGAAGTTAGCCCAAAGCTTGAAGGCGACTAAAGATGTACCACTCCGATTTGTTATTGTCTTCCGTATTTCTCAGTTAAAAGAATACTTCAGAGTACCAAAGAACAAGTTAGAATCATGAAGAAGCGATGACTAGTTCTCTAGTTGTAGTACCCAAGTAAAGTCTTTCGATTTTAGAACGCTATATATATTACTTGCTTGTGTGTTAGGTGGACTGTACCAAGTCTTTGTATACTTGTAGTACAGTCATCCTTAAAAAAAACTATTTTGATTTCAAGTTAAGTTTCTTCTAAGTTGTTGCTTGCTTCCTTCTTGTGTGGGATGTTGTTTAGTTTCCCCTAATCTCTTACCTATGCTAGTTCCCTCTTATCTTTTGCTATCCCTGGAAACCGCTTCAGATGGTGAACACAAGGAGCAACCCTGGCAGCAGCCGTGACGCCAATGCTCAGCCAGACAACAACATTCCACCACCCCCTGCTCAAGCCCCCAACTTGGAGCAGATGATGGCTATGCAACTGCAGCTACTTCAAGCTCTCGCTCAGAATCAAGTGCAACAAGTTCCACAGGTGCCAAACCAAGCACCGCAGTCTAAGTTGGGAGAGTTTATGAGGACAAGACCTCCTACCTTTGCTGGTTCAGTGGATCCATTGGAGGCCAATGACTGGATTAAGGATGTGGAGAAGAAGTCGATCTTAGCTCGAGTGTAATGATCATGAAAAGGTGTTGTATGTAGCCCATCAACTTAAGGGAGTTGCTACTAATTGGTGGGAGAATTATGCGCACGCCCATCAAAATGTGCAAGCCATCACATGGGATGAATTTGTTGAGGCTTTCCAGATCTGCGCATATTCCTACGGGAATAATGGAAATGAAGAAAGGGAATTCTACCAATCTGCACAAAGAAACCTCGGTGTTGGAATACCTGAACAAGTTCACCCAAGCGTCGGTATGCATCAAGATGTCGCATCGAGGCAACAAAGATTTGGCGATTCATGCAAGGACTTGATCCCAACCTCAAGGTGCAGATGGTGTCCAAAGATTTTTCGACATTTCAGATCTGTAAACAAGGCCCTTGTCCAGAAGATGCTCAATATCAATTGCAGGACTCTCGTAAGAGAAAGATGGCTTTTCATACACAATATAATGCAAGCAGCTCAAGACCCGAATGAATCCACCCAGTTCAATAACGCTCCAACCACACCAAGAACTCCTGTGATCCGAGCCTCGCTCAGAGATGCAAGAACCCCACATCTTTACTGGAGTTCGACTCGGAAAAGCAACACTCACCTTTGGAGTGCAATGTTTTCGATGTCACGAGATGGGGCATTATGCAAGCAATTGTCCTGAAGCCTCGGGTTAACACTCCAATTCCTTTCAACTTGGGAGATACACCATCACGAACTCCGGTGTAGGACAAGGACAGGAGTAACTCCAAGCTGCAGGAAAAGCTCCAAGAACTCCGCAATCACAAGGAAGAGGACGAGTTAACAACATCACCACAAAAGGTGCCCCAGGGGCAGCAATCATGCTTGGTAAGTTTCAATTTGGATCAAAGAAAGAAACAGCTTGAGAGCATAGCAAAGAACCAAGAGCTGCGTTTTCCTCTCCTTTCTTTTTCATAGTCCGTCCGAATCTCGGGGACGAGATTCTTTCTAAGGGGGGTAGATTTGTCACATCCCAAAAATTCTCTTTCTGAAAAATTTAATTTCAAATTAATTATTTTAAAGTATTTGAGTTTTATTTGGATTTGCCCTGAATTTTTGTTTTTGAAAAGCTAGATTTGAAAAGTATTTTAAGTAAAACCTAAAATTATTTGATATTTTGATTTTATATGAAAATCCTAATTAAAAATAATTATTTGGAGTTATTTGGCTTTTAATTGGTTTCTGGATTTTTGGAATTTAAAATGTATTTTTGAAATTAAAAGCATTTTAAGTATGAAAATTAAATACCAACATTAGTTGGAAATATTTTTATTAAGTCCAAAATGTCCCCGTAAACTTCGTGTATTTTTCTGGGATTTTTGGAGTTTGTTTGAGCTCAATTTGAAATTTCAAAAAAGATAGAGGAGAGAGAATGAACAGTACCACACGTGCATCTGTTCATCTCCAACCTCAGATCGCTCGATCATCTCACTGTACATGTTTCCTTCCGATTTTTCTCTCTTCATAACTTCCAATCCGGACCTTATCTCAATGTCTTCCCAAAAGAAAAGTTGTGCCAAATCACGCAAGGAATCCATCCCAACCTGGTCTCCTTCGCTTCGCTCATCCGCTTGCCTTTTATCTCCAATTTTCTGAAACGGACTCAAAACCGAAATCCACGAATTGTGGTCGGTTTCTACCTCTTCCAAGCCTATAAATAGGACCCTTGGCTCCCTAAACCCATCCCAAGCCGTGGCAAGTCCCATCAAAGGTCGGACGCCGTCGGCATCGAGGTTCTTCGGTCTCGAATTTGCTCGCCACGCCTCGAGCTATTCGGTGAGTTTTTCCGTGATCCTTTCGCGTCACATTGTGCCATCATGTGCCATCTACCTTCTTGTCAAGTTAATTTGGTTTTGGTGCAGCCAATCTTCCGGAATCGAGTTTTCCCCAATATAGGTCAAGAGCGCTTCCCGACGTCGATTCGTCATCTCCGGTAAGATTTAGCCCTTGTCGTAATTTTTCTTAGACTTCCCTCGCCGCGTTCTACGCCGTGCTCACCTCCGTTTCCCCGAAAAGCCTCCACAAATTTTCACCTCCGAACCTCGCCATGGCCGCAAATGGCATCTCGTGTCCCCCATCTACCCGGTGATGTTTCCACCAATCCGTTCGCGTCACTTTGTGCCAAACCATCCCAGGTAGCTACCCTTCAAGTGGTTTTAGATTTCGTTCACCGAGCACCAAGATATTAAGTTTTTCCTTTACCCTTCCCGACGTCGTTCAAACGTAGATTGCGCCGTCTCCGATGGGTTTCTGGCCGAGCCGATAATTTTCCTAGCTTCACCAAGCCGCGTTCTACCCCGTGCTCACCCTACTTCTCCATGTCCTATGCCCGGGTTTTATTCCTCTCTTCTACCCATGTCGTTGTAGCCGCCCGTGCCGCCAACGGTCTCCGTTTGGCGTGCTGTCAATTCCTATGGGTGCCTTGGGTCCCTAGCAACCCATTTTGCTAGTTAGATTCACCTCCCATGCCTCCTCTCGCCAGCGCTAGCCTTCTCGCCAAAATTACTGTTCTCGGATGAACAGTAGCATCTGTGAATTTCCAGCATTTTCTCGCCCCGGCAAACTTTAGATCGCTCGTTCTCCTTCGTCCGAACTCCGATCGACCCAATTCTTCTTCCTAAATTCATCTAAAATTGAGCTCTATCTTTTGGTTCTAGTTTTGCAGTTTTTGGAGTTCATTTGAATTTTATTTGAATTTGTTTTGTTTGTTTTGTCGTTTGCGCGTAGAACCCGACGTCGCGAAGAGTTTGTCGAGCCACAGCAAGAGGGACCAACCAGTGCGCAAGAAGGCAAGTCTCCTTTGATCATCTTGAACCCATGATTTGAAATGTTTTCAAATTATTTTAAATTATATGCATTGCTATTTACATAAAATATTAGTTCAAATCTTTAGGAACTAGTTATTCCAACTTGCTATGCCCTCCATTGACATTGAATGCCATGTACTCTTGTCACCATAGAATTTCCTTTGTCTCATTAATGAGAGTGTTATACTTACTTGTTGATGTTAGTATAGTAGTATAATGCTTAGTCATGCTATCTAATAACTTTGGAAAATCTTGAAAATGGGAAATTATGAATTATTATTGAACCTTGTGTTGGTAAATGAGGTGGCAATTGGAGTTGTCACTGTGATTTTAAAATAAAATAAAATGGGAAAGTTGGTTTAGATTAGGTGGATGGTTGGTTTGGTTTGGTGCGATTAGCACGAGATCTTGTTAAGTGTATGTTCCACCCTAGTCAATTAAGGACCGACGCTTGTGTTTGTCAGATGAGCATTAACCGTACAACCACAAGTCTATATGGGTACGACCTAGTGACTAACTTATGATAGTCTAGTTTAGGTGCCACCAGTGGAAAGTGAGTGCCGTGGATGGGTGGTTATTCACAAGTGAGGGACAGGGATTTACTGTACTCATATGGCGCAAGAGGGGGCTTCGGTTCGGGCGGTTAGCCTACCTGCGGTGAAACCTCAGCGGGTGGTATCTAGCTAGATTAGAGTAAGGTAAAAGCTTTGTGATATTTTATCTGGGTCTCATGCCAAAGGAAGCGTGTTGACTTTTAGGATAATTTATCTCTTGTGGGTAAAGTTGTACAACCTCTGCAGAGTGTAAAACTATTCGAATAGCCGTGCCCACGGTCAAGGGCGGGCAAGGAATGCATTCACATGGTAGATTTCTGGTTTTGTTTTAAAATCAAAAGTTTTGTATTCTGAGAGTGGAGGGAACTCTCGGAAGGGGTATCCTGGCAGTTGGAGCCAGAGAGGGTGGATGTAACCCGCAATATTAAACTTGTTCAAGTTGTTTAAGCTAGTGTTGGTAGATGGAACCTTCACTATAGAATTATTGATAGTTTCATTAAAACATTTACTTTATTAAATGGATGCCTTCAAAATAATTAGTAGTAATTGAGATTTCAAATATTGCTTTGTGCAAAAGAACCATATAGCCTTCCTTTGTCAAGCCTTGCATCTATTGCATTTTTCCCAAGACTTGCGGAGTACTTTATGTACTCACGCGTTGCACTCAAAAATAATTCTCAGAGGAATATGAAGCTCAAGAGGGAGACTACGACTACTTCGCGTGTGGATTCGATAAAGGCTTCCGGAGTTCTAGGTCGCGCTTCCCACCAATTGCCCGTGGCGTATTGATGGGTCTTCGCGGATTTATTTCGCGCTCGCTGTGTTTTTGTGAGTGTGTGAGGTCTTAAAACCTCAGTTGTAATAATGAGACCTTTCGGTCAGTACTCTCAATTATTGTAATAATACGATGCTGGTGATGTACTTATTTCTGTTTAACTGTGTGCACTAGCTTTGATCTGGGACTAGTGCAGTGATACACAGAGGGTCCGGGTTTGGAAATCCGGGGTCCCGACACACTCGACCACGAAGATAGGCGAAGGGCGCGAAGACTTGTGGGGGTCACCGCCCGCTTCAACATGCGCGACCTCGCCGAGGAGTACATAATGTATGGCGCGGCGCCGCTCGCCTGTGATTGGCGCCTCACCGCCGAGAAGCTTCGGGACGACAAGTTCGCCCGTCCGTTTGTTCACTACCGGGGCCAACTGGTCTTCGTAAGCCTCGACCGTGCCCTCCCCTCCGTTCGTGCGTACTGCGTCGTGTCTAATCATGCTTTTTGCCCCACGTAGGAACTCGCCTTGAGGACGCGGAGCGCGCAGCGCACGTGTTCCTTGGGCCATACACTACCAGGGAGCACGAGCAACGCTCAGCCGCGACTGCGGAGGCAGGATTGGGGTGGATAAACCGCGTGTGCGAGGTCTTGGGTCTTCCCGTGCCGGATCACGCCCCTCCGGCCTTGCAACATCAAGACGACGGTGCCGCAGGGACTAAAGCATCGTCCCGCAAGCGGACCCGGACTACTGCGACCACGCCCGGTACAACGGCTGCCGCTGCTCCTGTCGGTGCGGCGAGCATAGAGTTGGATTCAGCGAAGTACGCCAACTCAGACTTGGAGGGCGCGGGTACTGTGGGCGAAGGTGCCAGGGGCGGAGAGCGCGCCGTGGGTTACCGGGAGAGGGACGTCTCACCGCCCACGACGGTCGCCGAGGCAGAGCTGGCGTTGGCTGGCGGCACCGGGGCGAAGTCCTTGTCTGTGGCCATGACCGTGCCGGGGCAGCCCTCCGCGGGGGTAGGTGGAGCGCGCTCTTCGCCAACAGTGGCGGCCGAGACGGAGGTGCCCCCCTGGAAGTTACGAGGGTGGAGCCCTCGCTCGCCAATGTTGTAGCTGCGGAAGCCCCTTCTGCAGCCGTTACCGAGGCGGGGCCCTCACCTCCTCAGGCGAAGCAGCCACATCTGCAAGCCCCCCTTCACCGGACTTCGAGGGGGTTCGCTGTGGCAACCGGCGTTGGGAGTTTATGGGACTCTGCCTCGCACACCGAAGTTCCCCTGTCCCGTGCCCTCCCGGCTCCTCAGATCGCAGTGGCCATGGCGCAGGAACGGTTGGCGCTGGGTCCCAACCCAGAGGTCCCTTGGCCCTGCGGGCCGGCGCCGTTCGCAGGGGCCGGTGTCGTTGCTACCCCGCCCAGGGTTAGGGAGGCGTCCCAGCGAAGTCCCCCATCTGCCACTAAGGGTAGGCTAGGATGGCATACCTTTGGTGTAATTTTCCCGTGTCTTGTAGGACTCTGACCGGTACCTCCTCTTGCAGCGGCACTTATCCCGGAGGAAGAGGCATCCCCTGAACATGGGGGTCCTGGTGCTGGCGATGCAGACGCCGTGCGCTCGAGCTCGGCAGACTTCGTCCCTCCATCAAATGCGCTGAGGGCATGGCGCGGGACTGCGGACGACGCAGCCGCCAGCATTGGCCAGCAAGCGTTCCAGACCTATGGGACAGGGCGCCTTGGGGACGCATTAGAGGTATCGGGAGTGAGGGTAAGCATCTGTCCTTAAGACCACTCATGGCCATTTAACACTTGCTAACCCCTTTGCCACGCAGACACTCGTGTTGGGCCAGGCCCTACAGGCGGCTTACGCTCGCGAGCAAGGGGCGCTACGGGGTAGGCTGCAGGCCGCCGAAAGGGAGCTGCGCGAAGCTACGGGGGCACGCTTTGCCCACGATGCCCGTATCCACCGCTTGGAAGCGGAGTGCGCAAAGATGAAGACGCACACCGAGGAGCTCATCGCCGTAGCGCGGGAGTCAGCCGCAGAAGTGGCGCGGCAGGAAGCTACGGCGGAGCGAGATGGCCTACTGCAAAAAATCGCTACGCTAGAGAAGGAGAAAGGCGAGCTTGCCTTGTCCCTAGCAGAGCGGAACCGGGCTCTGAGCGATGCTTCGGTGGCTGCGTGGGATGCCATGCCTGCCCTGGAGAACACTCTCTGAGGGCTCATCGCCGAAGTGCCAGACCACTCCTTTGGGCCGAAGGAGCTATCACGTATGCTCCGATGGATCAGAGATGCAGCCGACATTGCGTGCGACGCCGCGATGACCTTCGGCAACCATTGTTTGTACGTGACCTCATGCCTGATCTGTGCACTCCTGCGACACCGGGGCTGCTAGCACATCAATGGGTTGGCTGATCCGTAGTTGGAGATGCCGCCCGGGGCCAGGGTGATGTTTGGCGCCGTCCGCACCGTTCGCCGCCGTGCGATTTTTCCACAAGAGGATCTGGGAATACATCGGGGCAGCTGCGGCGAGGGTCAAACTTAGGAACAGCCTATACAATGAGGGTGACCTCGGCCAGTGGCTAGACGAGGTCCCGTGGCGCGAGGAGGGTGGCCCCGCAAGCTTGGGGGGACGCGAATCCACAGGTGTGACGGTGTGACCTCCGCGCGTTGGTGTCTGTTGTAACATGAGCCTTTTTGCCATATTAATAAAGTACAAGTTGCCTTGCCAATATTCTGACTCGCGTGCTCCTGTGTCTCGAGCAGCTACCCGACCGGCTGCTAGTTTCCGACCTTGTGACTCGACGACGCCTGTGGCGCTGGCGGAGGGCCGAGGAATCGCTAGACTTCTGGGCAAGCTGGACTTCTTCGGGTGATGCCATGGCGCGGACGCGGGTGAAGGAGGAGCCTACCGAGTAGCGGCTCGAGGCACCCAAGAATACTTGTACACTTATTACGTTCCCTTGTAAACATCTTTTGATGAATACAAATGAAAGAAAGGGGTGTTGTCCACGCTTCCGTCCTCGTTTACGATTACGCGGTCCCCCGGTAGGTTGGCGAGGCTACACCACGCCCGCCATAGTAGATACTTTACCCGAGGCAGATTCGCGGGTGCGAAGCTGGCGCCTAAGGCGAAGTAGGCACGTGAGCGCTCCGTCCCCTTCCCTTCAAAGCGGTGGCAGCGAAGCTCGCGCCTAGGTCAAAGTAGACGTGCGAGCGCTCCGTCCCCTACCCTTCAAAGTGGTGGCAGCAGAGCTGGTGCCCAAGTCGAGGTAGACACGCGAGCATTCCGTCCCCTACCCTTCGAAGCGGGGGCAGCGAAGCTGGCGCCTAGGTCGAAGTAGACGCGCGAGCGCTCCGTCCCTTACCCTTCGAAGTGGTGGCAGCGGAGCTGGTGCCTAGGTCAAAGTAGACGCGCGAGCGCTCCATCCCCTACCCTTCGAAGCGGTGGCAGCGGAGCTGGCGCCTAAGTCGAGGTAGATGCACGAGCGCTCCGTCCCCCACCCTTCGAAGCAGTGGCAGCGAAGCTGGCGCCTAGGTTGAAGTAGATGCGCGAGCGCTCCGTCCCCTACCCTTCGAAGCGGTGGCAGCCGAGCTAGCGCCTAGGTCGAGGTAGACGTGCGAGCGCTCCGTCCCCTACCCTTCGAAGCGGTGGCAGCGAAGCTGGCGCCTAGGTAAAAGTTGATGCGCGAGCGCTCTGTCCCCTACCCTTCTAAGTGGCGGCAGCGGAGCTGGCGCCTAGGTCGAAGTAGACGCGTGAGCGCTCCGTCCCCTACCCTGCGAAGGAGTGGCAGCGGAGCTAGCGCCTATGTCGAAGTAGACGCGTGAGCGCTCCGCGGGGGCCAATCTCTAGTGCGCCTTATCAGCTGGTGCACGGTGTAGAAATCTTAGACCACACGCTGTTTATACTCCGTAGAGTGCATGGGACAATCAACCACGCTTTATTTATACTCCGTAGAGTACGCATAGAGATAACACCCATGCGTTCGCGGGAGCATCCGCGTCTTGTTTATACTCCGTAGAGTGCGTGGGACACTCAACCACGCCTTATTTATACTTTGTAGAGTACACATAGAGATAACACCCATGCGTGCGCGGCAGCATCCGCGTCTTGTTTATACTCCGTAGAGGGCGTGGGACAATCAACCACGCCTTATTTATACTCTGTAGAGTACGCATAGAGATAACACCCATGCGTGCGCGGGAGCATCCGCGTCTTGTTTATACTCGGTAGAGTGCTCAGGGACAACATCCGTGTCTTATTTATACTCCGTGGAGTGCGTGCGGAGGCGGACCTCGGTGCTACATCTTGTTTAGAGTCCGTGGACTGCGCGCGGAGGCTCGCCTCCGCGCGTTGCGGGCGGTGAAGTTGCGTGCGGAGGCGGACCTCGACGCTACATCTTATTTATACTCCGTGGAGTGCGCGCGGAGGCGTCCCCCCGCGCATCTTTGCTTGTACTCATGCCCGTGTTTTTCACGGAGAGTGCGCGCACAAACGCGTGTCTTTCTTTATACTCATGCCCGTGTTTTTCATAGAGTGCGCACGCGATTTTGCAAGAAACAAGAAAATTTGTGCAAACGGTGAACTTTATTAAATTCCCGTTTGCGCGGGTGAGCGGTTACAAAAGGTGGGATATCGACCACTGACCGCTTAAGGACGGGAATGACAACCGCTGTCGTCGCTCGGTGATGAGGTGGGGCACGGCGGGAGCCTCTGCTTCTGGGACAACTCGTACGCGGGAAGTGCAGGGTGCTCTCCGGGGCCACCCGGGGTCTCCGCACCTGCACACCCGACCTAGGCGCCTTGGCGAGCCCCGCGACACGGACCCCTGGTGCCGAGCTCTATGTGCTGAGCCATTTTCTGGTCACCATGGGCGGTGATGATGGCCCGCGGTCCAGGGAGCTTCATACATAGGAAGCCGTGGTGTGGAACTGCCCTGAGAGAGTTTAGGGTTGGCCGCCCCAATATGGCGTTGTAGGGGTATGAAATGTCGACGATGTCGAAGGTGGCGTCCTCACTCCTCACGTTGTCGTCTTGCCCGAAGGAGACTTGGAGGCATATCTGGCCCAATGCCCGCAGGGGTTGCCCTCCGAAGCTCTATAACGGGATGCCGGAAGGGCCCAACCGACTCCGAGGGATCCCCATCTGGTCGAAGGCCGCGGCGAACAAGATGTTCGCGGAGCTTCCTCCATCGACCAGGACGTGCCTGACCTCGCATCCTGCGATGAGGACTCGGATGACCAGGGGATCTTGGTGGGGGAACTCCACGCCTTCAGCATCAGCGGGCGTGAATGTGATTTCGTGTTGTGCCCACTCCGGCGGCGCCTGCGTTGGGTATGCCGCGACATGGTGCAGCCTCCTCACATAGGCCTTCCACTGTCGCGCCGAGGCGAACTCCAATGAGGATCCTCCAAAAATGACGTTTATGAACCTACGCTGGGCTCCTTCCGGGGCTTGCAGCTGCAGGAGGCCCTCCCGAGATTGCTGCACATGGGCTTGAATCCGCAGGGGGCCTTCCTGGGGCTGTATTCCTTTGTCCTAGGGGTGTTGAACGTGCACCTGGGGCTGTATTCCTTTGTCCTAGGGGTGTTGAACGTGCACCACGACAGGCGCGCGTGCCTCCGGGTTTTTATCTCTGGCGACGCTCTGCCGGAGCGCTGCGATAGTGGCGCAAGCACGCGTGTCATGGTTGCCCCGACCGTGAACTTCGCACCACTGCCTGTGGTGCTGGTCGTTGTACTCCTTGCGGGTTCTGTCGTCGTGACCCCGCCCGCGCCCCTGTCCCCGGCCATGGCGCCCTCTACCGCCCTGACTAGCGGAGGCGTTCTCTTTGGAGCCACCCTCGATGTCGAAGACGTAACGAGGTTTCCTAGACTTGCGTTGGTCACGCCTGGGCCTGTCGCCTGACGAGTCTTTGTGTTGGATATCCTTGCGCTCGGAGGCGTCCTTCAATTGCTCCTGCTTGTGCTTGCCTTTCGAGGAGCCCTGCTTTGGCGAGTCATCGTTCTTTGCCGAGCCCTTCACCTGATTGGTATCAGAGTCGTCGCCGTGTCGCCGCCACGCGTCCTCTTCCGCTCTGGCGTATTTTTCCATCTTGTCGAAGAGCTTCGCGACCGTCTTGATTGGTTTGCGCGTGTTGTATTCGGCCATCGGTCCTGGGCGGAGGCCTTGTATCGCTGCATTGATGACAGTTGTTTCATTGATGTCCTTGACCTGGCAACGTACTTTCACGAAGCATTTGAAGTAATCGCAGAGCCTCTCCTCAGGTTTTTTCTTGACTGCGAAGAGATGGTCCGCATCGACACGCTCGACGTAGTTTCCCTAGAAGTTGTTGTAGAGTCGGTCGTAGATCTGCTCCCACGCGTAGATGGACTGCGGCTCGATGGTGAAGAACCAAGAGAGCGCCACCCCTTGTAATGCGAGGGGGAGTCCCTTTGCCTTCGTGGTGTCATCTCCGCCAGTGGCTTCGATGGCAGTCTCATACACACGCACGAATTCTCGCGGGTCTGTGTCACCTTTAAACGCCTCGATGACACTCGGAAACTTGAAGTCCTCAGGTCATGCCGCCTGCTGCAGGCTCGCGGAGAGCGGGGACTCCGGGTCCATGCGTCGTAGTGGGACACGACTGGACGTAAGGGCGTCGCGGCTATCCGCCCTCTCCGGAGTGGGCTCCGATGCAACCACCGTTGGGGCGTGTTGGCTCTGAGCCTCTTGTATGTCTCGCACGGCCCCGCGGAGATCTGTCAGCTCCCGCTGAAATGCGCTGAGGGCCGCCAGCAGGGCGTTCTCCACCGTGCATGTGGTTGGGGTCGTCGGTGCGCTCGATGGCACGACCGGAACGGCGACGACCACGACCTGCGCGCCCAGGCTACCTGCAGCACTGTCGTGGAGGACCCTGGAGCCAGTGACGAAGCCCGTGTCGCCGCGTAACCGCCATCGCTCTCGCCGGGTGGGAGAGTAGACGCACCTGCATTGCCACCGCCAACCACCCCGGTGGCGCTGCTGGTGTTGTTGTGGTGCCTGCTGTGAGGTTACCAATCACGCGTGGGGCGGTTTCGACAGCCGCAACGACGGTGGCGGGGTTGGTCGTCGTGGCGGTGGTGGCGGGGTCTGGCGGCGCGGCGATGGTGGCGGGGTTGGTCGTCACGGCGGTGGTGGCGGGGTCAGGCGTCGCATCGTGAATGTCGGTGTTCACAACCGTCACACCTGCATCGCCACCCGTACCTGCGACTGCCAACGCCGAAGCCCTAGTATTGACGCGAGATTCCATCGCTCCCCATTCTTCTTCCTCGCCGTTGATGGTGAAGCTTTCTTTGGTGCCATCCTCCTTCGGATTTGGAGGCTTACCCTTGTCCTCCCCACGGACAACGCCAACTGTTGTGGTTACAGACCAAATAGAGAGAGAGAGTATGGTAGTGGAGAGTTAGGCTAGTAATGGCTTAGGGTTTTCCCCATGGCCGGTGTTGTATATATATGTCCACATGGGGAGTGCTTTTACAGTTATACCCTTACATCCGAGTATTCCCCTCAGGGGTACTCATGTCATTATATATGTCCCATTTTGGGCCTTACATTCCTCTAACAGGCCTGCTGGGCTTAGGTGGGGGCCACCCCTACAACAGGGGGCTTTTACCTTTTGAACTAGTCGGCAGTGGGGGTCAGGCAGAGGAGGTCGAAGGCGGCGTGTCGGCGGCAAGGAAGTGGCGAAGACGGCTCGGGTGCACTCTCGCCATGAGAGTAATAGTCTCACGACTCAGCAGAGGGTGAACCGACCATCTACAAAGTTGAAATAATAGAAAAGATAAGTAAAAAGATTTAACAAGTGAATATAATGACAAGAACGAGATACTAAGTAAGAAAAGAGTAGAAGCAAATAAGCTTATATATGTTTAATATACTCTTTTTAATAAAATATAAGTCCTTAAGGCTTTACCATTTCTAACCTAGGTCACGTCGTACAGTCAAATTGGCTCTGATACCATCTCTGTCGGGACCTCGGATTTCTGAACCCGAACCCTCTGTGTATTACAGCACTAGTCCTAGATCAAAGCTAGTGCACACAGTCAAGCAGAAATAATTACATAACCAACAACGCTTTATTACAATAATAGAGAGTACTGACCGAAAGGTCTCATTATTACATCTGAGGTTTCAAGACCTCATACTCACAAAACACAGCGGAAGCAAAAGATAAATCCGGCGAAGACCCATCAATACGCCACAGGCAATTGACTAGGGAAGCACGACCTAGAACTCCGGGAATCCTTCGTCGTATCCGCAAGCGAAGTAGTCGTAGTCTCCCTCTTGAGCTTCATATT
Source organism: Dendrocalamus sinicus (assembly GCA_036346575.1). Classification (NCBI taxonomy): domain Eukaryota; kingdom Viridiplantae; phylum Streptophyta; class Magnoliopsida; order Poales; family Poaceae; genus Dendrocalamus; species Dendrocalamus sinicus. The sequence continues at coordinate 24,367,219 of CM070666.1, read as the reverse complement.
CTTCTGAGTTTATTTTAAGTGCAGCATGTGAGTACAAAAAGTACTCCACAAGTCTTGGGAAAAATGCAATAGATGCAAGGCTTAACAAAGGAGGGTTAGATGGTTCTTTTGCACAAAGTAATATTTTATTTCAATTACTACTAAATCTTTTCGAAGGCATCATTTTTACCAATTAATTGTTTTTACTGAAACTAATAAGCATGTTATAGTGAAGGTTATATCCACCAACACTAGTTAACCACTCTAACCGATAAAGTTTAAAACTGCGGGTTACATCCACCCCCACTAGCTCCAACCACCAGGATCCCTTCCGAGAGTTCCCTCCACTCTCGGAATACCAAAACTTTGATTTTTAAAACCAAAACTAACGATCTACCATGTGAATGCATTCCTTGCCCGCCCTTGATCGTGGGCACGGCTATTCGAATAGTTTGACACTCTGCAGAGGTTGTACAACTTTACCCCCAAGAGATAAATTATCTTAACAGTCACCACGCTTCCTTTGGCATGAGACACAGATAAAATATCACAAAGCCTTTTTCCTCACTCTAGTCTAGCTAGACACCACCCGCTGAGGTTTCACCGCAGAAGGGTTAAATCCACCCAGTCCGAAGCCCCCTCTTGCGCCATATGAGTACAGTAAATCCCTGTCCCTCACTGTGAATAACCAGTAAATCCCTGGCACCCACTTTTCACTGGTGGCACCTAAACTAAACTATCATAGTTTAATCAGCTAGGTTGTACCCATATAGACTCGGGGTTGTACGGTAGTGCTTAGTCTGGACAATCACAAGCGTCAGTCCTTAATCGACTAGGGCGGAACATACACTTTACAAGATCTCGTGCTTGTCGCACCAATCCAAACCAACCATCCGCCCCAGTCTAAACCAACTTTTACATTTTATTTATTTTTAAAAGAACAGTGGCAACACCAGTCACCACTTATTTCTAAATACAAATACTAGTTGAATGAAATACGATTTCCCAGTCCAAAGTTACAAAAAGAATTTAAATAGCATGACTAAGCATTTTTCTACCGTTCTAATATTAACAAAGGATTATGTAATTCTCAGTATTGAGACAAAGGTGATACTAGGGTTGCAAGGGTACATGGCATTCAAGTCCAATTGGGGGCATAACAAGGTTGGATTAGCTAATGCCTTAAGACCAAAACTAGAGTTCTATGTAAATAGCGATGCACATAAATTTAAAATAATTAAAAACATTTCTCAAACATAGGTTCAAAATGATCAAAGGAGACTTACCTTCTTGTGCACTGGTTGGTCCCTCTTGCTGCGGTTCGACAAACTCTTCGGCGACGTCGGATTCTACGCGCAAAAAGATAAACGAACAAAGCAAATAAATACAAGCAAAATTCAAAAATTCAAAAAGAGAAAGTTATGCTTATTTAAAGATCTCAGTTCAAATTTGAATAGATTATGATTTTAGAAAAATTTAGAAATTTGAACGGCTCAATTTGGAGTTAAAATGAGAAAGTTATGCTTATTTAAAGATCTCAGTTCAAATAATTCCATAAATTGTTAAATTTCTGACAGGTGGGACCCACTTGACAGAATTTACATTTTATTTCTTTTATTGCTTTCTCTGAGTCTATGACAGGTAGAACCCACTTGACAGAATTTACATTTTATTTCTTTTATTGCTTTCTCTGAGTCTCTGAGCGCGGGAATTGGGGATTCGGTCCCGGCGGCGCATAGGGTTTCCAATTCGGAGAGGAGGTGGCGAGGGAAAGACCGGATTCGGCGCAGCTTTGGTCGGCCGGAGCAAGAAAGGAAAGAGGAGGGGAGAAAGGAAGGTGGCGTGGGGAAGGGGAAGATGGGCCTGACCAGCGGCTCGGGCGGCAGCGGGAGCGGGGCACGGGTGGCTGACGGGTGGGGCCCATAGGGCAGTGTAACATCCTGAAAAAATTAAATTTGAAAATATGAATTTCTTAAATTAGTTTCACAGTATGTTCTATTGGAATTTGGATTTTATGGTGTTTTCCTGAATTTGGTTGAGATTCCAAAAGTTGAATAAATTCATAAAGGTAAAGACAAACATTAGTAATGCCAAAAAGGAAATAAAGAAAAAAAAACTAAAATTTTGAAATACGAATCTGAAAAGATGATCCAGCATAAGGAGAGAAACCTGAGTTTGAAAATATAAAATCTTCTTTTCAAAATAATGGCATGACTAACAATGAAAGTGAATGAACGAAATGCAAACACAATACATACACATATAGGTATATATATGTATATACAAGTAGTACAAGTAAGAGTTTGACAATATAAGAAATAATTATATATAAATATATACATATATGCAAATTGAAATAAGTTAGTAACCATAACAACATGTGAGAATATATATATATATGTTTGAAGTTTAAATTCCGAAGGTCATACAAAAATCGGTAAACGTGAATACTCAACAAAAACTTAAGTCAGAAAATAGAGAATCTAAATTCAAGGATTAAAATTTCAGCAACTGCAAAAGCTTCTCACTTTTCCCTTCTCTATTTTCTCTCATTTACAGGTGGGCCCAACCCTATATCTCTTTTCCCTCTCTCTTCCTTCCTCCGTCGGGCCCCACCCTCCAGAGCCTCCCCTCCTTTCCTCTTTTCCTCCCCTGAGCGCCTACTCCTTGTCTGTCTCTTTCTCCTTTCTTCCCCCGTGGTGGAGCAATCTCCACGTCGCCCCCTCCAATTTCTTTGCTCTGCGCCGCCCCGCCAGCGTCGGGTCACCTCGATGTCGCGTCCTCCAGCTCTGCACCCTGCACGCCTCCTCGCGTCGAGCCCGCCCGATCTGCTGCTGCCGCCCACACCTGTCCTCCTCTCGGCTGCCACCAGGCCGGCGGCCCACAATGCTTCCCTCCCCCACGCGATAAGAACCCTGCCGCCCCTGCGCTCTTCTCTTCCTCTCCTCCCCTTCTTCCCCTCCGCCCGCAAGCGTCCGCCACCCCCTTTTTGCCCTGCGCGGCCATTTCTTCTTTCTTCCCCCATCCTTCCCCTTCTTCCCCGAGAAAACGCCGCCGCCATTACCGCCGCCCACACCTCCTCGGAGCATCCCCGTCCAATTCCTCGCTGCGGGAGCTTCTTCTCGGTGCGCTGGTGCTCCTCCAACCGTCGGCCTGAGCTCTCCCTCGCCGACGCGACCCCTCCACGGGAGCCTCTCAGTGCCGCCGCCGGTGCTCGTCGCTAGCTCGGCTCGGTTGCGCCCCGGTCGAATCAACAGCTCAGGTAGGCCTCTACCACCCTTCTCATGCTCATTGCGCCGTTCCCCCTTACCTCTCTCACTTGGCCGTCGGCGCCCCGTTTTCCCCTTGTCGCCGGCCGTCAAACACCGCCGTCAGCTTGCCTTGGCACCTCCTCGCGAAGCAGCGCCTCCCGAGATTCCTCATCATCTGGACAGCCCATTTTGGCGGTCGCCGTTACCTCCTCAGTCGCTCCCGCCGGCGACGCCAAGACGGCTCCACCGCCACCCCGCTCCCTCTGCTCGAACTAGCCAAAGGTATTTCTCTCCGTGGTTGTCATGTGGGTGCAACAAGAATAGATTACCAAGCTCTTCACCCTCTTGCTAAGTGATGAATCAATGCACAAATGCTCCTGTATACCTTAATATAAATTGTGCATGGAATGAGAATAAGGAATTACTTACAAATTTATAATGGAAAAGATTGATGCAATGGAACAAAAATTTAACATGGGCTGGCTATATGCCAACTAGGGTTAATAGATTAATTTCCATGTAATACTAAGACGAGATCATGCATGGTCTATTTTAAGAAGACAAGGAAATCAACTTGGATTAAAGGGGGTTGCTGTTAGAATCTAATTTGGGAAAACTAATTAAAGGAATCCTCTTTTATACATCAAAGGTGCTAGAAATTTAATTCTAATAATTAAAAGTTGCATGTTGGTAGATAGTAATCCTCTAATCTTTTGTATTAGATCTTAATTCCTAACTTAAGGTATAGTGAGATATTAGTTGGAAAAATCAGAAATTAACCCATAAGTACTGCAAAAATCTATTTAGTATATAAGTGATGTTTCTTAAACATTAACCATGGATTAATCATCACATGTTAGTAAATAATATGCCCGGAATATTTATTTCAAATCTTTAGTAACTAAAAGACTTAATAGGAATGTGTCTAAAGATATGCTCTCATAAAATGATAAGTACCAAGTTTTAACCGGATAGCTAAATAAGAAATAAGGCTAATCCTAAACTAAAGCATAGACAAAATAATAATGGTACCATTAACTAAATCTTAATACTAGATTTAGTAAATAATGATGATGAGCATGAGATAATAAGATATGGCTCATACAATTGAATCCTAGTTCGAGTTGAAATAGGCTTAGCGAAAGCTGAGTCTACATAAAATGTCACTCGATAAAAGGCTATACACTTAGACTCTAAAATTAATTTGGTAAGCCAAAATGTCCTGCAACGTAGCGCTCGACAAAATACACCAATTCATAGGTTTAACCTAGCTCATGGAACTTCCTTGATAAATACCAGAAATAGTAAAAGAGATTGTTAATAAAGGGATCAAGTCATCGTATTCTACCCCTGGCTTTGTCTCAAATCACACAAAGCACCCATTAACTCATAATAAAACTAAGTTGAATTTATTCAGATTTATTCGGATCTTTGAGTTATTTGCTTTCATTTGGATTCAGTCGTTTGTCACGTAATTAGAGATTGGGATTCGTGAAGATTCAGCGGATCCAGCGAGATCAAACTCGAAGTGAAGATAAACACCAAAACTCAAGATAAAGCATCGTGTGAGCTCAAGACCGCGGTAAACCGCGCCAGGCGAGTCAATACTTTGATCATGTTGAACCTACATTTTCTGCAAATTATTTTTGTTTAAATTATCAAATTGCATGCTGTTATCTTATATGCCAATACATGTTTAATTTAAGATTTTAGTTGTATGCCCATTGTTTGCTTGATTAATATTACACCTCCTTTGGAATACTTGAATATGTGAACCTTGTCGCCCTAGCAAAATTATAATGGTAACTTTTGGAAATAAGTCCCTAATTATATGCCATGCTTAGTACTGCACAAATACTCAGGGGCACTGAAATGTCCCAAACATCATTGTCATTTGAAATCATGAGAAACTGGTTTGGGCAGTCATGGTGGGAATGACTGGTATATTTTGACATGATTATTTTATGCTCCCAAAAATCCCAACTTGCTTAAATATCTGAGCGGATGGTTTGGGGGCTGGTATGTGGTGCGGTGGGAGCACAAATTGTGGAGTGTGGTAGAACCGCTCAGATAATGCTAAGGACTGAATCTTGTGATGACCTCCTGATGTAAAACAGTACAACCACAAGTCTATAATGGGTACGACCTAGCTGAATAACTTGCAAGGACTTAGTTCAGATATCACCGAGGAAAGTGGGTGCCAGGGTGTACTGGTTTACTCACAGTGAGGCACAGGGTGTACTGTACTCGCACGGCGCAAGAGGGGCTTCGGCGTGGTGGTGTAACCATTCAGCGGTGAAACCTCAGCGTGGGTGGTGTCTAGCTAGATCGGAGTAAGGTAAGGCTTTGTGATAAATTATCTGCGTCTCATGCCTAAGGAAGCATGTTGGCAATAAAGATAATTCATCTCTTGTGGTGAAAGTGTACAAACTCTGCAGAGTCAAAACTATTCGAATAGCCGTGCCGACGGTCAAGGGCGGACATGGGAACTTACTCGAGATAGTTCTATTTAAAAATATTTGGAAAATGGGAATGGAAAATGGAGGGCAGCGGAAAGCCCTGATTTGAGTTGTCCTGGGTGTCGTCCCAGTGGTAAGCTAAGCGGCTATAACGCTGAAAGATGTTATATGGTGTGATGCCATAAGTATGGGAAAAATTATGGTGATATTAGGCATATGGTGTGATGCCATATGTATGAAAAATCTTGTTAATATTCCTTGAACATTATGTTTTGTTCCAAAGCTGCTAGGTCTCAGGAAATTTTATGTATTGTATTACAATTAGTGGCATTTCTATTCTTACAAGATAAAATATGGGAAGAATAAATGGAGTCGTAAGAAAAGATGGTTGTTTATGGTAATTGCGTAAAGAAGTTGGGGGATTCATGTTGATCATAATAGGGATAATGATAGTGTGGATTTTGGAAAAATAAATTGGTGGAGCCTAAATGAATATATAGGCTAGATAGATGATTCAAATAATCTTTGTAGAATTAGAGAGAGTATAAAAGTAATTGTTGGGTTACAACACTGATACTTAGTATAAACTCTTGGAAGATGTTGACAATGATGGGATTAATATGATTTGATCCAATACTAGATGGATAATTGAATCTTGGGAATTTGGAGGTATGAAAATAACCATGGGAGATTAATCTTAGACCTGATCAATGATAATCTTGGTGGATATTTATTAGAGAATTCTAGATCTGATCAAGGATATTTTGGTGGATGTATACTAGCGATTCGTAGACTTGATCAACGATATTCTTGGTGGGGTACAATAGTGAAGTAGTTAGAGATGGATTATAAGGTGATAAGTGGAAGAGCAAATTATGGTTGTGGATCAATAACAAAATGGATTGGATTGTTAGGGATTAAAATACAAAAGATATTGGTGGATTAATTAAATGATGTCACCATTGTTTGGTCTTAGACAGCAACCAATACAGAAAGAATATGATCGGTGTGTTGAGTAGAGGATGACACATGTTGTTTGGAGTTAGAGAGCACTCAATAAAGGAAGTGTAATCTCGGTGGATTAAGTCAATTATGGCAATCGCTGTTGGGAGTCTTAGACAGCAGTTAATAAAGAGCGTGAGTCTTTGGTGGATTAAGTCGATGATGTCATTTGAGGTGAGGAGTCTTTAGGTCACAAAACAACAATATGATATAATAATAGAAATGCTACCAGACGCATTTTATGGCAAATAAAATAACCCGAGCCTCTCCTTTGTTAAGCCATGCATACTATTTATTTGCATTCTGTGTATTGGCTCGCGGAGCACGGGGTCGGAGTGCTCACGCTCGCTTTTGCGACAAAATTCAGAATCAGGAGTCAAATCACCTCGCCTCAGCAACAAGATTGGACAAGCTGGCCGAGAAGATGAAGATGTCAAGGGCTAGGTCGCGAACCTCCAGTTGGCTGCTTGTCGGCATGTCCTGAAGGTCCCACCTGTGTGCTTCGTTCTTCCGCTGCTGCAATTTAATGATTTCGGCCTAATCGGCCCATGAGTAAGTCTACTATTAAATTTTACGCTTCCGCATGATATGTATTTTGATATTCATTACTGTAACTGTGAGCACTATCTACTGATCCAGGGAATAGTGCAGTAATCACAGAGGAATCCGGATGTTAATATCTGGGTCCCTACAGGGATGGTATCAGAGCATATCGACTGCAGGTCGTGACCTAGTCAGCCTGGTCGTTAGTTTCATGACTAGAACTATTTCTTCGAAATACTATTCCTAAAAATATAAGTTATATTGCTCATTCTTATCTCTCTTAGATGATTCCCTCTCATCTATATGCTGCCTTAACCGTTTTTACTTTAGAAGCTTTCTTTCCCGACCTCAAAACAATAACTCAAGAGTGAATGCTAATATCCTCCAAATTGCCCCCAAATACTTCCCTCCTCTATCTATTGATTCAAAAAGAAAATTTTGATCCTCTTATCGTATCTTACTCCACAAATTTAAGGTTAGGGACGTTGAAGATATTCATGAAGATAAGGTAGCCTCGTTTTAAATGAACTATGCAGACAAACCCTATGCCCCTTATGTGTGTTTCCCTGAGTAGACGTTGTATTGTTGCAAGATTTTATTTGGGCCCTGTGCACTGCCTTTTTGCCCTCGGGTGTTACATTTCGCGGTCACAGGAAAATAGTGTTTGAAAAACCTATGTGATTCATGTGCCACCCTAGTTTCCCAGGGTATACTCTATTACAGTTAAATGGGTTTTGATTAACGTATCCCGCGATTCTATCCTTACCTCATGCTATTCCCTCTCATCTCTTGCTAAAAACCCCATCGGATCCACAGGAGCGAAATAACAAGTAACCCAAAATCAGGGCAATCAAGAAGAAGCAAAGACTTTTCAACCTCTCAGTATTTAAGGAAAACAACATCACTATGAAGAAGACCACCCGCCAGGAGAGAGTCCACAGAGCAAGGTCACCTGTTTCTGCGAGGACAAGACCCCTGCCCCATGAATTGCTCCTTAAATCTGTTGTTGATCAAGACAGCCAAGAGTACAATAGATGAATAATGACGATTGTCATTTATTTAAGGGGGGTAGCACTAAGAGGCAAAATGTCGAAGAACTACCATGATGTAGGTGTTGGAGGTGCGACAACCTGGACTCAGAGCTAATCGAACCAGTACAAGAAGACTTGCAAGACCAGGAGCCTTACAGTGATAAGGACAAAAGACCACCATATAGATATGTCTCTCGTCACTTCTGTATTCTTAATGCCCTCTACCCCCTAAGGCACAGACCATTGCTACCCACATATCAATATGGAATTCTACACCCGTATATCTAATAGACGATGCAACTACTCTATTCCACGATGACGTGAAGACAACAACGACAAAGAGCAAGTATTTGGAAGTCTACGACCTAACCAGGAGAACAAGGTTTCTCTCTTCCTTTTTGACTTCTCCAAGTGCTAACCTGATGTGACGATGGCCCGATCTTCCGAGAGGTACAGATAAGTCGATTGTGGAGATCTCGACGTTGATGATCCAAAGGCTCCGACCAAAACAGATCGAACCCCGCAATCACTACACCATCTGCTCCGTTGGTTATCAACCGTGCGAACACGATTGACCTCGCCAAGAAGGCTATCTCCTGCAAGCGAATCGAGAACACAAGCAAGAGAGTAGAAGATGCAATCTGAAATTGCGAATAAATGTTAAGTTCACAAGTTGGGGTCTCACAAACCGATGAACGCGAAACTGTTCAAAGACAGATTAATCTAAGCAAAACCCAAACCCTAATGGTGGGGTGGCGGCTGGATATAGAGGAGTTAGGGGCGTGCAAAACCCTGGACGCACCCTAATGGGCTCCAACACGATACAAAGCCGAACGACCCAAAAGACGGTGGCGCGACACCCTGACAGATTCTGAACGCCTACTTGTTTCGACGATTCCAGTTGACTCAGAAGTAATTTTAACATGGGACCAGATCCATTGGAAAGGTAGTCTTCTCATCTTTCCATACATATGTGGAACGTCCAAAACGGAGTCCGGATGCGATCTGGGCGTCCGTTTTAGTGAGGCCTGGTCCTGGACTCCGAATTGGATTCGAAGTCGGCTTGAGTCCACTTGTTTCGACGATTCCCGTTGACTCAGAGGGAATTTTGATATGGGACCAGAGCCATTATAAAGGTAGTCTTCTCAGCTTTCTATACATATGTGGAACGTCCAAAACGGAGTCCGGATACGATCTGGGCATCCGTTTTAGTGCGGCCTGGTCCTGGACTCCGGGTGGATTCGAAGTCGGCTTGAGTTGGACCTCCAACATGATTCGACCACCCTTGCTGAACTTGTGCGCCTCGTAGCCCATCTCCAAGTACTTCTAGGTCCTCTCCATGGTTCCTAATCATAATTAAATCATTAGGTAGCAATCGATTCTCAAATGAACAAAAAGAAGTACTTAGGAACGAGCTCACCTGTAAATTCAATTGTCGGGCGCGAGCTCTAGTGATTGGTCCTTGAATGTCAAGTGGAGGAGTGTTGTGTGTATCCGAAGAAGTGATGTCCTCATCATCCTCCCCCTCTTGAAGCGGAGTTGTCCTCAACTCGGTCTCATCTTCCTCTCCCAAGTATGGCTTCAAATCTGAAATGTTAAAGGTGTATGCATGGTATATGTATATGTCATCCGTTTTAACCGTTCTTCGTTGTTGCACAATTAATTCTATAAAACAGCAATGATCATAAAAACTCGTTGTATTATTAACCCAAGAGTAATCATATTTGTTAATGAGCAATTCAAAATTTCTCACACAGTAATTATTGCAACTTGTTTTACAAATGTAAGTGAAGCATTTATGCAATTCAAATCTTTGAATTTGTAAACTTGTAGTGGTGGCACACATGGGCAAAACTACAACTTTTGGAATCAAGCAAAGTTCATCTATATAATCATATCTCAATCGAACAATAGCAAATTCATCTAGTAAGAGTGAAGAGCTTTGTATGTTCTGCCATAATTCATCATCTTTATTCAGATTGTCTATACTAGATGGTGCAAAAAGAGATGAACAGATAGACATTGAATGAGTACTAAATTTTACTTCCCTCTCACATTCAACATGATTCAGCACACAAGAATTGTTGTCCCAAACAACAAGTTTCAATTCATCCATGTGATCGCAAGTTATGCATATTCGATATACAAGAAATTGATTTTCCACACCATAATCTCCAATCAAATTAAACTTATATCCAGGGGTGTAGGTACTAAATAAGAATTTCGAACATGCAAGTTCAGAAACTTTCTCCATAGCATGTGACAATTTCATAGGTAGATCCAACATGATGTAACACAATGAATTAGCAGGAGAAATTCTAGTCAAAACTTCTTTATGTGTTATTAATTTAATATGTGCAAAATTATGAGAATTTAGATCAGCACATGGTTTATTTAAGTCAACACAAGGAATATCAAAAGATTGCACTACAGCAGGTATATACTCACAAGGTTGCTCTATGTCTTGTTGTGGCACCAAATCAATACCGTGAGCGATAATAGTACCATGTTCTTTACCTTTTTGGCTCTCCTCAGATAATGTAAGTGCATCCATCTCCTTATCTTCATTCTCAACCAATGGGGTCAGTGATTCAATCAGCTCATGCTCTTCTTTGGCATGGTTCTCAACTACCTGCAAGTTGTTAGTCACAGAAAATGGCACAAACACAGGTTTGTTCTCATGATCATCACCATTACCTGCAAGGTTAGCTGCAAGAGCATATTCATCCTCAACATCACTAGCACTTACATAACCACCATCTTCTGTCACAATGTACGCCCGCTGACTTGTGCAATCTCTCATGACGTGGCCCATCCCTTTACAACGGTGGCACACAATGCCCGTCGTACGGCCCGTGGAAGCAACCGATGAAGAGCTCTGTGCTGGTGCTTGCACACTAGTAGATTTGCTCATCTCGGGTGTGCGTGATGGTGGCGACGGTGCTGCTGAACGCGCCCTACTCACAGAGGGGGCAGCAGCTCGACAAATAGGAGGTGGGGCTATCTTGGCTTGCCCAGGCGTTGATCTCGATGTAGACGTACCTCCAAAGTTGCTCCTTGTCCTTTGTTGCCTACCCCGCAATTCTTTTCTGCAAGCATAGCAAGCTGGAACAACTGGTTGTGATAGTAAAATCTTTATAATAAACAATGTCCTGAATTTCACGCCGTAACCCCGTACAAGCGACAAATCTTATCCTCCTCATCTTCTACAACATTACAACGCAACATGCCTATTTGTAGTTCTTGATAATATTCCTCGACAGATTTATTACCTTGGTCTAAGCACTGCAATTTCTTATGCATTTCATGTTTAAAAGCAGGAGGAACAAATCTATCACGCATAGCTTCTTTTAACGCTCCCATGTATCAAAGTTGTAGCGCATGGTACCCAGATCATTCCACCGGATAATAGCAAAGTCCTTAAACTCACTAGTAGCTTGTCTAACTCTATGTTGCTCAGGAACCAAGTGAGAATTAAACTTCTGCTCTACCATCATCTCCCAATCAAGATATATTTCAGCATCATAAAGACCACAAAAAGATGGAATGGTAAACTTGACTTTAGCAAATGGGTCATGATTAGAACGATCATTGTGGTGTTGAAAATTATTACCTCCCATACCGTGACGGTTTTGATGTAGGCGGTGTCGTGGGCGTGCATCTTGGGTAGCAAATGAAGCATTGGCGTTGCGGTTTTGTCTCTCATTATCATCTCCCTCCTCACGATTGTGGTCTGCATCGTGATCATTCTCGCATCCAATGTTTGGTGGCCGATTCAGCATTCTTTCAAGGTGTGCAATACTCTCATTGATGGCGCACTGCAATGTATCTGTCGAGATTGAAACTTCTGTCAAGTCCTCAATAATGGTAGTGCGTTGTTTATCGAAGAGCGTCATGAGCTCTCCCTTTAAAACACACTCTTGATCATCAGACGACCCACCTGTGATGGTTAGTAGAAAACAAAAGATAACACAAAGGTATTATCCCTATCAACAACTAGGTGGTGGAAGGTGGAATCACACATTCTCAAGCGTCTTACCACACCCTTACAAGTGTTCTTACCAATGCAACAGGTGGTACAACCGGTGGCTGGTTCGTGACACCGTGTCGAGCGTGGGTACGATTGCAAGAGGGGACCTATTCTGATCAAGAGTATGTGGAGCTTGGAAGGCACAATATGGTAGCAATGGAAAACAATCAGTTAATTTCAGAATTGCATAGAATTGAATTATAGTCCGTATCTAGCACTTAGCCTATGTTGCTGATCAACCAAGAATGGAAGAAGGCTAAAAACAAGTGTATGGCAATGTGTGGGAGTGGTAAATACAAGATAATTCAATCCAATGCAATCTGGAATTGAGGAACACAAGGATTGACCCAAAACTGAAAACTGAAGATTTCTGTCCACTGGACAGTATGTCGGTATTTTGGCCGTAACTTTTTGTCAGATGCCTCTTTTTCACTGATTCTTTTTTTCTCTATTTTCTGACGGCTTTTTCTACAGATTTTCTTTTGGGGCCAACTTCGGAAACCCGACACAGAAATTCGCACAAAAATCACAATTGCAGACTGTTGCAGATTCAGAACAGATAATTGGGCCAACTTTCACCGCATATATCTCTTAACTGGCTTGCTGGAATGACGTGAAATTTTACAGATAGATGTATAATAGATTTTTGAATCTAATGGCGGTGGTCCCACTCAAAAATAATCTCGGAATCAAAAGATATGGCGTTTTTGGTGGCGGCTGCAGAGAAAGGAAGTAGCAGCCGAATTTGGAAATTAGGGTTTGGGGTGGGGAATTTTTCTTTTGTTTGGATTTTTAAGGGAACAAGGATATGACCAGCAACTAGACAATGCTAATATGGACACAAATTCAATTTAGCAAACCAAAACTAACAGATTGAAAGGCACAACGGAGTTTGGACAGCGGAATTAATTCTTTTTGTGGGGCAATTTTTTTTTCTGGACTATAGGAAATAAAAACCAATCTACTAACTAGGGATACAAGAATTACCTCACGGGCAACCGTTGCTCTGATACCAACTGATGTGACGATGGCCCGATCTTCCGAGAGGTACAGATAAGTCGATTGTGGAGATCTCGACGTTGATGATCCAAAGGCTCCGACCAAAACAGATCGAACCCCTCGCAATCACTACACCACTGCTCCGTTGGTTATCAACCGTGCCGAACACGATTGACCTCGCCAAGAAGGCTATCTCCTGCAAGCGAATCGAGAACACAAGCAAGAGAGTAGAAGATGCAATCTGAAATTGCGAATAAATGTTAAGTTCACAAGTTGGGGTCTCACAAACCGATGAACGGCGAAACTGTTCAAAGACAGATTAATCTAAGCAAAACCCAAACCCTAATGGTGGGGGTGGCGGCTGGATATAGAGGAGTTAGGGGCGTGCAAAACCCCTGGACGCACCCCTAATGGGCTCCAACACGATACAAAGCGAGCGACCCAAAAGACGGTGGCGCAACACCTGACAGATTCTGAACGCCTACTTGTTTCGACGATTCCAGTTGACTCAGAAGTAATTTTAACATGGGACCAGATCCATTGGAAAGGTAGTCTTCTCATCTTTCCATACATATGTGGAACGTCCAAAACGGAGTCGGATGCGATCTGGGCGTCCGTTTTAGTGAGGCCTGGTCCTGGACTCCGAATTGGATTCGAAGTCGGCTTGAGTCCACTTGTTTCGACGATTCCCGTTGACTCAGAGGGAATTTTGATATGGGACCAGAGCCATTATAAAGGTAGTCTTCTCAGCTTTCTATACATATGTTGAACGTCCAAAACGGAGTCCGGATACGATCTGGGCATCCGTTTTAGTGCGGCCTGGTCCTGGACTCCGAATTGGATTCGAAGTCGGCTTGAGTTGGACCTCCAACATGATTCGACCACCCTTGCTGAACTTGTGCGCCTCGTAGCCCATCTCCAAGTACTTCTAGGTCCTCTCCATGGTTCCTAATCATAATTAAATCATTAGGTAGCAATCGATTCTCAAATGAACAAAAAGAAGTACTTAGGAACGAGCTCACCTGTAAATTCAATTGTCGGGCGCGAGCTCTAGTGATTGGTCCTTGAATGTCAAGTGGAGGAGTGTTGTGTGTATCCGAAGAAGTGATGTCCTCATCATAACCCCTGTTGCGCAGATTTTCATCTCTCTGGGAAGCTAAAGAACCATACGTCGAGCAATACCTAGAAACCTATTGCTAGCCAGTATAACCCCACCTACTTTCTTTCTATTCTACCGGAATCTCGGGGTCGAGATTCATTTAAGGGGGGTAGATTTGTAACATCCTGAAAAATTTAAATTTGAAAATATGAATTTCTTAAATTAGTTTCACAGTATGTTCTATTGGAATTTGGATTTTATGGTGTTTTCCTGAATTTGGTTGAGATTCCAAAAGTTGAATAAATTCATAAAGGTAAAGACAAACATTAGTAATGGCAAAAAGGAAATAAAGAAAAAAAACTAAAATTTTGAAATACGAATCTGAAAAGATGATCCAGCATAAGGAGAGAAACCTGAGTTTGAAAATATAAAATCTTCTTTTCAAAATAATGGCATGACTAACAATGAAAGTGAATGAACGAAATGCAAACACAATACATACACATATAGGTATATATATGTATATACAAGTAGTACAAGTAAGAGTTTGACAATATAAGAAATAATTATATATAAATATATACATATACATATACATATATGCAAATTGAAATAAGTTAGTAACCATAACAACATGTGAGAATATATATATATATATATATTTGAAGTTTAAATTCCGAAGGTCATACAAAAATCGGCAAACGTGAATACTCAACAAAAACTTAAGTCAGAAAATAGAGAATCTAAATTCAAGGATTAAAATTTCAGCAACTGCAAAAGCTTCTCACTTTTCCCTTCTCTATTTTCTCTCATTTACAGGTGGGCCCAACCCTATATCTCTTTTCCCTCTCTCTTCCTTCCTCCGTCGGGCCCCACCCTCCAGAGCCTCCCCTCCTTTCCTCTTTTCCTCCCCTGAGCGCCTACTCCTTGTCTGTCTCTTCCTCCTTTCTTCCCCCGTGGTGGAGCAATCTCCACGTCGCCCCCTCCAATTTCTTTGCTCTGCGCCGCCCCGCCAGCGTCGGGTCACCTCGATGTCGCGTCCTCCAGCTCTGCACCCTGCACGCCTCCTCGCGTCGAGCCCCGCCCCGGTCTGCTGCTGCCGCCCACACCCTGTCCTCCTCTCGGGCTGCCAGCCAGACTGGCTCCACAGCGGCTTCCCTCCCCCACGCGATAAGAACCCTGCCGCCCCTGCGCTCTTCTCTTCCTCTCCTCCCCTTCTTCCCCTCCGCCCGCAAGCGTCCGCCACCCCCTTTTTGCCCTGCGCGGCCATTTCTTCTTTCTTCCCCCATCCTTCCCCTTCTTCCCCGAGAAAACGCCGCCGCCGCCATTACCGCCGCCCACACCTCCTCGGAGCATCCCCGTCCAATTCCTCGCTGCGGGAGCTTCTTCTCGGTGCGCTGGTGCTCCTCCAACCGTCGGCTGAGCTCTCCTCGCCGACGCGACCCTCCACGGAGCCTCTCGCCGCCGCGTCGGTGCTCGTCGCTAGCTCGGCTCGGTTGCGCCCGGTCGAATCAACAGCTCAGGTAGGCCTCTACCACCCTTCTCATGCTCATTGCGCGTTCCCCTTACCTCTCTCACTTGGCCGTGGCGCCCGTTTCCCCTTGTCGCGGCCGTCAAACACCACCGTCGGCTTGCCTTGGCACCTCCTCGAAGGCAGGGCCTCCCGAGATTCCTCATCATCTGGACAGCCCATTTTGGCGGTCGCCGTTACCTCCTCAGTCGCTCCCGCCGGCGACGCCGACGGCTCCACCGCCACCCGCTCCCCTGCATTCGAACTAGCCAAAGGTATTTCTCTCCGTGGTTGTCATGTGGGTGCAACAAGAATAGATTACCAAGCTCTTCACCCTCTTGCTAAGTGATGAATCAATGCACAAATGCTCCTGTATACCTTAATATAAATTGTGCATGGAATGAGAATAAGGAATTACTTACAAATTTATAATGGAAAAGATTGATGCAATGGAACAAAAATTTAACATGGGCTGGCTATATGCCAACTAGGGTTAATAGATTAATTTCCATGTAATACTAAGACGAGATCATGCATGGTCTATTTTAAGAAGACAAGGAAATCAACTTGGATTAAAGGGGGTTGCTGTTAGAATCTAATTTGGGAAAACTAATTAAAGGAATCCTCTTTTATACATCAAAGGTGCTAGAAATTTAATTCTAATAATTAAAAGTTGCATGTTGGTAGATAGTAATCCTCTAATCTTTTGTATTAGATCTTAATTCCTAACTTAAGGTATAGTGAGATATTAGTTGGAAAAATCAGAAATTAACCCATAAGTCTTGCAAAAATCTATTTAGTATATAAGTGATGTTTCTTAAACATTAACCATGGATTAATCATCACATGTTAGTAAATAATATGCCCGGAATATTTATTTCAAATCTTTAGTAACTAAAAGACTTAATAGGAATGTGTCTAAAGATATGCTCTCATAAAATGATAAGTACCAAGTTTTAACCGGATAGCTAAATAAGAAATAAGGCTAATCCTAAACTAAAGCATAGACAAAATAATAATGGTACCATTAACTAAATCTTAATACTAGATTTAGTAAATAATGATGATGAGCATGAGATAATAAGATATGGCTCATACAATTGAATCCTAGTTCGAGTTGAAATAGGCTTAGCGAAAGCTGAGTCTACATAAAATGTCACTCCATAAAAGGCTATACACTTAGACTCTAAAATTAATTTGGTAAGCCAAAATGTCCTGCAACGTAGCGCTCGACAAAATACACCAATTCATAGGTTTAACCTAGCTCATGGAACTTCCTTGATAAATACCAGAAATAGTAAAAGAGATTGTTAATAAAGGGATCAAGTCATCGTATTCTACCCCTGGCTTTGTCTCAAATCACACAAAGCACCCATTAACTCATAATAAAACTAAGTTGAATTTATTCGGATTTATTCGGATCTTTGAGTTATTTGCTTTCATTTGGATTCAGTCGTTTGTCACGTAATTAGAGATTGGGATTCGTGAAGATTCAGCGGATCAGCGAGATCAAACTCAAGTGAAGATAAACACCAAAACTCAAGATAAAGCATCGTGTGAGCTCAAGACCATGTAAACCGCGCCAAAGTAGTCAATACTTTGATCATGTTGAACCTACATTTTCTGCAAATTATTTTTGTTTAAATTATCAAATTGCATCTGTTATCTTATATGCCAATACATGTTTAATTTAAGATTTTAGTTGTATGCCCATTGTTTGCTTGATTAATATTACACCTCCTTTGGAATACTTGAATATGTGAACCTTGTCGCCCTAGCAAAATTATAATGGTAACTTTTGGAAATAAGTCCCTAATTATATGCCATGCTTAGTCTTGCACAAATACTGTGGGCACTGAAATGTCCCAAACATCATTGTCATTTGAAATCATGAGAAACTGGTTTGGGCAGTCATGGTGGGAATGACTGGTATATTTTGACATGATTATTTTATGCTCCCAAAAATCCCAACTTGCTTAAATATCTGAGCGGATGGTTTGGGGGCTGGTATGTGGTGCGGTGGGAGCACAAATTGTGGAGTGTGGTAGAACCGCTCAGATAATGCTAAGGACTGAATCTTGTGATGACCTCCTGATGTAAAACAGTACAACCACAAGTCTATAATGGGTACGACCTAGCTGAATAACTTGCAAGGACTTAGTTCAGATATCACCGAGGAAAGTGGGTGCCGGGGTGTCTTTGGTTTACTCACGAGTGAGGCACGGGGTGTCTTGTGACTCGCACGGCGCAAGAGGGGGCTTCTGACTGTGGTGGTGTAACCCTTCAGCGGTGAAACCTCAGCGTGGGTGGTGTCTAGCTAGATCGAAGTAAGGTAAAGGCTTTGTGATAAATTATCTGGGTCTCATGCCTAAGGAAGCATGTTGGCAATAAAGATAATTCATCTCTTGTGGTGAAAGTGTACAAACTCTGCAGAGTCAAAACTATTCGAATAGCCGTGCCCACGGTCAAGGGCGGACATGGGAACTTACTCGAGATAGTTCTATTTAAAAATATTTGGAAAATGGGAATGGAAAATGGAGGGCAGCGGAAAGCCCTGATTTGAGTTGTCCTGGGTGTCGTCCCAGTGGTAAGCTAAGCGGCTATAACGCTGAAAGATGTTATATGGTGTGATGCCATAAGTATGGGAAAAATTATGGTGATATTAGGCATATGGTGTGATGCCATATGTATGAAAAATCTTGTTAATATTCCTTGAACATTATGTTTTGTTCCAAAGCTGCTAGGTCTCAGGAAATTTTATGTATTGTATTACAATTAGTGGCATTTCTATTCTTACAAGATAAAATATGGGAAGAATAAATGGAGTCGTAAGAAAAGATGGTTGTTTATGGTAATTGCATAAAGAAGTTGGGGGATTCATGTTGATCATAATAGGGATAATGATAGTGTGGATTTTGGAAAAATAAATTGGTGGAGCCTAAATGAATATATAGGCTAGATAGATGATTCAAATAATCTTTGTAGAATTAGAGAGAGTATAAAAGTAATTGTTGGGTTACAACACTGATACTTAGTATAAACTCTTGGAAGATGTTGACAATGATGGGATTAATATGATTTGATCCAATACTAGATGGATAATTGAATCTTGGGAATTTGGAGGTATGAAAATAACCATGGGAGATTAATCTTAGACCTGATCAATGATAATCTTGGTGGATATTTATTAGAGAATTCTAGATCTGATCAAGGATATTTTGGTGGATGTATACTAGCGATTCGTAGACTTGATCAACGATATTCTTGGTGGGGTACAATAGTGAAGTAGTTAGAGATGGATTATAAGGTGATAAGTGGAAGAGCAAATTATGGTTGTGGATCAATAACAAAATGGATTGGATTGTTAGGGATTAAAATACAAAAGATATTGGTGGATTAATTAAATGATGTCACCCGCTGTTTGGTCTTAGACAGCAACCAATACAGAAAGAATATGATCGGTGTGTTGAGTAGAGGATGACACATGTTGTTTGGAGTTAGAGAGCACTCAATAAAGGAAGTGTAATCTCGGTGGATTAAGTCAATTATGGCAATCGCTGTTGGGAGTCTTAGACAGCAGTTAATAAAGAGCGTGAGTCTTTGGTGGATTAAGTCGATGATGTCATTTGAGGTGAGGAGTCTTTAGGTCACAAAACAACAATATGATATAATAATAGAAATGCTACCAGACGCATTTTATGGCAAATAAAATAACCCGAGCCTCTCCTTTGTTAAGCCATGCATACTATTTATTTGCATTACGTGTATTGGCTCATGAGCACGGGTCGGAGTGCTCACGCCGCTTTGCGACAAAATTCAGAATCGAGTCAAATCACCTCGCCTCGGCAACAAGATTGGACAAGCTGGCGAGAAGATGAAGATGTCAAGGGCTAGGTCGCGAACCTCCGGTTGGTGCTTGTCGGCATGTCCTGAAGGTCCCACCTGTGTGCTTCGTTCTTCCGCTGCTGCAATTTAATGATTTCGGCCTAATCGGCCCATGAGTAAGTCTACTATTAAATTTTACGCTTCCGCATGATATGTATTTTGATATTCATTACTGTAACTGTGAGCACTATCTACTGATCCAGGGAATAGTGCAGTAATCACAGAGGAATCCGGATGTTAATATCTGGGTCCCTACAGGGATGGTATCAGAGCATATCGACTGCAGGTCGTGACCTAGTCAGCCTGGTCGTTAGTTTCATGACTAGAACTATTTCTTCGAAATACTATTCCTAAAAATATAAGTTATATTGCTCATTCTTATCTCTCTTAGATGATTCCCTCTCATCTATATCTGCCTTAACCGTTTTACTTTAGAAGCTTTCTTTCCCGACCTCAAAACAATAACTCAAGAGTGAATGCTAATATCCTCCAAATTGCCCCCAAATACTTCCCTCCTCTATCTATTGATTCAAAAAGAAAATTTTGATCCTCTTATCGTATCTTACTCCACAAATTTAAGGTTAGGGACGTTGAAGATATTCATGAAGATAAGGTAGCCTCGTTTTAAATGAACTATGCAGACAAACCCTATGCCCTTATGTGTGTTTCCTGAGTAGACGTTGTATTGTTGCAAGATTTTATTTGGGCCTGTGCCTTTGCCTTTTGCCCTCGGGTGTTACATTTGCATGTCACGGGAAAATAGTGTTTGAAAAACCTATGTGATTCATGTGCCACCCTAGTTTCCCGGGTATACTCTATTACTGATTAAATGGGTTTTGATTAACGTATCCCGCGATTCTATCCTTACCTCATGCTATTCCCTCTCATCTCTTGCTAAAACCCCATCGGATCCACAGGAGCGAAATAACAAGTAACCCAAAATCAGGGCAATCAAGAAGAAGCAAAGACTTTTCAACCTCTCGGTATTTAAGGAAAACAACATCACTATGAAGAAGACCACCCGCCAGAGAGAGTCCCTGAGCAAGGTCACTGTTTCTGCGAGGACAAGACCCGCCCCATGAATTGCTCCTTAAATCATGTTGTTGATCAAGACGACCAAGAGTACAATAGATGAATAATGACGATTGTCATTTATTTAAGGGGGGTAGCACTAAGAGGCAAAATGTCGAAGAACTACCATGATGTAGGTGTTGGAGGTGCGACAACCTGGACTCAGAGCTAATCGAACCAGTACAAGAAGACTTGCAAGACCAGGAGCCTTACAGTGATAAGGACAAAAGACCACCATATAGATATGTCTCTCGTCACTTCTGTATTCTTAATGCCCTCTACCCCCTAAGGCACAGACCATTGCTACCCACATATCAATATGGAATTCTACACCCGTATATCTAATAGACGATGCAACTACTCTATTCCACGATGACGTGAAGACAACAACGACAAAGAGCAAGTATTTGGAAGTCTACGACCTAACCAGGAGAACAAGGTTTCTCTCTTCCTTTTTGACTTCTCCAAGTGCTAACCCCTGTTGCGCAGATTTTCATCTCTCTGGGAAGCTAAAGAACCATACGTCGAGCAATACCTAGAAACCAATACAGAAAGAATATGATCGGTGTGTTGAGTAGAGGATGACACATGTTGTTTGGAGTTAGAGAGCACTCAATAAAGGAAGTGTAATCTCGGTGGATTAAGTCAATTATGGCAATCGCTGTTGGGAGTCTTAGACAGCAGTTAATAAAGAGCGTGAGTCTTTGGTGGATTAAGTCGATGATGTCATTTGAGGTGAGGAGTCTTTAGGTCACAAAACAACAATATGATATAATAATAGAAATGCTACCAGATGCATTTTATGGCAAATAAAATAACCCGAGCCTCTCCTTTGTTAAGCCATGCATACTATTTATTTGAATTCTGTGTATTGGCTCGCGGAGCACGGGGTCGGAGTGCTCACGCTCGCTTTTGCAACAAAATTCAGAATCAGGAGTCAAATCACCTCGCCTCAGCAACAAGATTGGACAAGCTGGCCGAGAAGATGAAGATGTCAAGGGCTAGGTCGCGAACCTCCAGTTAGCTGCCTGTCGGCATGTCCTGAAGGTCCCACCTGTGTGCTTCGTTCTTCCGCTGCTGCAATTTAATGATTTCAGCCTAATCGGCCCATAAGTAAGTCTACTATTAAATTTTACGCTTCCGCATGATATGTATTTTGATATTCATTACTGTAACTGTGAGCACTATCTACTGATCCAGGGAATAGTGCAGTAATCACAGAGGAATCCGGATGTTAATATCTGGGTCCCTACAGGCAGTGAGAGGAGAGAGAGGGAGTGGGGTGCGGACGGTGGGATGGGCCGGCGTGGGGGGCGTGGCGCGCATCGGGCCGGCCAGGTGGCGGCCCGAGAGGAGGGGAAGGCGGGCTGAAGCGGGTGACGCGGCCGGCATCTGGCCGTCCACGTGGCGGCCAGAGGGTAGAGGAGGAGATTTAAATTTTTATTTCTGTTTTTAAGATTTTCAGAAAAGTCTAGGAAATTATTTAGGCCATAGAAAAATATGAAAATACTTCCAAAAATTCCAGGAAAATTCACAGAAGCTCCTGGTGAGACAGCCTCTAGGTTTCGAGAACCCCAAATACCCAAACCATGTCTACATGCTTTCCAAAGCTTTGTATGGACTTAAGCAGGCCCCTAGAGCTTGGTATGAGAGGCTTAAGTCCTATTTGTTGAGTCATGGTTTTGAGATGGGTAAGGTGGATAAGACCTTGTTCATTCGCCGGCATGGCGCTGACCTTCTGCTCGTCCAGATTTATGTGGATGACATTATCTTTGGCGGCTCTTCCCATGCTCTCATTTCACAGTTCTCGGATGTCATGAGCACCGAGTTTGAGATGAGCATGATGGGCGAGTTGACCTTCTTCCTTGGCTTCTAGATCAAGCAGACTCGGGAGGGTACTTTTTTACACCAGGGCAAGTACACTCGTGACCTCCTAAGATGCTTTGACATGAGTGATGGTAAGCCTGTGTCAACTCCCATGGCGTCCACAGCTTCTCTTGACCCAGATGAGGACGGCAAACCAGTTGATCAGAAGGAGTATCACAGCATGATTGGCTCCCTCTTGTACCTTACTGCCTCGAGGCCGGACATACACTTCTCCGTGTGTCTGTGCGCTCGCTTTCAGGCTTCTCCTCGCGTATCTCACCGCTAGGCGGTGAAGCGCATTCTTCGGTACCTTCGAGCGACCATTGACTATGGTATCTAGTACTCTTCCTCGTCCAGTCTTTCCTTGAGACTCGAATGCAGATTTTGCTAGCTGTAGAATAGATAGGAAGAGCACTTCTGGCACCTGCCAATTCATTGGCACTTCTCTCGTTTCCTGGTCTTCGAGGAAGCAGTCTGGAGTTGCATAGTCCACCGCAGAGGCCGAGTACGTTGCTGCCGCCGATTCTTTGCGGCCAGTGCTGGATGGTCTTGACCCTGCGGGACTTTGGGTTAGTTATCAACAGTGTTCCACTCTTTTGTGATAACACTTCTGCGATTAACATTGCTAAGAACCCAGTGCAGCATTCTCGGACCAAGCACATTGATATAAGATATCACTTCCTTCAAGACCATGTGGAGAAGGGTGACACAGTGCTCCAGTTTGTGGAGAGTGACCACCAGTTGGCTGGTATCTTTACCAAGCCTTTGGATAGTTCTAGGTTTTCAGCCTTGCGGGGAGAGCTTGGGGTGGTTTGTCCTTATGGACTGTTGTGAGGGGGAGTTTTGTGTTTCATTGTTATATCTTGTTTATTATGCTCTTACTCCTTTCTGTTGCATTGCATGCGGGTGCATTTGGGATAGTCCTTCTAGCATAGGTTAGAGTGGTTCTCTTACCGAGTTGCTTAGACTTCTTTTTCTCATCTTGTGATTCTAGGATTCTGCTTATTAGCTATTTCTCTCCTCACTAGGTTGAGCTCACTCACTTCTTATAGGTTCTAGCGAGGGTTGGGCCACCATCGGGTAGACGGGTACGTGTTTGCTCCTTAGTGGGTTAGATGATCAGTTGATAGTCCTAGGGTTATATGGGGTAGATGAGAGTCAGTCTGAGTCATAGTTTCGTCTATATCTTATTAATGCTTTAAGGACTGCCTTTTCTGTTTTTACTGCCAGCTTCTCATTTTATTGCTTTAGTTCAGGGGGAGTTCATTTGGGAGCTTCTAGATCTTAATGTTGACACACCTTAACTTGAACTAAAAGTGCATCTCATGTTGAGGGGGAGTTGGATTTTCTTGCATATCATTCTGCATTGTAATATACCTACATGAAGCCTTGATTATTATCCATTTATGACATGTTTACAATGTTTTACATCTGGCCATGATCTGTGCTTATTTGCTAGATATATCATGACTTTATATGTGTAGTCAAGTCTTTGCCATGATAGGTTGATTAAAATGCTCAACTTAAACTAATTCATGTCATGTCAGCTTTTGAGACTAGTCTCTCTTTAGTTATCCTTTATGATTCATGCCATGTCAAATAGGCTGAGTTGAGTCTTGAATCTTTGTTGAGCTTTAGATTGAGCTATGTTAGTTCCTTGATGAAGCATGAGTTAGTACAACCTTTTAAAAAAGTGAAAAGATCTCTTTTGTGCGACAGAACTGATCTCACCAATTCTTTCTCATGAGACTGCTTGCCATTGCACTAGGCATGAACTCAGGGGGAGTTTTGGATGACCAAGATCATCTCCTTAAGCTTATTGCTTGGAGTGGTCGCATAAGGCTTGAGATCTAGCACATGACTAAAATTTTTGTTGGAAACGACCATGAGCTTTAAAAGAAAAATTATGTCAAATGTGCTCAATTTGCTTAACTACAAAAAGAACCAAGTACTTGAACAAATGTCTCATTCTTGAACTTATAGCACTCTAAATTGACTCAATACTAGCTTCTTGGTTCCACTTAGATTATTGACATGGCCTGCATCATCCTTGGATACCTTTAGCTAGACTATAATCATGGATGACTTGACATGCTAAGCAATTCGACTAATTTTCAGATTATGACTTATTTGGCCTAGTTTGTCTATACATGCATTGTCATAATCTTGATTGCATAATTATGAGTTATGGCTTGGTGTAATACTTCACGGTCATTTTAGATAATCTTCATGGCTCATCATGCTTAAAATAAATAATTCCATCCAAACTCGTGATTTTATTCTCTTCCTTGCATCTTGATGATTTTATTGCCAAAAGGGGGAGAATAGCGAAGAAAAAGCCATTTGGAAACTTCTAGAGCTTTGGAGAACAATTTGCTCTTTCTGTTTCTGCTCCGTTCATCGACATGGTCATAAGCTTCTTTGATTTTCTTTAGACCATTGTTGTAGGGGTGGCCCAACCCCCCGTGACTGGGCCGTGCAACTAGTCCAACATGTAATAGGCCCAATAGTGTAGAGGAATATAACAGTGTAAATATACCAGTGTACCCCCATCCTTTGTAAATACTAAGGGGTAGAATGGGGATTTCCCATTCTACCCCACTCACATATATATAAGCCCCCAGGAGGGGCAAAGGGGGACATCTCCCTCATTCTTACTCAACTCCCCCCACACAGACCTGGCTCCTCTCCTCCTCTCCTTCCACAAGTCCCCTCTTTCTCTGTTTGGCCCGTAGCCACAACAGATGGCGCCGTCCGTGGGGACCGAGCAAGAAGCGACGCAAGGGGCGCTGGAGGTGGTCACCACCGGAGGAGCTTCCTAGCGCGGAACGGGAGTACCTCGGGTTGCTCGTATCATGAGCGTCACAGATAAGTTCTTGTCCTTTTTCCAAAGCAGATCCAGATCTGGTAGATCCGAGCGGGTGAGGTGTACGGCTTTGCTCGCATACCCGCTATGCTCGTAGGTGGTGCATCGAGTAGTTACGATCGCACCGCTCACCCTCTACTATTTTTATTCCAGCTCTGTTTGCTCTGCCGTGTTTTGTGGCTTCACATGTGCATGCATACCAGTAACTTGTATGCGTTACGTACATGATTGCATGTAGATACTTCTTGGCTATTGAGGCATCGAGATCGCGTCGTCACGTGAAATTTGTCTCAGCGGAGGTCATCGCGCGGAGACCCGGCCGGCGAGGCGATGGCATGGCGAATCGCTCGAGTCTCCACCATGCCGGTTGGCCTTCGGCCTTCGCCGTCTCGCGCCGGGCGCTCCGCCCTGCCTCGCCACGCCACGGCGAGTCTGCGCGGCGAAGTCTCCGCTCCGCCCTCCGCGTGCTCGCGCCGACAAAGCTGGCGGACCTAGTTGGGAAAATGATGCGGGAGTGGGTACCGCACAAGCAAAGTAGAGCCTCCATGCTGAGTCTCGCGTGACGTCAAACCTCTGCGGCGGGCCTCGGCATAATATCACGTCGCCGCCACCCTTCGCGTTGGCCTCGGTCGCCCGCCCGAGCCAGCGTCCGGATGCCTTGGTCTCCGCCGGCCTTCGCTCGCCTCGCAGCTCCACGCCGCTGGCCCGCCGCGCGGCTACAGCGAGCCGTCTTGGCGCCACGCGCACCTCGAGCCGCGCTGGACATCCACGGCGTGTGCGCCTTGGCCTCCGCCTCCCGCGCGGACCGCGCGCGCGCGCGTGAGCTTCGCGTCGACTCCGCGGCCCAAGTTCTGCGCCGTCAACTCGTCGACTCCGCCACGGCGAGGTCGCCTCCACTCCGCACTTCGTGTCGGCGTGGCTTCCACATCCGTGACTACGCTATGGATTGTGCAAAAATCCACCGCGAGGCGGCGTTCGTCGGCAAGCTTGGCGGCGACGACTCGGCGGTGCTCGCGGCCATCATCAGCGACAACGTTGCCCGACGGCGATGCCGTGTCGGCAACGACACGCCTTCTTCGCGTACGAGAAGTGGAAGCTCGATGCCCTGCCTCCGCTTCAAGCCTCCAGGTCGTAGCGTTCTACATCGAGGTCTCCGCCCCCAAGCTCGGCACGTCTCGGGCCGTTGGCCACGGGCCCTGCGGCACGGGTCTCCGGGTGTGCTCGGCCAAGCGAGCGAAGCGCTCATGTCGCTGTCGGAGCAGGCGCATGAGTGCAGGTATTCGGCAAAACCGGCGGAGCGAGTGGTGCCACTATCCAC
Source organism: Dendrocalamus sinicus (assembly GCA_036346575.1). NCBI lineage: Eukaryota > Viridiplantae > Streptophyta > Magnoliopsida > Poales > Poaceae > Dendrocalamus > Dendrocalamus sinicus. The sequence goes on along the minus strand of CM070666.1, from coordinate 24,340,310 downwards.
GTCGTCGAGTGCCTAGCCTCTGAAGCTTCCGCGAGTTGTAGCCTCCGCATCTACCGCGCGTGGGCAAGCCTCGCGCTGCGAGTCCCGCCACCTCGCATTTGCGATGTCTTTGTCACGGCTCCGCGCGGTCCGTCGACCTCGGGCTGCGGTCTGCGGCTCCGCGCTGCGAGCTCTGCGGCTCCTCGCTGCGAAGTGCGGCGTCTTCATCACCGGCTCTGCGTGATCCCGCCAGCCTCGCGCTGCGCGTCTGCGCCGCGGTCTCGCACCGGCTCCGCGGCGGCCTGCATGTCGATGAAGACTCCACGTCCTCCGCGCCATGGCGGCGTCACGGCGTCCGCTCGGCGCGTCCCTCGCGTCGGCCGCCTCCGCATGCCGCGGGGCTCCGCCGAGCGATGAGGCACATGCTGGACATACACGAAGTCGGCGATCCACAACAACCGTCTTGGTGACTTCGCGCAGCGTGACAAGGCCTTCGCTAGCTTCACGTAGCGTGGTCCACACTGCGGATTACGCTCCACGTCGTCATTGCCTGCTGATACGCGATCGCTTGCGTGATCACATGTGATGCTTTAGTAGCAGCCCCTGTGTTTCTTGCACGTTCAGCCTTAAAGAGATGATTTTTCATCGCATTATTTATTGAGGCTGCAGTTTTACTCTCAGAGCACTCGATTTGGCCATATTTGCTTCTCGGTTTTGACACATTCGGGTCATCGCGGCGTTTAATGATTTTACGATGCTGCGTTCGGGCGCTTCATTGTCGCAAGTCTTTGGCCATTTCTTTCGTGCCTCTGTTTTAATCCTCGTTTTTGATTTAAATCGCACGATTGCCTCGAGCGTCAGCGTAGTCTACGGACTTTAAATAAGACGTAGTGTTGAGCCTAGCTCGCCGCGCGAGTCGCGGACTATAAATAAGGCGTAGCGTTGAGCCTAGCTCCGCACGCACCGATCTACGGACTATAAATAAGGCGTGGCGTTGAGCCTAGCTCGCGCGCGCGATCACGGACTTTAAATAAGGCGCAGCGGGGGCGCCTCGCGCGCACTCTGAGTATAAATAAGGCGTAGCGTTGAGCTCGCTTCCGCACGCACCAGTCTACGGAATTTAAATAAGACGTAGCATTGAGCTCAGCTTCCGCACGCGCGAGTCTGCGGACTATAAATAAGACGTAGCATTGAGCTCAGCTTCCGCACGCACCAGTCTACGGACTTTAAATAAGACGTAGCGTTGAGCTCAGCTTCCGCACGCGCGAGTCTACGGACTATAAATAAGACGTAGCGCACCAGTCTACGGACTTTAAACAAGACGTAGCATCGAGGTCCGCCTCCGCACGCGTGAGTCTACGGACTATAAATAAGACGTAGCGTTGAGCTCAGCTTCCGCACGCACTAGTCTACGGACTTTAAATAAGACATAGCGTTGAGCTCAGCTTTCGCACGCGCGACTCTACGGAGTATAAATAAGACGCGGATGCTGTCCCTGCGCAGTCTACGGACTCTAAACAAGACGCGAATCCCGCGCATGCCGTGGACACCGTCCTCGTGCATACTCCCCGGAGTATAAACAAGACGGGGATGCTGATCCCACGCTCTCTACGGAGCATAAATAAGACGCAGGTGTTGTCCCTGCGCAAGTCTACGGACTCTAAACAAGTCGTGCGCTGAGGTCCGCCTCCGCACGCACCAGTCCGCGGACTATAAATTAAGTCGTGCGCCGAGGTCTGCCTCCGCACGCGAGAGTCCAAGGACTATAAATTAAGTCGTGCGCCGAGGTCTGCCTCCATATGCGAGAGTCCAAGGACTATAAATTAAGTCGTCCGCCGAGGTCTGCCTCCATACGCGAGAGTCCAAGGACTATAAATTAAGTCGTGCGCCGAGGTCTGCCTCCGCACGCGAGAGTCCAAGGACTATAAATTAAGTCGTGCGCCGAGGTCTGCCTCCGCACGCGAGTCTGCGGACTATAAATCAAGTCGCGGCGCCGAGGTCGCCTCGCACGCGCGATCTATGGACTCTAAACAAGTTGTGCGCCGAGGTCTGCCTCCGCACGCACCAGTTATCCTCACGCACTCTACGGAGTATAAAAATTACGCAATGGCCGAGACACTAGGGAGTGTCTCGCCTTAGTGATGCGGCACCTGGATGTCGCACCTTCGAGCGCATTACACCAGGGACTGTATCGCTCCTTTTTGAAGGTAGGGGAACGGTGGTCTCGCCTCCCTACCTCGGCGTGCGTAGTGCCTTCGGCCTACGCTCCAAGCGGCCGCTCTCCGCGGGCACTCCTCTTTGAAGGTAGGGGAACGGCGGTCTCGCCTCCCTACCTCGGCGCGAGTGCCTCCCTACCTCGGCATGCGCACTCCTTTGAAGGTAGGCGAGCGGCGGTCTCGCCTCCCTCGCTCGGCATGCGAGTGCCTTCGCCCTCTGCGCGCCCGCACGTGGGCCTTTTTGAAGGTAGGGGAACGGCGGTCTCGCCTCCCTACCTCGGCGTGCGTAGTGCCTTCGGCCTACGCTCCAAGCGCCCACTCCCCGCGGGCACTCCTCTTTGAAGGTAGGGGAACGGCGGTCTCGCCTCCCTACCTCGGCGTGCGTAGTGCCTTCGGCCTACGCTCCAGCGCCCGCTCCCCGCGGGCGCTCTTTTTGAAGGTAGGGCAACGGCGGTCTCGCCTCCCTACCTCGGCGTGCGTAGTGCCTTCGGCCTACGCTCCAAGCGCCCGCTCCCGCGGCACTCCTCTTTGAAGGTAGGGGAAGCGGTCTCGCCTCCCTACCTCGGCTTGCGTAGTGCCTTCGGCCTACGCTCAAAGCGCCCGCTCCCCGCGGGCACTCCTCTTTGAAGGTAGGGGAACGGCGGTCTCGCCTCCCTACCTCGGCGTGCCTAGTGCCTTCGGCCTACGCTCCAAGCGCCCGCTCCCCGCGGGCACTCCTCTTTGAAGGTAGGGGAACGGCGGTCTCGCCTCCCTACCTCGGCGTGCGTAGTGCCTTCGACCTACGCTCAAAGTGCCCGCTCCCCGCGGGCACTCCTCTTTGAAGGTAGGGGAACGGCGGTCTCGCCTCCCTACCTTGGCGTGCGTAGTGCCTTCGGCCTACGCTCTAAGCGCCCGCTCCCCGCGGGCACTCCTCTTTGAAGGTAGGGGAACGGCGGTCTCGCCTCCCTACCTCGGCGTGCGTAGTGCCTTCGGCCTACGCTCGAAGCGCCCGCTGCCCGCGGGCACTCCTTTTTGAAGGTAGGGGAACGACGGTCTCGCCTCCCTACCTTGGCGTGCGTAGTGCCTTCGGCCTACGCTCCAAACGCCCGCTCTCCGCGGGCACTCTTTTCGAAGGTAGGAGAACAACAGTGCCGGCACGTCTTCAGCGCTCGACTCCATCGTTCGCCTCGTAGGCATCGCCTCGGCGGAACGAAACGTCTTCTACGCTCGACGACATGTCTTCGGCGCTCGACTCCGCCGTCCGCCTCGTAGGCATCGCCTCGGCGGGACGGCACGTCTTCGGCGCTCGACGACACGCCTTCGGCCTCGACTGCGCCGTCCGCCTCGTACGCATCGCCTCGGCGGGACGGCACGTCTTCGGCGCTCGACGACACGCCTTCGGCCTCGACTCCGCCGTCCGCCCCGTAGGCATCGCCTCAGTGGGACGGCATGTCTTCGGCGCTCGAGGACACGCCTTCGGCCTGGACTCCGCCGTCCGCCTTGTAGGCATCGCCTCGGTGGGACGGCACGTCTTCGGCGTTCGACGACACGTCTTCGGCGCTCAACTCCGCCGTCCGCCCCGTAGGCATCGCCTCGGCGGGACGGCACGTCTTCGGCACTCGACGACACGCCTTAGGCCTCGACTCCGCCGTCCGCCTTGTAGGCATCACCTCGGCGGGATGGCACATCTTCGGCGTTCGATGACACAACTTCGGGGCTCGACTCCGCCGTCCGCCTCGTAGGCATCACCTCGGCGGGCCGGCACGTCTTCGGCACTCGACGACGCGCCTTCGGCCTCGACTCCGCCGTCCGCGTTGTAGGCATCGCCTCGGCGGGACGGCACGTCTTCGGCGTTCGACGACACGTCGCGCTCGACACGCCGTCGGCGCATCGACTCGGCGGGCGGCCGTCGCCTCGCACTCGGCAGCGCGCATCGCCTCGGCGGGCGCCTTGTAGGCATCGCCTCGGCGGGGCGGCACGCCCGGCGCTCGGCAGCGCGCCGGCCTCGACTCCACCGTCCGCCTTGTAGGCATCGCCTCGGCGGGACGGCACGCCTTCGGCGCTCGACGACGTCTCCGGTGCTTCACCGGTTCCGTCATAAGCATTGCCTCTAGGGTCTGCGAGCTATCGGTTGCATCGGCACCCTCGTGCTTCCTGTCAGGGAACGGGGGGCTGGGGTGGTTGATCGCGTCAGCTCGCCCATCGGGACCTCAGCGCTTCTTTGTCGAGGGAGTCTTGTTGTAGGGTGGCCCAACCCCGTGGTCGGGCGTGCAACTAGTCCAACATGTAATAGGCCCAATAGTGTAGAGGAATATAACAGTGTAAATATACCAGTGTACCCCCATCCTTTGTAAATACTAAGGGGTAGAATGGGGATTTCCCATTCTACCCCACTCACATATATATAAGCCCCCAGGAGGGGCAAAGGGGGGCATCTCCCTCATTCTTACTCAACTCCCCCCACACAGACCTGGCTCCTCTCCTCCTCTCCTTCCACTAGTCCCCTCTTTCTCTGTTTGGCCCGTAGCCACAACAACCATGTTTGACTTTCTTTCATTCTCAAACTCAACTTTATGCTTTTTCTGGGTTTGTCAATATAGTCATCAAGGGGGAGATTGAGAGACCATGTGGTTGTGACCCCATGTTTGTGATAAGTAATTGACGCGTGTTCGGGAAAGTTTGAGTTTGGTTTGAGTGGTTCGGGCCATGTCGTTGCGTGGTGCAGTCGGTTTCGGTCGGACCTTGTCGAACTAGGTCGAACGTGCTTAAGTCGTTTATTTTTTGTTTCGATTGGTTTGGGCTTTGAGTTTTTCTTCTAAATGCTAATGTATGATTATAATATGTCGAGCGGTGCTATGTGATTTGTTTCTTGTCTGTGATGGCTGCAGGACTTTGAGGTGAGGTCATGGCGAGGCACAGATGACCGGACTAGGCACAGGCGGTGCTAAGGTCGGAGCGGCCGGGATGTGACGAAGACGGCGAGGACTCGAAGTGGTTGCGAGACTTGGGAGGCAAGAAATGCGGAAGCTTCCCGGAAGGTGCAGAAGGGCATTTTGGTAAAAGCGCGGAGCTGCACAAAAGGAAGCGAATTTGGTTTTGAGCTAATGGATAAAGCGCAAGAGTTGGTGATGTAATTGGGTAAAGTGTAAGTGTGAACCCGGTAGTGGAGGCTATAAATAGAGAGGTGCTCTCTAGTGCAATATGCAGATTTTAGAGAGGATGATTTTGAGAGATGACTTGAGAGAGTGGATGTGAGTTTGTCTCCTGTGCGTATGTGCTATGAGTTCTTGATTTTCAAGCATGTATGGGGACTTAGTTAGTGTGAGATTGAGAGAGAGATGAGCTGAGAACAACTCTTTGTAATCGCGTATGTCTCCGTATCAATTTAAGAAAACATGTGTTTGAGTTGTTCTTGTTCATGGGCTTCTCTTTGTTTCTCTTGAGTTGTCCTTTCGGGTACTTTCTTTGTTCTGCTGATTCTTATCTCTCTGTTAATTTTTAGAGTTATCTTTGTTCTTCTCAAGATCTCGGCCTATGGTCTCACTCTCTGTTATGGCTTGACAGTGGCTGTAGATTTCGGTTTGATGCTTGATATTTTCAGCCAGAACAGCCCCGTGAAATTGTCAAGCTCTTGCTGCAGTCTACGTCCTTTTAATTCTTGTTTGGCTTACGGTCAACAGCTTGATTTTCAGTTTTAAAAGCTAGTTATTTCGGCCTTTTTGTTGTTTCCTAAACTCAGTTTGGATTCTTGCTGTTGATCCATCTCGATTCCTGCTCGGCAAGGTGTGTGCCCCTAGAATTTTCGGACTATTTTACTGTGCTCTACCGACAGCTATCTCTGTGAAGATTTTTCGGTTGGCAGCAGTCCTCTTTTGATTTCCAGTACCACCATTCGCTGTTTGCTGTTTTTCTTTTTCCTGGGCCGCTATTCTTTGCAGTACTCCCTGTGCAATATCTCCTTTGCTGCTTTCGGTTCTGCTTTGGCCAGAGAAGAGACGTGCATTGTTTTTGTTTTCTTTTCTGGGTTTGCTTTGTGTCTTTGCTGCAGTTTCTGAGCAGTCCAAAATTAGTGGTTTTGGTTTGTCTCTTACTGCATGTTGCCATCTCGGTGGAACTGCACTGCATTGTCACATCCCAAAATTTGGCTTTTTGAAAAATTTAAATTCAAATTAATTATTTTAAGGTAATTGGATTTTACTTGGCTTTTAATTGCCTTTCTGGATTTTTCTGGAATTTAAAAACTATTTTCAGAATTTAAAAAGTAATTCAAAATATGAAAATTTAATATCAACAGTAGTTGGAAATAATTTTATTAAATCCAAAATATCTCCGGAGCTTCGTGAATTTTTCTGGAATTTTTGGAGGTATTTTCATATTTTTCTAAGGCCTAAATAATTTTCTAGCCTTTTCGAAAATCAAAATCAAATTCTGAAAATAAAATCTCTCCCTTTTCCTCCAGTACGCGTGGGCGGCCCAGTCCGCCCACGTCGCCGCTCGGCCGATCCAGCCGCACCTCCCTCTCCTCGTCGCCGGCTGGCCGCCCCGTCGGCCGCCCCGCCTTTCCTCCTCCGCGCCCGGCGCATGGGCGGCTCGAATGAGCGAGTCTCGCGCGAGCCATCCAGCCGCCCGCTCTCACTCCGCCCTCACTCCATCGACCGCGGGCGCGCCGTCGGCGCGTCTTCGCGCCCGGCCTCAATCCACCGCCCGATCTTTTCCCCGAGCCGCGTGGCAGCCATCCGCGCCGCCCGCCCGCTCCCACCTCTCTCTCACTGCACGCGGGTCCCGCCTGTCGGATCCGTCGTCCCCGCGGAGCCGCCCCTTTCCTTTCTTTTCCCCCTCTTTCCTTTCTCGCCGGCCGACCGAGCCCGCGCCGGATCCGGCCTTGCCTTCCCTGCCTCTCCCCGGTTTTGGAATCCCTGAGCCCCGGCGGGAAGCAAATCCCCAACGCCCGCGCCTCCCTTCCTTCTCTGCCTCCCCTTTCCCGTTTCTTCCCCCTCCCTTCCTTTTCCCGGCCGACACACCGGTGAGCAATTGCGCGCCCGTGTCCCCTCCTCCGCCCCTATAAATAGCTCCCTCGGCCTCCCCTCTCCCCGCACAACCTCCCAGCGCCCTCCACTTCTCCCCTTGAGCCCCGAGCGCCGTCGCACCAGGAGCTCCCCGTGCGCGTCCGGTAAGTGCTCCGGCGGGTAATCGCCGTCGCCTCGGTCTTCCCCGAAGCTCGCCGCCGCCACCCCGAGCATCCTCACGCCCGTGCGATCCTCCCCGACACTTCAGCCGCCCCTCCCCGCCGCCGGAGCGCCGTCGCACCGGAGGACCCGAGCCAGCTCCGCCCTCCCTCGTCGCCGGCCACCTCCGCCCGTCCCCGAGCCCTGCCAACCCCTCCGTTGGATTCGTCTCCGCTCCGGGTTTGCATTTCACGCGTCACCCGAACCCCTCCGACCCTCCCTCGCCGCCGACGACCCTGCCTCCGGCCACCTTCCCCGGCCTCCCCTCCAGCGGCAAGTAACTCAAAAGGTTTGATTGCCCTATATGGGTAGGCAAAGCCTCCCCGCTCACTTGGCTATCACCGCTCGCTCTCCCCTCCCGACTCCCTCGGGGCGCGTTCGAGCCCTCGGCTCGCACGCGAGGTTGAGTTTTCTTAATTAAACCGCGACAAGTGGACCCCAGCCGTCGATGGCGGTGTCCTCGTAGGCCATCGCCGCTGGGCCCCACCCTCTGTCTTTGTCTCGACAAGTGGGCGAGTCAGTGGGTCCCATGTGTCGAGGTGAGCCGTGGGCTCCTTGTCGATGGGTCCCACATGTCGATGACCACCGATGGTTCTGTTGATGGGCCCCACCTGTCGATCTCTCGAGAATAAAAATAGAAATTAAAATCTAATATTCCAGTGGGCCCCACCTGTCAGAAATTTGGGAATTTCTAGATTTATTCAAATCTGAGATTTTCAAATGAGCATAACTTTCTCATTTTAACTCCAAATCCAGCCATTCAAATTTCTAAATTCATCTAAAATCATAATTTATCCAACTATGGCCTCTGTTGAATTTTTGGATTTTATTTGAATTTTCATTTGTATTTATTTGCTTTGTTGCCTCGTCTTTTCTCGCGTAGATTCTAACGTTGTCAACGAACCCTCTTCACAGCAGCAAGAAGACCCAGAAACCCTGCAAGAAGGCAAGTCTCCTTTGATCATTTTGAGCCTATTCTTTAGAAATGTTTTTAAAATATTTTAAATTATGTGCATCGCTATTTACTTAAAGTCACTAGTTCAAGTCTTTAGGAATTAGTTACTCCAACTTTGTTATGCCCTCATTTGACATTAATTGCCATGTACCTTGTCACCCTAGAACTTCCTTTGTCTCAATAATGAGATTACTATTAATCTTTGTGAATATTAGAATGGTAGGTTAATGCTTAGTCTTGCTAGCTAGTAACTTTGGAAAATCTTGAAATTGGGAAATTATGATTTATTATTAAATCCTTGTGTTTGAAAATTAGTGGCAATTGGAGTTGTCACTGTGATTTTAAAATAAAATAAAAATGTGAAAGTTGGTTTAGATTAGGGTGGATGGCTGTTTGGGTTGGTGCAGTAAGCACGAGAACTTGTTAAGTGTATGTTCCACCCTAGTCAATTAAGGACCGACGCTTGTGTTTGTCCAAACTGAGCATTAACCGTACAACCACAAGTCTATATGGGTACGACCTAGCTGACTAACTTATGATAGTCTAGTTTAGGTGCCACCAGTGGAAAGTGGATGCCGAGGATGGGTGGTTATTCACAAGTGAGGGACAGGATTTACTGTACTCATATGGCGCAAGAGGGGGCTTCAGATTGGGCGGATTTAACCCTTCTGCGGTGAAACCTCAGCGGGTGGTATCTAGCTAGATTAGAGTAAGGTAAAGGCTTTGTGGTATTTTATTTGGGTCTCATGCCAAAGGAAGCGTGTTGACTTTTAGGATAATTTATCTCTTGTGGGAAAAGTTGTACAACCTCTGCAGAGTGTAAAACTATTCGAATAGCCGTGCCCACGGTCAAGGGCGGGCAAGGAATGCATTCACATGGTAGATTTCTGGCTTTGTTTTAAAATCAAAAGTTTTGTATTCCGAGGGTGGAGGGAACTCTCGGAAGGGAATCATGGCGGATGGAGCCAGAGAGGGTGGACGGAACCCGCAGTTTAAATCTTGACCAATGGTAATTGGTTAGCTAGTGTTGGTAGTTGGAACCTTCACTAGAAAGTTAGTTCTGTTAAAACATTTACTTCATTAAATTGATGCCTTCGAAAATAATTAGTAGTAATTGAATTTAAAATACTGCTTTGTGCAAAAGAACCATATGGCCTTCCTTTGTTAAGCCTTGCATCTATGCATTTTTCCCAAGACTTGCGGAGTACTTTATGTACTCACATGCTACACTTAAAAATAAAATCTCAGAGGAAGTTGAAGCTCAAGAAGGTGACTACGACTACTGCTTCGCTTGTGGCTGCGATGGATTCTTCCCGGAGGACTAGGTCGCGCTTCCCCAGTCAACTGCCTGTGGCATCTTGATGGGTCTACTTTAATTTTGCTTTGCTTCTGCTGTGTTTGATTGTGCGAGGTCTTGAAACCTCCAATGTAATAAGGTGACCCGGTGGTCAGTTTCTTATCTATTGTAATAAATCGTTGATGGTGATGTTTCCCATTCTGTTTGACTGTGTGCACTAGCTTTGATCTGGGACTAGTGCTGTAATACCTGAGGGTCGGGTTTGTAATCCGGGGCCAGCAGAGATGGTATCGAGCCAATTTGGTATAGGGCGTGACCTAGATTAGGAATGGCAAACCATAAGGACTTATATTTATAAAAAGAGTATATTAAAAATGTATAAGCTTCTTTGCTTCTACTCTCTTCCTACTTAGAATCTCGTTCTTGTCTCCAACTCCATTTGTTAAAAAAAACTTTTTACTAATCTTTTCTTTCACTCAACTTTGTAGATGGCTGGTTCATCCTCCGCTGCCCTGTGGGACTACTACTCGCATGGAGAGGATGCTGGAGCATGCGCTAGCCTTCTCCGGCAGCTGATGCAGTGTTTGGAGTACCGTCAGCCGCCCATCTTCAGGGGTCAGAAGACGCGGATCCTGGATCGAGACTCTTGGACGATGGAGGTATTCCTGTATGCACGGGAAGAGGAATTCAAATCCCACACCTACCCCATCAAGCACCCTCGGTCCCGCTGTTTCGACGCTGTCCAGGACGCAGCACGCCTCGCCATTGACGAGTTGTGCCACCTGCACAAGGATGTTGTACATCGTCCCCTTTTGCTTCTTCATCAACCCTGGTAGGACAGAGGTATCGGATCCCTTTGATATTCGGTGACGATCCTCGACTGTCACATCAGGTGCAGCTCACCCAAGCAATGGCAGTCACTTATGCTAGAGCTCAGGAGGAGATTGGACAACTTCGGATGCTTCTCACTTCCAGCTACCAAAGATTCCGACACGCCGCGCACAGCTTCTCGAGCGGCGGCTGAGTTTGAGTTGGGGCGTCTCGGGCGCGGCCGACTACGCGCCGTCTTCACCCGTAGTTGATTACACGCCGTCTTCTCCAGTACCAGCTGTCATTCCCAACAACCCGGCACCAGCTCGACTTTCAGGACTCCACATCAGACTTACAGCACGCAAGAAGGTGCGACGCCCCAGTCCGCCACCTGTCATTACTCTCAAGAAGCGCAAGCCTTCTCCTTCGTTCTCGATCGATCGCCTCGATCGAATCGCGTGCCTCGGCCGAGTGTGACTGTTCACGTCACCACGTGAGAGAACGCCAGGAAGACCCGGAGGAGGATCCAGAAGAGGACCCGGAAGAAGACCCTGAGGAGCGCGTCTTTGGAGAGGATTAGTAGTCTTTTGAGTTCGTAGTACCCAAATAAAATGTCCGCGCCCTTAGAACGCTTATTGTTATGTTTTGGTGTGCTAGATGGACTGTACCAGGCCTATGTGCACTTGTGGTACAGCCATCCTTGAAGTTATCTTGTTTTTAATAAAGTTTTCCCCTAAGTGGTTGCTAGTTCTTTCTTGTGTGTTGGCTTGGGATGTGGTTTAGTTCCCCTAATCTCTTACCTTTGCTATTTCCCTCTTACCTTCTGCTAACCTAAACCGCTTTAGATGGTGAACACGAGGAGCAACCCTGGCAGCAGCCGAGACGCCAACAACCAGCCGGAGGACAACATTCCACCACCTCCTGCTCAGGCCCCCAACTTGGAGCAAATGATGGCCATGCAACTTCAGCTTCTTCAAGCTTTAGCACAAAACCAAGTGCAGCCAGCCCAGCATGCACCCAACCAGGCACCCCAGTCTAAGTTGGGAGAATTGATGAGGACAAGACCTCCCACATTTGCTGGATCAGTGGATCCCTTGGAGGCAGATGATTGGATCAAGGATGTGGAAAGAAAATTGGTCCTAGCTCAGTGCAACGATAATGAAAAGGTGCTGTATGCTGCTCACCAGCTCAAGGGAATGGCTGCCAACTGGTGGGAAAACTACCGCGCCGCCCATCAAAATGCAAGCCATCACCTGGGAGGAGTTTGTGGAAGCTTTCCGCACTGCCCATATCCCTGCTGGGATAATGGAAATGAAGAAGAGAGAATTCTACCAACTGCAGCAGGGAAACCTCAGTGTTTCCGAGTACCTGAACAAGTTCACCCAACTGTCCAGGTATGCATCTGAAGAGGTCACATCGGATGCGACCAAGATTTGGAGGTTCACGCAGGGACTTGACCCCAACCTCAAGGTGCAGCTGGTGTCCAATGACTTTCCAACCTTCCAGCACCTAGTGAACAAGGCCTTTGTCCAAGAAGATGCTCAGCGCCAGCTGTACGAAAATCGGAAGAGGAAGTTTCAAGCCCAGCAAGGAGCAAGCAGCTCTCGATTCCGCCCCAACGCACCTCACTTTCACAAGCTCTCAGAATCAAGCGTGCCAAGGACTCCCTTTTCAGGACCCCGCCCAAATCTGCAAACTCCCCGGGCAAACAATGGTGGCCAACCCCCGCAGAACAAGACTTCAGCAGCAGGAGTGCAGTGCTTTAACTGCAAGAACATGGGGCACTATGCCAACAATCGTCCCCGAGCGCCAAAGCAATGACCCCGATTCGTTTCAACTGGGACTACGCCAGAAGAGCTCCATCGCAGGTCAAAGCCGTGGGGCACCACAAACCCCAAGGACTCCACAAGTGGTGAGCAGAGGGCATCTCAACCATGTGACCGCCGAGCGGCCGGGATGCACGGCGTAGTTCGGGTAAGTTTCTTGTCAACTAAGTAATTGCATCAACATTATTTGATTCTCGAGCTTCGCATTCTTTTGTGTCAAAAGATGTGGTTGAAAGGTATAATTGGGATGTGAGTAAACTACAAAACCCCATGCTAGTCGGTCCTCGAAAGGAAATGAGGACTAACACAGTTTGCCCTGACGCAACTGTGGATATAAATGGAGTTAAGTTCTTAGCGAATCTTATTATAATAGACTCCAAGGGTTTAGATGTAATACTTGGAATGGATTGGTTAACCAAGTATAAAGGGCGATAGATTGTCTTGATCGAGTATTACAATCACTAACTCTGATGGGATTCAAGTAAGGTATAAGTCAGACACCCCTACCCATAGCAGGTGTAGTTTGAACAGTGTGAAGGGAGTGACTCTGGAAAAAGTACCTATAGTGAGTGAGTACCCAGATGTATTCCTTGAAGATTTGCCCGGAATGCCGCTGAGACAGGAAGTAGAGTTTGTCATCAACCTAGTACTGAGCAGCTCCAATTTCAAGAGACCTTATCGGATGTCTGCAAATGATTTGGCGGAAGTTAAGAAACAAATTGAAGAGCTGCAGGATAAAGGATTTGTAAGGCCAAGCTCGTCACCTTGGGGAGCACCAGTACTGTTAGTGAAGAAGAAGGACGGAAGTCTTCGCATGTGTGTGGACTATCGATCCTTGAATGATGTGACGATTAAGAACAAGTACCCTTTACCCAGAATAGATGATCTGTTTGATCAGTTGAAAGGATCATGTGTATTCTCTAAGATTGATCTTCGATCAGGGTATCACCAATTGAAGTTAAGACCAGAGGACATACCCAAGACCGCATTTGCTACCCGTTATGGATTGTATGAGTATACAGTGATGTCTTTCGGTCTAACCAATGCCCCAGCATACTTCATGAACCTGATGAATAAGGTGTTCATGGAATATTTGGATAAGTTTGTGGTTGTATTCATCGATGATATTTTGATATATTCCAAGAATGAGGAAGAACATGCTGAACATTTGAGGATAGTTTTGGAAAAGCTCAGAGAAAATCAGTTGTATGCCAAGTTTAGTAAGTGTGAGTTTTGGTTAAAGAAAGTAGCTTTCTTGGGCCATGTGATTTCGGCAGGAGGAGTGTCCGTAGACCCTGAGAAAGTTAATGATGTGCTTAATTGGACACAACCAAAGTCGGTATCCGAGATCAGAAGTTTTCTTGGATTGGCTGGTTACTATCGTCGATTTATTGAAGGTTTCTCCAAGCTCGCAAGACCTCTCACCCAGTTGCTGAAAAAGGAAAAGAAGTTTGAATGGAGTAAACCATGCGAGGATAGTTTCCAAGAGCTGAAGAAGAGGTTAACTTCTGCACCAGTGTTGACGCTTCCAGACATTAGGACGGATTTCGAAGTCTTCTGCGATGCGTCAAGGCAAGGACTAGGCTGTGTACTAATGCAAGAAAGAAAGGTAGTAGCATATGCCTCAAGGCAGCTGCGACCCCATGAAGGAAATTACCCAACTCATGATCTAGAGCTTGCTGCCGTAGTGCATGCCTTGAAAATATGGAGGCACTACTTGATTGGTAACCGCTGCGAGATTTACACGGATCACAAAAGCCTGAAGTACATATTTACTCAACCCGATCTTAACATGAGGCAAAGGATATGGCTTGAGTTAATAAAGGATTATGATATTGGAATACATTATCACCCAGGAAAAGCTAATGTGGTAGCTGATGCCTTGAGCAGAAAGAGTTATTGTGCCAAGCTGTGGATTAAGAACAGTATGCCTGCCCTTCAAGAAGAATTCCAACGGCTCAACTTAGAAGTAGTGGAGGAAGGATTCCTAGCCACTTTGGAAGTTCAACCAACCTTAGAAGATCAAATAAGGGCAGCTCAAAAGGAGGACAAGTATGTCCAGGAGATCAAGGATAATATGAAGAAAGGGAAAGCTTCGGGATTTTCAGAGGATGAAGAAGGTACCCTTTGGTTTGGGAAAAGGATTATTGTACCTGAAAAGAAAGAGGTAAAGGAGTTAATATTAAAGGAAGCCCATGAATCTGGATATTCGATTCACCCTGGGAGCACCAAGATGTACCAAGATCTCAAGGAGGGGTATTGGTGGTCAAGTATGAAACGAGAAATTGCAGAATACGTAGCCTTGTCCGATGTATGCCAACAGATTAAAGCTGAACACCGAGACCACTGGACTTCTCGCAACCATTGCAGATCCACGAGTGGAAATGGGAAGAAATTGGTATGGATTTTATAACTGGATTACCAAGAACCAAAACAGGCACGATTCAATTTGGGTTATAGTGGATCGTTTGACAAAAGTCGCCCATTTCATTCCAAAGATAAAGACCACATACTCCGGGATAGGCTTGCAGAGTTGTACATGTCAAGAATTGTGTGCTTGCATGGGATCCCAAAGAAGATAGTGTCCGATCGAGGAACCCGTTCACTTGAGATTTTGGCAAAAGCTACATGAACTTTTGGGCACAAACTTAAACTTCAAGATGCAGCTTATCATCCACAGACAGATGGTCAAACAGAAAGAGTAAATCAAATCCTGGAAGACATGTTGAGGGCTTGTGTACTGGCAAACAAGAGTAATTGGGATCAGAGTTTGCCCTATGCAGAGTTCTCCTACAACAATAGTTATCAATCCAGTTTGCAAATGTCTCCCTTCGAAGCCCTATACGGCAGAAAGTGCAGGACTCCATTGTATTGGAAGGAAACAGGAGAAGGACAAGTGTTTGGACCAGATGTGCTGAAGCAAGCAGAAGAACAAGTTCGTCTAATCCAGGACAGATTAAAAACAGCACAAACCAGACAGAAAAGCTATGCGGACAATCGTCGAAGAACATTAGAGTTTGTACCTGGAGATCATGTTTATTTGAAAGTGTCACCACTCAAGGGAATGAGACGTTTTGGAGTCAGTGGAAAGCTAGCTCCCAGATTCATTGGACCTTTTCCTGTTGTGGCGAAACGAGGAGAAGTGGCTTACCAGTTGGAGCTTCCACCACAACTGTCAAAAGTGCATGACGTCTTTCATGTGTCTCAATTAAGAAAGTGTCTCAGAGTTCCAGAAGAGCAGATGCCTCTAGATGAAATAAACGTGAAGGAGGACCTCACCTATCCAGAGTATCCAGTCAAGATATTGGAGGAAGCAGAGCGCCGTACGCGCAGCAAGGTTATCAAGTTCTGTAAAGTGCAGTGGAGCAACCATTCAGAATCGGAAGCAACTTGGGAGCGTGAAGAGGATCTAAAAGAAGAGTTCCCCGACCTTTTTCCCAGTCCATCCGAATCTCGGGGTCGAGATTCTTCCTAAGGGGGGTAGGTTTGTCACATCCCAAAATTTGGCTTTTTGAAAAATTTAAATTCAAATTAATTATTTAAAGGTAATTGGATTTTACTTGGCTTTTAATTGCCTTTCTGGATTTTTCTGGAATTTAAAAACTATTTTCAGAATTTAAAAAGTAATTCAAAATATGAAAATTTAATATCAACAGTAGTTGGAAATAATTTTATTAAATCCAAAATATCTCCAGGAGCTTCTGTGAATTTTTCTGGAATTTTTGGAGGTATTTTCATATTTTTCTGAGGCCTAAATAATTTTCTAGCCTTTTCTGAAAATCAAAATCAAATTCTGAAAATAAAATCTCTCCCTTTTCCTCCAGCCGACGCGTGGACGGCCCAGTCCGCCACGTCGCGCGCCGCCGATCCAGCCGCACCTCCTCTCCTCTCGTCCGGCCGGGCCGACTGTCGGCGGCGGCCCCGCCTTTCCTCCGCGCGCGACGCGTGGACGGCTCGGATGAGCCGAGTCTCGCGAGCCATCCAGCCGCCCGCTCACTCCCGCCTCACTCCAGCGACCGTGGGCGCCGTCGGCGCGTCTTCGCGCCGGCCTCAATCCACCGCCCGATCTTTTCCCGAGCGCGTGGCGACCATCGCGCCGCCCGCCCGCTCCACCTCTCTCTCATCGCACGCGGTCCCGCTGCCGGATCCGTCGTCCCGCGAGCGCCCCTTTCCTTTCTTTTCCCCTCTTTCCTTTCGCCGGCCGCCCGAGCTCGCGCGGATCCGCCTTGCCTTCCCCGCCTCTCCCGGTTTGGAATCCACGAGCCCGGCGGAAGCAAATCCCCAACGCCGCGCCTCCTTCCTTCTCTGCCTCCCCTTTCCCGTTTCTTCCCCCTCCCTTCCTTTTCCCGGCCGACACACCGGCAAGCAATTGCGCGCCCGTGTCCCCTCCTCCGCCCCTATAAATAGCTCCCTCGGCCTCCCCGCTCCCCGCACAACCTCCCAGCGCCCTCCACTTCTCCCCTTGAGCCCCGAGCCGCCGCACCAGAGCTCCCGTGCGCGTCCGGTAAGTGCTCCGGTGGTGTAATCGCCGTCGCCTCGGTCTTCCCCGAGGCTCACCGCCGCCACCCCGAGCATCCTCACGCCCGTGCGATCCTCCCCGACACTTCAGCCGCCCCTCCCCGCCGCCGGAGCGCCGTCGCACCGGAGGACCCGAGCCAGCTCCGCCCTCCCTCGTCGCCGGCCACCTCCGCCCGTCCCCGAGCCCTGCCAACCCCTCCGTTGGATTCGTCTCCGCTCCGGGTTTGCATTTCACGCGTCACCCGAACCCCTCCGACCCTCCCTCGCCGCCGACGACCCCGCCTCGGCCACCTTCCCGGCCTCCTCCTCGGCAGTAACTCAAAAGGTTTGATTGCCCTATATGGGTAGGCAAAGCCTCCCCGCTCACTTGGCTATCACCGCTCGCTCTCCCCTCCCCCGACTCCCTCGGCGCGCGTTCGAGCCCTCGGCTCCGCACGCGGAGGTTGAGTGTTTCTTAATTAAACGCGCGACAAGTGGACCCCACCGTCGATGGCAGCTATCCTCGCGAGGCCATCGCCGCTGGGCCCCCCCCTCTGTCTTGTCTCTCGACAAGTGGGCGAGTCGGTGGGTCCCATGTGTCGAGGTCGAGCCGTGGCTCACCGTCGATGGGTCCACATGTCGCTGACCACGGTGGTTCTGTTCAGTGGGCCCCACCTGTCGTCTCTCTCGAATAAAAATAGAAATTAAAATCTAATATTCCATGGGCCCCACTGCCGAAATTTGGGAATTTCTAGATTTATTCAAATCTGAGATTTTCAAATGAGCATAACTTTCTCATTTTAACTCCAAATCCAGCCATTCAAATTTCTAAATTCATCTAAAATCATAATCTATCCAACTATGGCCTCTGTTGAATTTTTGGATTTTATTTGAATTTTTATTTGTATTTATTTGCTTTGTTGCCTCGTCTTTTCTCGCGTAGATTCCAACGTTGTCAACGAACCCTCTTCACAGCACAAGAAGACCAGAAACCCTCCAAGAAGGCAAGTCTCCTTTGATCATTTTGAGCCTATGCTTTAGAAATGTTTTTAAAATATTTTAAATTATGTGCATCGCTATTTACTTAAAGTCACTAGTTCAAGTCTTTAGGAATTAGTTACTCCAACTTTGTTATGCCCTCATTTGACATTAATTGCCATGTACCTTGTCACCCTAGAACTTCCTTTGTCTCAATAATGAGATTACTATTAATCTTTGTGAATATTAGAATGGTAGGTTAATGCTTAGTCTTGCTAGCTAGTAACTTTGGAAAATCTTGAAATTGGGAAATTATGATTTATTATTAAATCCTTGTGTTTGAAAATTAGTGGCAATTGGAGTTGTCACTGTGATTTTAAAATAAAATAAAAATATGAAAGTTGGTTTAGATTAGGGTGGATGGCTGTTTGGGTTGGTGCGATAAGCACGAGAACTTGTTAAGTGTATGTTCCACCCTAGTCAAGTGGGACCGGCGCTTGTGTTTGTCCAAACTGAGCATTAACCGTACAACCACAAGTCTATATGGAGTGCGACCTAGGTGACTAACTTATGATAGTCTAGTTTAGGTGCCACCAAGTGGAAAGTGGATGCCGGGGATGGGTGGTTATTCACAAGTGAGGGACAGGATTTCTCTGTACTCATATGGCGCAAGAGGGCTTGACATGGATTTAACCCTTCTCGGTGAAACCTCAGCGGGTGGTATCTAGCTAGATTAGAGTAAGGTAAAGGCTTTGTGGTATTTTATTTGGGTCTCATGCCAAAGGAAGCGTGTTGACTTTTAGGATAATTTATCTCTTGTGGGAAAAGTTGTACAACCTCTGCAGAGTGTAAAACTATTCGAATAGCCGTGCCCACGGTCAAGGGCGGGCAAGGAATGCATTCACATGGTAGATTTCTGGCTTTGTTTTAAAATCAAAAGTTTTGTATTCCGAGGGTGGAGGGAACTCTCGGAAGGGAATCCTGGCGGATGGAGCCAAGGAGGGTGGACGGAACCCGCAGTTTAAATCTTGACCAATGGTAATTGGTTAGCTAGTGTTGGTAGTTGGAACCTTCACTAGAAAGTTAGTTCTGTTAAAACATTTACTTCATTAAATTGATGCCTTCGAAAATAATTAGTAGTAATTGAATTTAAAATACTGCTTTGTGCAAAAGAACCATATGGCCTTCCTTTGTTAAGCCTTGCATCTATGCATTTTTCCCAAGACTTGCGGAGTACTTTATGTACTCACATGCTACACTTAAAAATAAAATCTCAGAGGAAGTTGAAGCTCAAGAAGGTGACTACGACTCATCGCTTCGCTTGTGGCTACGATGGATTCTTCCGGAGGACTAGGTCGCGCTTCCCATCAATCGCTGTGGCATCTTGATGGGTCTACTTTAATTTTGCTTGCTTCGCTGTGTTTGATTGTGCGAGGTCTTGAAACCTCCAATGTAATAAGGTGACCCGTGGTCGATTTCTTATCTATTGTAATAAATCGTTGATGGTGATGTTTCCCATTCTGTTTATTTGTGTGCACTAGCTTTGATGCGGGACTAGTGCTGTAATACCTGAAGGGTCCGGGTTTGTAATCCGGGGCCCAGCAGAGATGGTATCGAGCCAATTTGGTATAGGACGTGACCTAGATTAGGAATGGCAAACCATAAGGACTTATATTTATAAAAGAGTATATTAAAAATGTATAAGCTTCTTTGCTTCTACTCTCTTCCTACTTAGAATCTCGTTCTTGTCTCCAACTCCATTTGTTAAAAAAACTTTTACTAATCTTTTCTTTCACTCAACTTTGTAGATGGTCGGTTCATCCTCCGCTGCCACGTGGGACTACTACTCGCATGGAGGATCTTTGGAGCATGCGCTAGCCTTCTCCGGTGATGCGATGTTTGGAGTACCGTCGGCCGCCCATCTTCGTGGGTCAAGACGCGGATCTGGATCGAGACTCTTGGGCGATGGAGGTATTCTGTATGCACGGAAGAGGAATTCAAATCCCACACCTACCCCATCAAGCACCCTCGGTCCCGCTGTTTCGACGCTGTCCAGGACGCAGCACGCCTCGCCATTGACGAGTTGTGCCACCTGCACAAGGATGTTGTACATCAGTCCCCTTTTTGCTTCTTCATCAACCCCAGGGTAGGACAGAGGTATCCAGATCCCTTTGATATTCCAGCTGACGATCCTCGACTGTCACATCAGGTGCAGCTCACCCAAGCAATGGCAGTCACTTATGCTAGAGCTCAAGAGGAGATTGGACAACTTCGGATGCTTCTCACTTCCAGCTACCAAGATTTCGACACGCCGCGCAGCTTCTCGAGCCAGGTAGCTGAGTTTGAGTTGGGACGTCTCCGGGCCGCAGCCGACTACACGCCGTCTTCACCCGTAGTTGATTACACGCCGTCTTCTCCAGTACCAGCTGTCATTCCCAACAACCCGGCACCAGCTCGACTTTCAGGACTCCACATCGACTTACAAAGACGCAAGAAGGTGCGGCGCTGATCCGCCACTGTCATTACTCTCAAGCGCAAGCCTTCTCCTTCGTTCTCGATCGATCGCTTCCGATCGTAACCGTGCCTCGGCGAGTGTGACTGCTCACGTCACCACGTGAGAGAACGCCAGAAGACCGGAGGAGGATCCGAAGAGGACCGGAAGAAGACCACGAGGAGCGTCTTTGGAGAGGATTAGTAGTCTTTTGAGTCCGTAGTACCCAAATAAAATGTCCGCGCCCTTAGAACGCTTATTGTTATGTTTTGGTGTGCTAGATGGACTGTACCAGGCCTATGTGCACTTGTGGTACAGCCATCCTTGAAGTTATCTTGTTTTTAATAAAGTTTTCCCTAAGTGGTTGCTAGTTCTTTCTTGTGTGTTGGCTTGGGATGTGGTTTAGTTCCCCTAATCTCTTACCTTTGCTATTTCCCTCTTACCTTCTGCTAACCTAAACCGCTTTAGATGGTGAACACGAGGAGCAACCCTGGCAGCAGCCGAGACGCCAACAACCAGCCGGAGGACAACATTCCACCACCTCCTGCTCAGGCCCCCAACTTGGAGCAAATGATGGCCATGCAACTTCAGCTTCTTCAAGCTTTAGCACAAAACCAAGTGCAGCATTGACATGCACCCAACGGGCACCCAGTCTAAGTTGGGAGAATTGATGAGGACAAGACCTCCCACATTTCTTTGGATCGGTGGATCCCTTGGAGGCGATGATTGGATCAAGGATGTGGAAAGAAAATTGGTCCTAGCTCGATTGCAACGATAATGAAAAGGTGCTGTATGCTGCTCACCACTCAAGGGAATGGCTGCCAACGGTGGGAAAACTACCGCGCCGCCCATCAAAATGCAAGCCATCACACAGGAGGAGTTTGTGGAAGCTTTCAAGATCGCCCATATCCTGCTGGGATAATGGAAATGAAGAAGAGAGAATTCTACCAAGCTGCAGCAGGAAACCTCAAGTGTTTAAGTACTGAACAAGTTCACCCAACTGTCCAGGTATGCATCTGAAGAGGTCACATCGGATGCGACCAAGATTTGGAGGTTCACGCAGGGACTTGACCCCAACCTCAAGGTGCAGCTGGTGTCCAATGACTTTCCAACCTTCCAGCACCTAGTGAACAAGGCCTTTGTCCAAGAAGATGCTCAGCGCCAGCTGTACGAAAATCGGAAGAGGAAGTTTCAAGCCCAGCAAGGAGCAAGGAGCTCTCGATTCCGCCCCAACGCACCTCACTTTCACAAGCTCTCAGAATCAAGCGTGCCAAGGACTCCCTTTTCAGGACCCCGCCCAAATCTGCAAACTCCCCGGGCAAACAATGGTGGCCAACCCCCGCAGAACAAGACTTCAGCAGCAGGAGTGCAGTGCTTTAACTGCAAGAACATGGGGCACTATGCCAGCAACTGTCCCCAGAAGCGCCCAGCAATGACCCCAGTTCGTTTCAATCTGGGGACTACGCCAGCAAGAGCTCCGACTGCAGGTCAAAGCCGTGGGGCACCACAAACCCCAAGGACTCCACAAGTGGTGAGCAGAGGGCATCTCAACCATGTGACCGCGGAAGCAGCCCATGATGCACCCGACGTAGTTCTGGGTAAGTTTCTTGTCAACTAAGTAATTGCATCAGCATTATTTGATTCTGGAGCTTCGCATTCTTTTGTGTCAAAAGATGTGGTTGAAAGGTATAATTGGGATGTGAGTAAACTACAAAACCCCATGCTAGTCCAGTCCCCTGGAAAGGAAATGAGGACTAACACAGTTTGCCCTGACGCAACTGTGGATATAAATGGAGTTAAGTTCTTAGCGAATCTTATTATAATAGACTCCAAGGGTTTAGATGTAATACTTGGAATGGATTGGTTAACCAAGTATAAAGGGCAGATAGATTGTGCTGATCGAGCTGTTACAATCACTAACTCTGATGGGATTCAAGTAAGGTATAAGTCAGACACCCCTACCCATAGCAGGTGTAGTTTGAACAGTGTGAAGGGAGTGACTCTGGAAAAAGTACCTATAGTGAGTGAGTACCCAGATGTATTCCTTGAAGATTTGCCCGGAATGCCGCCAGACAGGGAAGTAGAGTTTGTCATCAACCTAGTACCTGGAACAGCTCCAATTTCCAAGAGACCTTATCGGATGTCTGCAAATGATTTGGCGGAAGTTAAGAAACAAATTGAAGAGCTGCAGGATAAAGGATTTGTAAGGCCAAGCTCGTCACCTTGGGAGCACCAAGATCGTTAGTGAAGAAGAAGGACGGAAGTCTTCGCATGTGTGTGGACTATCGATCCTTGAATGATGTGACGATTAAGAACAAGTACCCTTTACCCAGAATAGATGATCTGTTTGATCAGTTGAAAGGATCATGTGTATTCTCTAAGATTGATCTTCGATCGGTATCACCAATTGAAGTTAAGACCAGAGGACATACCCAAGACCGCATTTGCTACCCGTTATGGATTGTATGAGTATAAAGTGATGTCTTTCGGTCTAACCAATGCCCCAAAGATACTTCATGAACCCGATGAATAAGGTGTTCATGGAATATTTGGATAAGTTTGTGGTTGTATTCATCGATGATATTTTGATATATTCCAAGAATGAGGAAGAACATCTTGAACATTTGAGGATAGTTTTGGAAAAGCTCAGAGAAAATCAGTTGTATGCCAAGTTTAGTAAGTGTGAGTTTTGGTTAAAGAAAGTAGCTTTCTTGGGCCATGTGATTTCGGCAGGAGGAGTGTCCGTAGACCCTGAGAAAGTTAATGATGTGCTTAATTGGACACAACCAAAGTCAGTATCCGAGATCAGAAGTTTTCTTGGATTGGCTGGTTACTATCGTCGATTTATTGAAGGTTTCTCCAAGCTCGCAAGACCTCTCACCCAGTTGCTGAAAAAGGAAAAGAAGTTTGAATGGAGTAAACCATGCGAGGATAGTTTCCAAGAGCTGAAGAAGAGGTTAACTTCTGCACCAGTGTTGACGCTTCCAGACATTAGGAAGGATTTCGAAGTCTTCTGCGATGCGTCAAGGCAAGGACTAGGCTGTGTACTGATGCAAGAAAGAAAGGTAGTAGCATATGCCTCAAGGCAGCTGCGACCCCATGAAGGAAATTACCCAACTCATGATCTAGAGCTTGCTGCCGTAGTGCATGCCTTGAAAATATGGAGGCACTACTTGATTGGTAACCGCTGCGAGATTTACACGGATCACAAAAGCTTGAAGTACATATTTACTCAACCCGATCTTAACATGAGGCAAAGGATATGGCTTGAGTTAATAAAGGATTATGATATTGGAATACATTATCACCCAGGAAAAGCTAATGTGGTAGCTGATGCCTTGAGCAGAAAGAGTTATTGTGCCAAGCTGTGGATTAAGAACAGTATGCCTGCCCTTCAAGAAGAATTCCAACGGCTCAACTTAGAAGTAGTGGAGGAAGGATTCCTAGCCACTTTGGAAGTTCAACCAACCTTAGAAGATCAAATCAGGGCAGCTCAAAAGGAGGACAAGTATGTCTAGGAGATCAAGGATAATATGAAGAAAGGGAAAGCTTCGGGATTTTCAGAGGATGAAGAAGGTACCCTTTGGTTTGGGAAAAGGATTATTGTACCTGAAAAGAAAGAGGTAAAGGAGTTAATATTAAAGGAAGCCCATGAATCTGGATATTCGATTCACCCTGGGAGCACCAAGATGTACCAAGATCTCAAGGAGGGGTATTGGTGGTCAAGTATGAAACGAGAAATTGCAGAATACGTAGCCTTGTGCGATGTATGCCAACGGATTAAAGCTGAACACCAGAGACCCGCTGGACTTCTGCAACCATTGCAGATCCCTGAGTGGAAATGGGAAGAAATTGGTATGGATTTTATAACTGGATTACCAAGAACCAAAACAGGGCACGATTCAATTTGGGTTATAGTGGATCGTTTGACAAAAGTCGCCCATTTCATTCCAGTAAAGACCACATACTCCGGGGATAGGCTTGCAGAGTTGTACATGTCAAGAATTGTGTGCTTGCATGGGATCCCAAAGAAGATAGTGTCCGATCGAGGAACCCAGTTCACTTCGAGATTTTGGCAAAAGCTACATGAACTTTTGGGCACAAACTTAAACTTGAAGACAGCTTATCATCCACGCACGGATGGTCAAACAGAAAGAGTAAATCAAATCTCGAAGACATGTTGAGGGCTTGTGTCTTGGCAAACAAGAGTAATTGGGATCGAGTTTGCCCTATGCGAGTTCTCCTACAACAATAGTTATCAATCCGGTTTGCAAATGTCTCCTTCAAGCCCTATACGCAGAAAGTGCAGGACTCCATTGTATTGGAAGGAAACAGGAGAAGGACAAGTGTTTGGACCAGATGTGCTGAAGCAAGCAGAAGAACAAGTTCGTCTAATCCAGGACAGATTAAAAACAGCACAAACCAGACAGAAAAGCTATGCGGACAATCGTCGAAGAACATTAGAGTTTGTACCTGGAGATCATGTTTATTTGAAAGTGTCACCACTCAAGGGAATGAGACGTTTTGGAGTCAGTGGAAAGCTAGCTCCCAGATTCATTGGACCTTTTCCTGTTGTGGCGAAACGAGGAGAAGTGGCTTACCAGTTGGAGCTTCCACCACAACTGTCAAAAGTGCATGACGTCTTTCATGTGTCTCAATTAAGAAAGTGTCTCAGAGTTCCAGAAGAGCAGATGCCTCTAGATGAAATAAACGTGAAGGAGGACCTCACCTATCCAGAGTATCCAGTCAAGATATTGGAGGAAGCAGAGCGCCGTACGCGCAGCAAGGTTATCAAGTTCTGTAAAGTGCAGTGGAGCAACCATTCAGAATCGGAAGCAACTTGGGAGCGTGAAGAGGATCTAAAAGAAGAGTTCCCCGACCTTTTTCCCAGTCCATCCGAATCTCGGGGTTGAGATTCTTCCTAAGGGGGGTAGGTTTGTCACATCCCAAAATTTGGCTTTTTGAAAAATTTAAATTCAAATTAATTATTTAAAGGTAATTGGATTTTACTTGGCTTTTAATTGCCTTTCTGGATTTTTACGAATTTAAAACTATTTTCAGAATTTAAAAAGTAATTCAAAATATGAAAATTTAATATCAACAGTAGTTGGAAATAATTTTATTAAATCCAAAATATCTCTAGGAGCTTCTGTGAATTTTTCTGGAATTTTTGGAGGTATTTTAATATTTTTCTGAGGCCTAAATAATTTTCTAGCCTTTTCTGAAAATCAAAATCAAATTCTGAAAATAAAATCTCTCCCTTTTCCTCCAGCCGACGCGTGGACGGCCCAGGTCCGCCCACGTCGCCGCTCGGCCGATCCAGGCCGCACCTCCCTCTCCCTCGCTGTCCAGCGGGCCCGGCCTGTCAGCCGGCGGCCCCGCCTTCCCCTCCTCCGCGCCCGACGCGTGGACGGCTCGGATGAGCCGAGTCTCCGCGCGGGCCATCCAGCCGCCCGCTCTCACTCCCGCCCTCACTCCATCGACCGTGGCCCCGCCGTCGGCCGCGTCTTCGCGCGCGGCCTCAATCCACCGCCGATCTTTTCCCGAGCCGCGTGGCGCCATCCGCGCCCCGCCCGCTCCACCTCTCTCATCGCACGCTGGTCCCGCCTTGCCGGATCCGTCGTCCCATGAGCCGCCCCTTTCCTTTCTTTTCCCCCTCTTTCCTTTCTCGCCGGCCGACCGAGCCCGCGCCGGATCCGGCCTTGCCTTCCCTGCCTCTCCCCGGTTTTGGAATCCCTGAGCCCCGGCGGGAAGCAAATCCCCAACGCCCGCGCCTCCCTTCCTTCTCTGCCTCCCCTTTCCCGTTTCTTCCCCCTCCCTTCCTTTTCCCGGCCGACACACCGGCGAGCAATTGCGCGCCCGTGTCCCCTCCTCCGCCCCTATAAATAGCTCCCTCGGCCTCCCCTCTCCCCGCACAACCTCCCAGCGCCCTCCACTTCTCCCCTTGAGCCCCGAGCGCCGTCGCACCAGGAGCTCCCCGTGCGCGTCCGGTAAGTGCTCCAGCGGGTAATCGCCGTCGCCTCGGTCTTCCCCGAAGCTCGCCGCCGCCACCCCGAGCATCCTCACGCCCGTGCGATCCTCCCCGACACTTCAGCCGCCCTTCCCCGCCGCCGGAGAGCCGTCGCACCGGAGGACCCGAGCCAGCTCCGCCCTCCCTCGTCGCCGGCCACCTCCGCCCGTCCCCGAGCCCTGCCAACCCCTCCGTTGGATTCGTCTCCGCTCCGGGTTTGCATTTCACGCGTCACCCGAACCCCTCCGACCCTCCCTCGCCGCCGACGACCCTGCCTCCGGCCACCTTCCCCCGGCCTCCCCTCCGGCAGGTAACTCAAAAGGTTTGATTGCCCTATATGGGTAGGCAAAGCCTCCCCGCTCACTTGGCTATCACCGCTCGCTCTCCCCTCCCCCGACTCCCTCGGCGCGCGTTCGAGCCCTCGGCTCCGCACGCGGAGGTTGAGTGTTTCTTAATTAAACCGCGCTGACAAGTGGACCCCAGCCGTCAGTGGCAGCTGTCCTCACAGGCCACTGCCGCCTGGGCCACACCCCTCTGTGCTGTCTCTGACAAGTGGGCCCGGAGTCCAGTGGGTCCCATGTGTCGAGGTCGAGCCGTGGCTCACCGTCGATGGGTCCCACATGTCGCTGACCACCGGTGGTTACTGTTCATGGGCCCCACCTGTCGATCTCTCGAATAAAAATAGAAATTAAAATCTAATATTCCAGTGGGCCCCACCTGTCAGAAATTTGGGAATTTCTAGATTTATTCAAATCTGAGATTTTCAAATGAGCATAACTTTCTCATTTTAACTCCAAATCCAGCCATTCAAATTTCTAAATTCATCTAAAATCATAATCTATCCAACTATGGCCTCTGTTGAATTTTTGGATTTTATTTGAATTTTCATTTGTATTTATTTGCTTTGTTGCCTCGTCTTTTCTCGCGTAGATTCCAACGTTGTCAACGAACCCTCTTCACAGCAGCAAGAAGACCCAGAAACCCTGCAAGAAGGCAAGTCTCCTTTGATCATTTTGAGCCTATGCTTTAGAAATGTTTTTAAAATATTTTAAATTATGTGCATCGCTATTTACTTAAAGTCACTAGTTCAAGTCTTTAGGAATTAGTTACTCCAACTTTGTTATGCCCTCATTTGACATTAATTGCCATGTACCTTGTCACCCTAGAACTTCCTTTGTCTCAATAATGAGATTACTATTAATCTTTGTGAATATTAGAATGGTAGGTTAATGCTTAGTCTTCTGGCTAGTAACTTTGGAAAATCTTGAAATTGGGAAATTATGATTTATTATTAAATCCTTGTGTTTGAAAATTAGTGGCAATTGGAGTTGTCACTGTGATTTTAAAATAAAATAAAAATGTGAAAGTTGGTTTAGATTAGGTGGATGGTGTTTGGGTTGGTGCAGAAGCACGAGAACTTGTTAAGTGTATGTTCCACCTAGTCAATTAAGGACCGACGCTTGTGTTTGTCCAAGCGAGCATTAACCGCACAACCACAAGTCTATATGGGTACGACCTAGCTGACTAACTTATGATAGTCTAGTTTAGGTGCCACCAGTGGAAAGTGGATGCCAGGGATGGACTGGTTATTCACAGTGAGGGACAGGGATTTACTGTACTCATATGGCGCAAGAGGGGGCTTCAGATTGGGCGGATTTAACCCTTCTGCGGTGAAACCTCAGCGGGTGGTATCTAGCTAGATTAGAGTAAGGTAAAGGCTTTGTGGTATTTTATTTGGGTCTCATGCCAAAGGAAGCGTGTTGACTTTTAGGATAATTTATCTCTTGTGGGAAAAGTTGTACAACCTCTGCAGAGTGTAAAACTATTCGAATAGCCGTGCCCACGGTCAAGGGCGGGCAAGGAATGCATTCACATGGTAGATTTCTGGCTTTGTTTTAAAATCAAAAGTTTTGTATTCCGAGGGTGGAGGAACTCTAAAGGAATCTGGCGGATGGAGCCAGAGAGGGTGGACGGAACCCGCAGTTTAAATCTTGACCAATGGTAATTGGTTAGCTAGTGTTGGTAGTTGGAACCTTCACTAGAAAGTTAGTTCTGTTAAAACATTTACTTCATTAAATTGATGCCTTCGAAAATAATTAGTAGTAATTGAATTTAAAATACTGCTTTGTGCAAAAGAACCATATGGCCTTCCTTTGTTAAGCCTTGCATCTATGCATTTTTCCAAGACTTATGAGTACTTTATGTACTCACATGCTACACTTAAAAATAAAATCTCAGAGGAAGTTGAAGCTCAAGAAGGTGACTACGACTACTGCTTCGCTTGTGGCTGCGATGGATTCTTCCCGGAGGACTAGGTCGCGCTTCCCCAGTCAACTGCCTGTGGCATCTTGATGGGTCTACTTTAATTTCGCTTTGCTTCCGCTGTGTTTGATTGTGCGAGGTCTTGAAACCTCCAATGTAATAAGGTGACCCGGTGGTCAGTACTCTTATCTATTGTAATAAATCGTTGATGGTGATGTTTCCCATTCTGTTTGACTGTGTGCACTAGCTTTGATCTGGGACTAGTGCTGTAATACACAGAGGGTCCGGGTTTGGTAATCCGGGGGCCCGACATGCATGTTTTCATTTCAGTTTGCTTTGTTCTCCTGATCGTTTCAGTTTTTGCACTGAACTCCTAGTTGATCCGACCGCCCGAATCACAGCAAGTCAAACTGGCCGAACGTGTGCATTAAGACTGGCTTTTTCAGTCTGTCTCGTTGTTATCTTGAGTCGTTAATTTAATTCCCGGTCAGACCGAGAGCAATCCTGTGGTCAGACCCTCCTGCTCTCTGATCTGTTTTGTGGTTTATGTCTCTTTTCTTTTCTGCTAGTTTTAATTTTTCAGTGAGCGCTCAATCTTTTCTTCATAGCTTCGATAGCTATCGGGGAAGAAATCAGGCAAATACTTGGGGCAAATTTTGAAGGCACCATTCATGCCCCCTCTGTTGCCAATTTCGTTCCAACACGTACCAAGATGTATCAAGACCTCAGCGAAAAGTATTGGTGGGTCAACATGAAGAGAGAAATTGCTAAGTACATTGATGCTTGTGACACCTGTCAAAGGGTCAAGGCGGAATATCAGAAACCTGCTGGACTTTTGCAACCCTTACCCATTCCCGATTGGAAGTGGGAAGAGATCGGTATGGACTTCATCACCGGATTACCCAGGACTCTGTCGGGACCCCGGATTTCCAAACCCGGACCCTCTATGTATTACTGCACTAGTCCCAGATCAAAGCGAGTGCACACAGTTAAACAGAAATGATTCATAACCACAAACGCATTATTACAATAATAAAGAGTACTGACCATCAAGTCTCATTATTACATTGGAGGTTCCAAGACCTCGCACAATCAAAATACAGCGAAAGCAAGATAAAATTTAGCAATGTCCCATCAACACGCCACCGTCAATTGACTGGGGAAGCGCGACCTAGAACTCCTGGAATCCTTCATCGAATCCACCCGCGAAATAGTTGTAGTCTCCCTCTTGAGCTTCGTATTCCTCTGATTATTATTTTTGAGTGCAGCATGTGAGTACATAAAGTACTCCGCAAGTCTTGGGAAAAATGCAATAGATGTAAGGCTTGACAAAGGAAGGCTATATGGTTATTTTGCACAAAGCAATGTTTTAAATTTCAATTACGACTAATTAATTTCGAAGGCATCAATTTAATAAAGTAATTATTTTACAGAATTATCATTAACTTTATAGTGAAGGTTCCATCCACCAACACTAGCTAACCAAATACCATTGATCAAGTTCAAACTGCGGGTTCCATCCACCCTCTCTGGCTCCAACTGCCAAGATACCCTTCCGAGAGTTCCCACGACTCTCGGAATACAAAAACTTTGATTTTAAAAACCAAAACCAAAAATCTACCATGTAAATGCATTCCTTGCCCGCCCTTGACCGTGGGCATGGCTATTCGAATAGTTTGACACTCTGCAGAGGTTGTACAACTTTACCCCTAAGAGACAAATTATCTTAACAGTCACCACGCTTCCTTTGGCATGAGACACAGATAAATTATCACAAAGCCTTTACCTCACTCTAGACTAGTTAGACACCACCCGCTGAGGTTTCACCGCAGAAGGGTTAAATCTGCCCAATCCGAAGACCCCTCTTGCGCCATATGAGTACAGTAAATCCCTGTCCCTCACTGTGAATAACCAGCAACTCCCTGGCACCCACTTTCCACTGGTGGCACCTAAACTAGACTATCATGAGTTAATCAGCTAGGTCGTACCCATATAGACTTTGGGTTGTACGGTAGTGCTCAGTCTGGACAAACACAAGCGTCGGTCCTTAGTTGACTAGGGTGGAACATACACTTTACAAGATCTCGTGCTTGCCGCACCAACCCAAACCAACTATCCACCCTAATCTAAACCAATTTCCACATTTTATTTTATTTTAAAAGATCAGTGGCAACTCCAATCACCACTAGACTTATAAACACAAGGTTATTACAACAAATCATAATTTCCCTGTTGTGGCTACAGGCTAAACAGAGAAGGAGGGGACTAGTAGAAGAGGAAGAGGGAGCCAGATCTGTGGATGGTTGGTGAGAATGAGAGGAATCTGTCCCCCTACCCCTCCTAGGGGCTTATATATATAAGTGGGGTAGAATGGGAAATCCTCATTCTACCCCTTAGTACTTACAAAGGATGGGGGTACATTGGTATATTTACACTGGTATATTCCTCTACACTATTGGGCCTATTACATGCTGGACTAGTTGCACGGCCCAGTCACAGGGGGTTGGGCCACCCTACAACATACTCCTCGGCAAAGAAGCGAGGTCCCGATGGGTGAGCTGACGTGATCAACCACCCCAGCCCCCCGTTCCCCGACAGCAAGCGCGAGGGTGCCGATGCAACTGGTAGCTCGCAAACCCCAGAGGCAATGCCTACGAAGAAATCAGTGAAGTCGAGCACCAAAGGTGTGCCGCCCCGCTGAGGTTATGCCTACTGTCGGGACCCCGGATTTCCGAACCCGGACCCTCTGTGTATTACTGCACTAGTCCCGGATCAAAGCTAGTGCACACGCTAAACAGAAATGAATACATAACCAGCAACACTTTATTACAATATTAAAGAGCATGCACCGAAAGGTCTCATTATTACAATTGAGGTTTCAAGACCTCGCACACACGAAACACAATGGAAGCAAAAGATAAACTTCGGTGAAGACCCATCAATACGCCACAGCAATTGGTGGGAGCGCGACCTAGAACTCTGGAATCCTTCATGAAGCCACCGTGAAGTAGTCGTAGTCACCTTCTTGAGCTTCGTATTCTTCTAAATTTATTTTTGAGTGTAGCATGTGAGTACATAAAGTACTCCGCAAGTCTTGGGAAAAATGCATAGATGCAAGGCTTGACAAAGGAAGGCTATATGGTTCTTTTGCACAAAGCAATGTTTTAAATTCAATTACTACTAATTATTTTCGAAGGCATCAATTTAATAAAGTAAATGTTTTAGCAGAAACTATCATTAACTTTCTAGTGAAGGTTCCATCTACCAACACTAGCCAACCAATTACAATTGGTCAAGTTTAAAACTGCGGGTTCCATCCACCCTCTCTGGCTCCAACCGCCAGATTCCTTCCGAGAGTTCCTCCACTCTCGGAATACAAAACTTTGATTTTAAAACCAAAACCAGAAATCTACCATGTGAATGCATTCCTTGCTCGCCCTTGACCGTGGGCACGACTATTCGAATAGTTTTACACTCTGCAGAGGTTGTACAACTTTACCCACAAGAGATAAATTATCCTAAAAGTCAACACGCTTCCTTTGGCATGAGACCCAGATAAAATATCACAAAGCCTTTACCTTACTCTAATCTAGCTAGATACCACCCGCGAGGTTTCACCGCAGTAGGCTAACCGCCTCAACCGAAGCCCCTCTGCGCCGTATGAGTACAAGAAATCCGTCCCTCACTGTGGATAACCACCCATCCTCGGCACCCACTTTCCACTGGTGGCACCTAAACTAGACTATCATAAGTTAGTCGGCTAGGTCGTACCCATATAGACTTGTGGTTGTACGGTAGTGCTCAGTCTGGACAAACACAAGCGTCGGTCCTTAATTGACTAGGGTGGAACATACACGTTGCAAGATCTCGTGCTAACTGCACCAAGCCAAACCAACCATCCACCCTAATCTAAACCAACTTTCACATTTTATTTTATTTTAAAACAACAGTGGCAACTCCATTTACCACTAGGTTATGAACACAAGGGTCTTACAATAAGTCATAATTTCCCATTTCAAGATTTGCATAATATCAATTAGCATGACTAAGCATTATACTACCAATCTACTATTCACAATTGAATATAATAATCTCATTAAAGAGACAAAGGAAATCCTAAGGATTCAAAGGTACATGGCATTCAATTTCAACGGAGGGCATAACAAAGTTGGGATAACTAATACCTTAAGGTTTGAACTATTGCTTTACGTAAATAGCAATGCACATAATTTAAAATAATTAAAATATTTCAAAAATCATAGGTTCAAGATGATCAAAGGAGACTTGCCTTGCTCGGAGACTTGATGTTGCGAATTGTCAAAATCGAATTCTCCGGATTAGTCGTAGTCTACACGCGAAGAACCAAACATAATAAATTCAAATAAAATCCAAATAAAATCCGAAAATTATAAAATATATACTAGGAGATAGATTATGATTTTAGATGAATTTAGGAGAAAGAATCAATGGATTCGGAGTTCGTATGAGGGAGATCGAATATCTAGAAGTTTTGGACATCACATGAAATGATAACAACATACGAGGATTACTTTTTGAATAGTACGGTGTCGATTGGCTACAAGGTGGCTGGCGAATGGGCAAAATAGAATGCTGGCAATGAGGCGAAGGTGGAGGCGACGAACGGTTATCGGTTACACCAAAGTTAAGGACGACGCAAAGACGAGTAAAGAGGGAGATAAGTGAGGTTTAAAGTGGGGAAATGGTGGAGGTTGAATGCGGGAGTGATTAGGCTTTCAACTGTAGCAAATGCTCTGGCTAACGAGAAGAAACAGCCACATTCAAGAGCTCAGGCAGGGCATTAATGGTGGCGGTGGAAGGTTGAAGAACGCAAGAAGAAAGAAGAAGCTGACTGGCGGGGTTGGGCTGTCAGCGAGAGGGAAGAGAGAGGAGGAAGGAGTGGACGGTCAGATGAATGACACGAGGCGAAAGAGAAATCAGGGCCATCGGATTAAAACGAAGGGGTAAGTGAAGGCGGGTGGCTGAGATTAAACCGGGTGAGGATGGATTGAATCAGGGAGCGACACGTGATGGCCGAGTAGAGAGGTTGAGGATTAAATTTGATTTAGATTTTGAAAAAAAATTAGATAAATCCAAATAAAGTTCAAATACTTTAAATTAATTAATTTGAAATTAAATTTTCAAAGAGCGAAATTTTGGGATGTTACAAACCTACCCCTAGAAAGAATCTCGCCCCGAGATTCGGACGATCTAGGAAAAGAAAGGAGAGGGAAACTCGGCTCTTAGGTCCTCTTCACGCTCCCAAGTTGCTTGACTTGAATGGTTGCTCTACTGCACTTTGTGCAACTTTATGGTCATGCTTTTTGCGGCGCTCAGCTTCCTTCATGATTCTATCTTATTGTTCGATGCTCAAGTATTCCTTTAAGCGAGAAATATGGAAGAGAACAACAAATTGGATTGGTACATCTTTAGTCTTTGCAAGCTCTAGGTTAACTTCAATTGCCCTTATCATATCGATTAATTCAGTATTCCACCAAAAGGGCTTAACTTCCGCAAGTGTTCATCCGAGAAGGACATAATTATTTCAACTCTTCAAAAATTCTTGATTCCAAAATCATATAGCACAAATGCACCTTATTGATTTCGACAAGTAATCTCATTAACTTTTACTCTCTGCTCTAATTTGAATCGACGTCAAACCATAGAATATTTCCAACAAGAATCCAATAACATTGTAGTTTGTGATTTCCACCAATTATTTTATGATCATTATCTAATCCAACAGATCCATGACTCTGATAAAATAATATAAAATTAATCCAACCTTTTAGTAATCATCAATCAATTTTAAGATCATCTAAGCCATAATTTAATATTCATTAATCCACCAACATCATTCTCTTCATAATCATCATTTTGGTTCCACCAAATTTGAATGAACTCAATTAATTCTTATCGAACAATCTCTCAATTAATTCTCATTGGACCATCTATCTCCCATAATTAATTTAAATCCTCCAGGTTATCCATTTGAACATCCTTAAATGATCTAGTTAATCCCATTAGTTAAAATCCAATTATCTAGCAATGATCTATTAAATCCACCAAATTCAAATTGTCATATCAAAGTCCACTTTGCAATGATAAAATTAATCCACCAAGATATCTAAGGGTATTATCTTCTGGAATTCCACTAGTATCTACTCATCATCAATAGGTCCACCAAACTCTAATAATCAATTCATTCCACAAAATTCATCCCTTCTTCATGATTCAACCAAATCACCAAAAATTGATACCATGAATTGTTTATGATAAGTCAACTTCTTAATCTTTTAAGCTCCCTTTACTGGATCAATCTCTTAATACTAATTCTCCAACGATCACAAATAATCCCTCAACAAAAATCTTGTTTTGCATCCAATTGCTCCTTTCAATCCTAGATAATAAATCCAAGGTATCAAATTTAGACACTTCCGATGATCTAATTAGTTCCACCAAGTTTACTACTGTACTCATTCTCCATGATCTATTTAATCCACAAGTATTACTTTCTTCACATTTATTCATAATCAATTGGTATCTACAAATATGCCTTTTATCTCAATCCTCTCAAATATTATTCAATCTTGTCAATTATAAATCCAAAATATATCACCCTAGCAACAATTCTCCAAATTACCTAACTTGACATGCACTCGATTAATGACTTTCCCGACAAGAGTACTTTCCATAAATTTGTTGTCTTCCATATACTCTAGGTCTCCAAGGATTCTCCAAACTTGGACTGCGGTGAAAGAATTGGAGCTTGTACTATTGCGGTAACTTGGGTTAGCAAAAGATAAGAGGAAAATAGCACAGATAAGAGATCAGGGGAACAACTAAACAACATCCCACACAAGAGAGAACAACTAGGAGAAGCTTAGCTTGAAATAAAAATAGTTTTTTTTGGATGGCTGTACTACAAGTATACAAAGACTTGGTACAGCCCACCTAACACACAAGCAAGTAATATATAAGCGTTCTAAAATCGTAAGACTTTACTTGGGTACTACAACTAAAGAACTAGTCCTTGCTCCTTCATGATGACGCGCTTCTCCAATTGCTTCTCATACGCAACTTAACTGAACCGTCTATAGAAATTACAAAGGGAACGAGGTACAATTACCATTCCAAAAAGGAAGCAAGCAGATAGATAAGGAAGAATGCCATGACGAAGGTAAGGATAGAAAGACAAGAAAAGACAAGGATAGCACATTATTAACTTTTTATTTTATAAAATAAATTTTGAAGTTCTTCTTTTAACGACCATTCTAACTAGGTCACGTCCCCATACCAAATTGGCTCGATACCACCTCTGCCGGGACCCGGATTTCGAACCCGGACCCTCGTGTATTCTTGCACTAGTCCCGCATCAAAGCTAGTGCACACAGCTAAAAGTAAATGAATACATAACCAGCAACACTTTATTACAATATTAAAGAGTACAGCGAAAGGTCTCATTATTACAATTGAGATTTCAAGACCTCGCACACACGAAACACAGCGGAAGCAAAGATAAACTCGGTGAAGACCCATCAATACGCCACGTGCAATTGATGGGAAGCGCGACCTAGAACTCCTGGAATCCTTCATCGAAGCCACCGGCTAAGTAGTCGTAGTCACCTTCTTGAGCTTCGTATTCTTCTAAATTTATTTTTGAGTGTAGCATGTGAGTACATAAAGTACTCCGCAAGTCTTGGGAAAATGCATAGATGCAAGGCTTGACAAAGGAAGGCTATATGGTTCTTTTGCACAAAGCAATGTTTTAAATTCAATTACTACTAATTATTTTCAAGGCATCAATTTAATAAAGTAAATGTTTTAGCAGAAACTATCATTAACTTTCTAGTGAAGGTTCCATCTACCAACACTAGCCAACCAATTACAATTGGTCAAGTTTTAAAACGCGGGTTCCATCCACCCTCTCTGGCTCCAACCGCCAGATTCCTTCCGAGAGTTCCTCCACTCTCGGAATACAAAACTTTGATTTTAAAACCAAAACCAGAAATCTACCATGTGAATGCATTCCTTGCCCGCCCTTGACCGTGGGCACGGCTATTCGAATAGTTTTACACTCTGCAGAGGTTGTACAACTTACCCACAAGAGATAAATTATCCTAAAAGTCAACACGCTTCCTTTGGCATGAGACCCAGATAAAATATCACAAAGCCTTTACCTTACTCTAATCTAGCTAGATACCACCACGAGGTTTCACCGCAGTAGGCTAACCGCCCAACGAAGCCCCTCTTGCGCCGTATGAGTACGAAGAAATCTGCCCTCACTGTGGATAACGGTCCATCCTCGGCACCCACTTTCCACCGGTGGCACCTAAACTAGACTATCATAAGTTAGTCGGCTAGGTCGCACCATATAGACTTGTGGTTGTGCGGAGTGCTCACCGGACAAACACAAGCGTCGGTCCTTAATTGACTAGGGTGGAACATACACGTTGCAAGATCTCGTGCTAACTGCACCAAGCCAAACCAACCATCCACCCTAATCTAAACCAACTTTCACATTTTATTTTATTTTAAAACAACAGTGGCAACTCCATTTACCACTAGGTTATGAACACAAGGGTTTTGCAATAAGTCATAATTTCCCATTTCAAGATTTGCATAATATCAATTAGCATGACTAAGCATTATACTACCAATCTACTATTCACAATTGAATATAATAATCTCATTAAAGAGACAAAGGAAATCCTAAGGATTCAAAGGTACATGGCATTCAATTTCAACGGAGGGCATAACAAAGTTGGGATAACTAATACCTTAAGGTTTGAACTATTGCTTTACGTAAATAGCAATGCACATAATTTAAAATAATTAAAATATTTCAAAAATCATAGGTTCAAGATGATCAAAGGAGACTTGCCTTGCTCGGAGACTTGATGTTGCGAATCGTCAAAATCGAATTCTCCGGATTAGTCGTAGTCTACACGCGAAGAACCAAATAAAATAAATTCAAATAAAATCCAAATAAAATCCGAAAATTATAAAATATATACTAGGAGATAGATTATGATTTTAGATGAATTTAGGAGAAAGAATCAATGGATTCGGAGTTCGTATGAGGGAGATCGAATATCTAGAAGTTTTGGACATCACATGAAATGATAACAACATACGAGGATTACTTTTTGAATAGTACGGTGTCGATTGGCTACAAGGTGGCTGGCGAATGGGCAAAATAGAATGCTGGCAATGAGGCGAAGGTGGAGGCGACGAACGGTTATCGGTTACACCAAAGTTAAGGACGACGCAAAGACGAGTAAAGAGGGAGATAAGTGAGGTTTAAAGTGGGGAAATGGTGGAGGTTGAATGCGGGAGTGATTAGGCTTTCAACTGTAGCAAATACTTTGGCTAACGAGAAGAAACAGCCACATTCAAGAGCTCAGGCGGGGCATTAATGGTGGCGGTGGAAGGTTGAAGAACGCAAGAAGAAAGAAGAAGCTGACTGGCGGGGTTGGGCTGTCAGCGAGAGGGAAGAGAGAGGAGGAAGGAGTGGACGGTCAGATGAATGACACGAGGCGAAAGAGAAATCAGGGCCATCGGATTAAAACGAAGGGGTAAGTGAAGGCGGGTGGCTGAGATTAAACCGGGTGAGGATGGATTGAATCAGGGAGCGACACGTGATGGCCGAGTAGAGAGGTTGAGGATTAAATTTGATTTAGATTTTGAAAAAAAAATTAGATAAATCCAAATAAAGTTCAAATACTTTAAATTAATTAATTTGAAATTAAATTTTTCAAAGAGCGAAATTTTGGGATGTTACACCTACGAGGCGGGCGGCGAAGTCGAGCACCGAAGATGTGCCGTCCCGCAGAGGCGATGCCTACGAGGCGGACGGCGGAGTCGAGATCCGAAGACGTGCCGTCCCGCCGAGGGGATGCCTACGAGGCGGACGGCAGAGTCGAGCGCTGAAGACGTGCTGTCCCACCGAGGGGACGCCTACGAGGCGGACGGCGGAGTCGAGCGCCGAAGACGTGCCGTCGAGCGCCGAAAACGTGTCGCCCCGCCGAGGCAATGCCTACGAGGTGGACGGCGGAGTCCAGCGCCGAAGACGTGCCGTCCCGCCGAGGCGATGACTATGAGGCGGACGGCGGAGTCCCGCGCCGAGGGCATGCCGTCCCGCCGAGGCGATGCCTACGAGGCGGACGGCGGAGTCGAGCGGCGAAGACGTGCCATTGAGCGCCGAAGACGTGTCGTCCCGCCGAGGCGATGCCTACGAGGCGGACAGCGGAGTCGAGCGCCGAAGACGTGCCGTTGAGCGCCGAAGACATGCCGCCCCGCCGAGGCGATGCCTACGAGGCGGACAGCGGAGTCGAGTGCCGAGGCCGTGCCGTTGAGCGCAGAAGATGTGCCGCCCCGCCGAGCCGATGCCTACGAGGCGGACAGCGGAGTCGAGCACCGAAGACGTGCCATCGAGCACCGAGGACGTGCCGTTGAGCGCCGAAGACGTGCCGCCCTGCCGAGGCGATGCCTACGAGGCGAACAGCGTAGTCGAAGCGCCGCAGATGTGCCAACCCGCCGAGGCGATGCCTACAAGGCGGACGGCGTAGTCGAGCGTCGAAGACATGCCGTCCTGCCGAGGCGATGCCTACGAGGCGGACGGCGGAGTCGGGCGCCGAGGACGTGCCGTCCCGCCGAGGTGACGCCTACGAGACAGACGGTGTAGTTGAGCACCGAAGATGTGTTGTCGAGCGCCGAAGACGCGCCGCCCCGCCGAGGCGATGCCTACAAGGCGAACGGCGGAGTCGAGCACCGAAGACGTGCCATCCCGCCGAGGCGATGCCTACGAGGCGGACGGCGGAGTCGAGCGCCGAAGACATGTCGACACTGTCGTTCTCCTACCTTCAAAAAGAGTGCCCGCGAAGAGTGGGCGCTTGCGGCGTAGGCCGAGGGCACTACGCACGCGGAGGCAAGGAGGCGAGACCGCCGTTCCCCTACCTTCAAAAAGAGTGCCCGCGAAGAGTGGGCGCTTGCGGCGTAGGCCGAGGGCACTACGCACGCGGAGGCAAGGAGGCGAGACCGCCGTTCCCCTACCTTCAAAAAGAGTGCCTGCGAAGAGCGGGCGATTGCGGCATAGGCTGAGGGCACTACGCACGCGGAGGCCGGGAGGCGAGACCGCCGTTCCGCTACATTCAAAAAGAGTGCCCGCGGAGAGTGGGCGCTTGCGGCGTAGGCCGAGGGCACTACACACGCGGAGGCAAGGAGGCGAGACCGCCGTTCCCCTACCTTCAAAAAGAGTGCCCACGGAGAGCGGGCGCTTGCGGTGTAGGCCGAGGGCACTACGCACGCGGAGGCAAGGAGGTGAGACCGCCGTTCCCCTACCTTCAAAAAGAGTGGCGCACTCCCTGGTGCGTCACGCGCGAAGGCACGATATCTTGGTGCTGCGTTGCTAAAGCGATGCACTCCCTGGTGTCTCGGCCATCGTGTAGTTTTTATACTCCGTACAGTGCGTGGGATCAACATCCACGTCTTATTTATACTCCGGAGAGTACGCATAAGGACTATGTCCATACGTGTGCGGCATCCGCGTCTTGTTTATACTCCGTAGAGTGCGTGGGAACTTCAACCACGTCTATTTATACTTCGGAGAGTACGTGCGGGAGCGACGCCCACATGTGTGCGGGACATCCGCGTCTTGTTTATACTCAGTAGAGTGTGCAGGGACAACATCCGTGTCTTATTTATACTCCGTAGAGTGCGTGAGAACTTCAACCACGTCTATTTATAATCCAGAGAGTACGTGCGGGAGCGACGCCCACACGTGCGCGGGACATCCGCGTCTTGTTTATACTCAGTAGAGTGCGTAGGGACAACATCCGCGTCTTATTTATACTCCGTAGAGTGCGTGCGGAGGTGGACCTCGACGCTACGTCTTATTTAGAGTCCGTGAGATCGGTGCGTGCGAGGCGCACTCGACGCCACGCCTTATTTATACTCCGTAGAGTGCGCGCGAGGCGTCCCCGCTGCGTCTTATTTAGAGTTCGAGATCGGCGCAGCGGAGGCGGACCTCGACGCTACATCTTATTTAGAGTCCGTAGACTGGTGCGTGCGGAGGCAGACCTCGACGCTACGTCTTATTTAGAGTCCGTAGACTGGCGCTTGCGGAGGTAAGCTCAACGCTACGTCTTATTTAGAGTCCGTAGACTACGCCGACGCTCGAGGCAATCGTGCGATTTAAATTAAAAATGAGGACCAGAACAGAGGCATTAAAGAAATGGCCGAAGGCTTGCGACAACAAAACGCTCCAGAATGCAATACCAGGAAAGCATTAAATGCTACGGGAGCCCAGAACAGGCCAGAATCGGAGACGCAAACACGGCCAAATCAAATGCTCTCAGAATGAAAACGTAATCACATGCAGTGCGTACCGGGCGGGGCGGTGATGACGCGGAGTAGGCTCCGCTGGAGCGGAAACTCTAACTACGCGGGGCTCGCAGCAATTGGTCATGCACTCCATGCAGTATCTACTTGCATCTTGCATGTCCTCATGTATGTACCAGAGCCGAAGCTCGTCGCAAAGTTGATCAAAGCCTGCGAGGGCCTCTCCGGAGCCGGGGCTAAGTCGGTACTTACGGAACGGAGTGACTGCGGAGGATGGCGGTATGCATGCCTCTCGCCGCCGCACATTGTACCCGTGTATGCATGCATACACGGTGACGTGCATGTGCTTCGTTGCCAGTGTAGCTTCTTGCACTATCCTCGGCGGAGTGTGCGAGCACTGCGGCGAAGGCTACGGCCACCTCGGTGGAGGCTCCCGCAGCTCGGTGAAGATTCGGGACATTCTGGCCGATGACTATCAGTGATGAGGGCCGACGTCGCATAGTCCGTCGCGAGGTCTGATGAAAGGCTCGGCGGAGACTACGAAGGGCAGCGACGAGGGCTCCGAAGAGGTCGCGGGAGACTCCGGGGCGCATCGGCGAAAGCCTCGAAGTGGCACAGCGGAGACTGCGAAGGTCAGCGACGAGGGCTCCGAAGAGGTCACGGGAGACTCCGGGGGGCATCGGCGAAGGCCTCAAAGTGGCACGACGGAGAGTCCGGCCGCATCGGTGAAGGCCTCGAAGTGGTCGACGGAGACTCTGGTGGCATCAGCGAAGGCCTCGAAGTTGTCGACGCAGACTCCGGCGGCATCGGCGAAGGCCTCGAAGTGGCACGACAGAGACTCCGGCCACATCGGTGAAGGCCTCGAAGTGGCACGGCGGAGACTGCGAAGGTCAACGACGAGGGCTCCGAAGAGGTCGCGGGAGACTCCAGGGACCATCGGCGAAGGCCTTGAAGTGGTCGATGGAGACTCCGGCGGCATTAGCGAAGGCCTCGAAGTTGTCGACAGAGACTCCGGTGGCATCGGCGAAGGCCTCGAAGTGGCACGGCGGAGACTGCGAAGGTCAGCGATGAGGGCTCCGAAGAGGTCGCGGGAGACTCCGGGGGGCATCGGCGAAGGCCTCGAAGTGGCACAGCAGAGACTGCGAAGGTCAGCGACGAGGGCTCCGAAGAGGTCGCGGGAGACTCCAGGGACCATTGGCGAAGGCCTCGAAGTGGTCGACGGAGACTCCGGCGGCATCGGCGAAGGCCTCGAAGTTGTTGACGGAGACTCCGGCAGCATCGGCGAAGGCCTTGAAGTGGCACGGCGGAGACTGCGAAGGTCAGCGACGAGGGCTCCGAAGAGGTCGCGGGAGACTCCAGGGACCATCGGCGAAGGCCTCGAAGTGGCACGGCGAACAACGAGACCAGCACTGCCTTGCAACGCGTAGGTGCGAGGAGGGCCGGTCGGAGGCGCGCGATGCTGACGGTGGCCGGCCGGAGGACAGCGGTATGCATGCCTCTCGCCGCCGTGAAGCTCGTGTTTGCTGATGCTTGCAGCGCGGAGGTCGGAGGCCGGCGAAGACCTGGCATGGTCGCCAAGTGGGGCCGCAAGCTGCGCGCGCGAAGTCCGGTTCACGGAGGTGAGGTCTTGCGCGGAGTCGGGCATGCAGAGGCAACGCGGAGCCCGAAGGTCTTGCCGAGGTAGCCATTCTCAGCGTGAGGTTGCTGCTTCGTCTGCTTGGAGTCCATACTTCGGAGACACCGCTGGACTTCCCCAACGCGGAGCATGACGCGGAGGCATGGAGCTGGTCTTCCCAGGGTGCGCGAACCCAGTCGCAGGGCACGTCGGAGGAGGCGACGAGGACGGCCACCGAGGCTGACTTCAGCAGCCACAACGTTGCCACAGCACACGCCAAGAGCCTCGCTTAGCAACCAGCGACCGCCCCATCGCCGGTGCACGCTGATCGATCAGTAGACTGCTGGTCCGCTGCGACTTGGAGCAAGCCAGCCGGCCGTTTCGTGCTTGATGCTTCAGGGCTGTCAAGAGCAAAGAAAGAACGGAGAGAGAGAGAGATAGAGGATCCTGCACGGATGCCTGGATGGAGCCTCAAGTGCCTGCATGCATGCATTGGACGCTCATGCTACGCATGGCTCCCGCACAAATGCATGGGTTACATGATTGCATGCATGGAAGGTTTACGTGAATTGAGTGCATGCATAGATAGGGATCACGGGTAGATATTCTATGCATGCATGAGTGCCGTTCCTGTATGCGTGAATAAAGTTACGTGGCGCACGACTGTAGAACGAGGGCACTGCGTCGTGCGGAAGCTCGGCGCGGAGACTTGGCGCTACGCGGAGACTCGGCGCGGAGACTTGGCGCTACGCGGAGGCTCGACGGGGAGACTTCGCGCTGCACGGAGGCTCGACGCAGAGACTTGGCGCTGCGCGGAGACTCGACGCGGAGACTTGGCACTGCGCGGAGGCTCGATGGGGAGACTTCGCGCTGCACGGAGGCTCGACGCGGAGAATTGACATTGCGCGGAGGCTCAGCGTGGAAACTTGACGCGGAAGCTCTGCGTTGCCTACGCGAGGAGCCCACCGCCAGCGGAGGTGACGCTCGACATGGAGGCATAGTGGTCCGTGCGGAAGCTCGGCGCGGAGACTTGGCGCTGCGCGGAGACTCGCGCGGAGACTTGGCGCTGCGCGGAGGCTCGACGGGGAGACTTCACGCTGCATGGAGGCTCAGCGCTGCACGGAGACTCAGCGCAGAGACTTGGCACTGCGTGGAGGCTCGACGGGGAGACTTCGCACTGCACGGAGGCTCGGTGCGGAGACTTGACGTTCTTCGGAGGCTCGGCGCGGAAACTTGACGCGGAAACTCTGCGTTGCCTGCGCGAGGAGCCCATCGCCAGCGGAGCTGACGCTCGACACGGAGGCATAGAGGTCCCTGCACGCTCGCGACATGCACACAGTAAGCTGGCTTGCTGGAGTTTGTATGCTTGCATGCATGGATAACCACACGCGAGTGCATAGATGGATTCGTGCATGCATGGACGCATATCCATGAGTGGCTAAGAGTGCATGCATAGACGTCGCCCACTACGCGGAGCCTGGCTCTCGCGCGGCGGATCGGTTCGGCGAGAATAGATGATGAACAGGTCAAGTGACCCGACCGGATCTACCTAACACACACCTCTACAAAACGGATCGAAGTATGCAAACGAAGCTCATACGACTAGATCTATTCAGGATAGTTGAGTTTTCAGCGAGCAAGCTACTTATCTGTTACCGATGGCCCGCCAGATGGTACAAACACCATGAAGATCCACACAGCCGCCGCTCCTGTTGAATGCTGGAGAAATCTCTTCCATATGTAGCTTCTAGTCGTCCCCACGGACGGCG
The DNA here is from genome assembly GCA_036346575.1 of Dendrocalamus sinicus. Lineage (NCBI taxonomy): Eukaryota > Viridiplantae > Streptophyta > Magnoliopsida > Poales > Poaceae > Dendrocalamus > Dendrocalamus sinicus. Next base: position 24,296,041 of record CM070666.1, on the reverse strand, counting down.
CCATCTGTTGTGGCTACAGACCAAACAGAGAAGGAGGGGACTAGTAGAAGAGGAAGAGGGAGCCAGATCTGTGGATGGTTGGTGAGAATGAGAGGAATCTGTCCCCCCTGCCCCTCCTAGGGGCTTATATATATAAGTGGGTAGAATGGGAAATCCCCATTTTACCCTTTAGTACTTACAAAGGATGGCGGTACATTGGTATATTTACACTGGTATATTCCTCTACACTATTGGGCCTATTACAGGCTGGACTAGTTGCACGGCCCAGTCACGGGGGGTTGGGCCACCCCTACAACATTCCCATTTTGAAGATTTCAAAGGTATTAAATAGCGTGACTAAGCATTATACTACCATTCTATTATTCACAAATAATTATAGTACTCTCAATATTGAGACAAAGGGATTCTAGGGTTACAAAGGTACATGGCATTCAACTTCAATTGGGGCATAACAATGTTGGATTAACTAATACCCTAAGATTTGAACTAATGATGTAAATAGCAATGCACATAATTTAAAATAATTAAAACATTTCAAAATCATAGGTTCAAGATGATCAAAGGAGACTTGCCTTCTTGCATGCCTCTGGGTCTTCTTGCTGCGGAGCGGAGAGATCTTCGACAACGTTGGAATCTACGCGAGAAAAGACGAAGCAAACGAAGCAAATAAATACAAATAAAATTCAAATAAACTCAAAAATTCACATAGAGGCCATATTTGGATAGATTATGATTTTGGACGAATTTAGAAATTTGAATGGCTAAATTTGGAGTTAAAATGAGAAAGTTATGCTCATTTGAAATTCTCAGTTTGAATAAATCCAGGAATTATGAAATTTCTGACAGGTGGGGCCCACTGGCAGGAATTAATTTTTTAATCCTTTATTTTATTCTTTTATTCTGAGTCTATGACAGGTGGGACCCACTGGCAGTGAGCCCACTGGCCCTGCCTTTGACATGTGGGACCCTCCTGGGCTCTGGGCCCAGCTGTCAGTGGAGACCGCAGACGGGTGGGGCACAGGCGGCAGTGACCAGCGCGGACTGGCGGCCGCTGACGGTGGGGCCCATCTGTCAGTGCGGAAAAAATAGAGAAATGGCTCAACCTCAGCGTGCGGAGCCGGGGGCTCGAACGCGCACCGAGGGAGCCAAGGGGGAAGAGAGTAGCGGTGGTAACCAGTCGGGCGGGCAGGCTTTGCCTACCCATAAAGGGTAGGTAAACCCTTTGAGGGGTACCTGCTGGCGGGGCCAGGCAGAGGAGGCCAGAGGCGGGGTTGCCGGCGGCGAGGAGGAGCGGTGGCGCAGCACGGGTTCTCCGGTGCGATGGTGCTCCGGCGGTGGGGAGAGACGGCCGAGGTGTTGGGAGGTTCGCACGGCCACGGGGGTGCTCGGAGTGGCGGTGACGGGCTCCGAGGAAGACTTGGGTGGCGGCGATTGCTCTCCGGAGCGTGGCGGAGCTCGGAGGGGGAGGGAGCACGGTGGCAGGGCGCTACGGGGCTCAGGAAGGGAGGTGGAGGGCAGTGGGCGGTGGTGCGGAGGGAGGCGGAGCTGATGGGGCTATTTATAGGGGTTGAGGGGGAACACGGCAGCGGCAATCGCTCGCCGGTGCTGGCGGCCAAAAAAAGGAAGGGAAGAGGGGAAGAAGGAAAGAGGGGCCGCAGAAGGAAAGAGGGGCGCGGGAAGAGGGGATTCGGTCGCGCTGTCGCTCGAGGCTTCCAAAACCGGGGAGAGCCGGGGAAGGCAAGGCCGATCCATGGGAACCTCGCCACGGCGAAGAAAGAAAGGTGAGGAGAAAAAGGAAGGTGAGCCCATGGAGGACGACGGCCCGACAAAGTGGGCCTGTGGCAGCGGAGCGGGCGCATGCGGGCCGACGGACGGACCGCAGGCGGTGAGAGGGAGAGAGAGGGAGAGCGGGCGGCTGGATGGTCCGTGCGGGTGGCGTGGCGCACATCGGGCTGGCCACGTTCCGGCCTGAGGGGAGGAGAAGGCGGAGTGGCTGACGGGCCGGGCCCGCTTGGCGGAGGGAGAGGGGAGTGCGGCCTGGATTGGGCTGGGCGACGACGTCCACGGATTTAGACCTCAGAAAAATATGAAAATACCTCCAAAAATTCCAGAAAAATTCACAGAAGCTCCTGGACATATTTTGGACTAAATAAAATTATTTCCAACTAATGTTGGTATTTAATTTTCATACTTTAAAATACTTTTTAAATTGTAAAAATAGGTTTTAAATTCCAAAAAATCCAGAAAATCAGATAAAAGCCAAATAAAATCCAATTACTTTAAAATAGTTAATTTGAATTTAAATTTTTCCAGCAAGCAAATTTTGGGATGTTACAAACCTACCCCCCTTAAAGAGAATCTCGACCCGAGATTCGGACGGACTGGGAAAAGATTAGGGAACTCTGCTTTTGGGGACAGTTGCTGGCATAATGCCCCATGTTCTTGTAGTTGAAGCACTGCACTCCTGCCGCTGATGTCCTGTTCTGCTGTGGTTGGCCACCATTGCCTGTTCGGAGGGCTTGCGGATTTGGACGAGGTCCAGCAAATGGAGTCCTTGGCACACTTGACTCTGAGGGTCTATGGAACTGGGGTGGATTGGGGTGAAATCGTGAACTGCTTGCCCCCTGCTGAGCTTGAAACTTCCTCTTCCTTGTCTCATACAGCTGACGTTGAGCATCTTCTTGTATGAGGGCCTTGTTCACCAGATGCTAGAAAGTTGGTAGTCATTAGACACCAGCTGCACCTTGAGATTGGGATCAAGTCCCTGCATGAACCTCCAAATCTTTGTTGCCTCTGATGTGACATCTTCTGATGCATATCTGGACAGTTGGGTGAACTTGTTCAGATACTCAGAAACACTGAGGTTTCCCTGCTGCAGTTGGTAGAATTCCCTCTTCTTCATTTCCATTATTCCCGTAGGAATATGCGCAGATATGAAAGCCTCAACAAACTCATCCCAAGTGATGGTTTGTACATTTTGATGGGCGGCGCAGTAGTTTTCCCACCAATTAGCAGCAATTCCTTTGAGTTGGTGGGCAGCATACAACACCTTTTCGTGGTCATTGCACTGAGCTAAGTTCAACTTCCTCTCTACATCCTTGACCCAATCGTCTGCCTCCAAGGGGTCCACTGATCCAGCAAACGTAGGAGGTCTTGTCCTCATAAATTCCCCCAATTTAGACTGGGGTGCTTGATTTGGTGCCTGCGGGGCTTGCTGCACCTGGTTCTGAGCAAGGGCTTGTAGAAGCTGCAGTTGCTTGGCCATCATCTGCTCCAAGTTGGGCGCTTGAGCAGGAGGTGGTGGAATGTTGTTGTTCGGCTGATTGTTGGCGTCACGGTTGTTGCCAGGGTTGCTCCTTGTGTTCACCATCTGAAGCGGTTTCAGGGTTAGCAAAAGGTACAAGGGAACTAGCATAGGTAAGAGATTAGGGGAAACTAATAACATCCCAACCCAACACATAGGAAAGAACAAACAACCACTTAGAGGAAACTTATATTGAAATCAAGATAGTTTTATGAATGGTTGTACCACAAGTGCACATAGGCTTGGTACAGTCCATCTAGCACACCAAAACATAATAAAGCGTTCTAAGAATGTAGACATTTATTTGGGTACTACTGACTCAACCTACTGCTAATCCTCCAAGAAGACGCGCTCCTCGGGGTCCTCCTCTAGGTCCTCCTCCGGATCCTTCTCTGGGTCCTCCTGGCGCTCATTCACATGGTGTCGCGAACAATCACACTCGGCCAAGGCACGGTTACGACTGGAGGTAGTCGACCGGGAATGAGATCGGGAACGAAAACGTCTGCGTCCCTTGCTAGGTTCGCCGATGTCGATGTCGGGTAGAGGACTCGTGCGTCGCACCTTCTTGCGTGCTGTGAGCCTGGTGCGGAGTCCCGAAAGTCTAGCCGGTGCCTGGTTGTTGGGGATGACAGCTGGTACAGGCGAGGACTGCGTGTAGTCGGCTGCAGCGCGGAGACGTCCCAGCTCGAACTCGCTGCTCGACTCGCGGCCGAGCACGAAGAGTGTCGAGTCTTGGTAGCCGAAGTGAGCAGCATCCGCAGCTGTCCAATCTCATCCCAGGCTCTAGCGTAGGTGACTGCCATCGCCTGAGTGAGCTGCACCTGGTGCGAAAGTCAAGGATCATCAGCTGGAATGTCAAAGGGCTCAGGGTACCTCTGTCCCGCTCGAGGAGTGATGAAGAAGCAAAAGGGTGACTGATGAACAGCTTCCTTGTGGAGATGGCACAAGTTAGCTATGGCGAGGCGAGCTGCATCCTGGATAGCATCATAACAGCGGTTCCGGGGATGCTCGATGGGGTATGTGTGGGAGTTGAATTCCTCATCCCGTGCATATAGGAATACCTCCATCGTCCAAGAATCCCGATCCAGGATCCAAGTCTTCCGCCCCCTGAAGATAGGTGGCTGGCGATACTCCAGGCATTGCATAAGCTGCCGGAGAAGGCTGGCGAAGGCTCCAACACTCTCGCCATGGGAGTAGAAGTCCCATGACTTAGCAGAGGATGAACCGGCCATCTACAAAGTTGAGATAAAAGAAAAGATTAGTAAAAGTTTTAATAAGTGAATTTTAAGGACAAGAATGAGATACTAAGTAAGAAAAGAGTAGAAGCAAGGAAGCTTATATATTTTTAATATATTCTTTTATAAATATAAGTCCTTATGGTTTTACCATTCTAATCTAGGTCTCGTTCTACAGTCAAACTGGCTCTGATACCATCTCTGTCGGGACCCCGGATTTCCAAACCCGGACCCTTTGTGTATTACTGCACTAGTCCAAGATCAAAGCTAGTGCACACAGTTAAACATAAATGATTCATAACCAACAACGCATTATTACAATAATAAAGAGTACTGACCATCAAGTCTCATTATTACATTGGAGGTTCCAAGACCTCACACAATCAAAATACAGCGGAAGCAAGATAAAATTTAGCAATGTCCCATCAACACGCCACCGTCAATTGACTGGGGAAGCGCGACCTAGAACTCCTGGAATCCTTCATTGAATCCACCCGCGAAATAGTCGTAGTCTCCCTCTTGAGCTTCGTATTCCTCTGATTATTATTTTTGAGTGCAGCATGTGAGTACATAAAGTACTCCGCAAGTCTTGGGAAAAATGCAATAGATGCAAGGCTTGACAAAGGAAGGCTATATGGTTATTTTGCACAAAGCCATATTTTAAATTTCAATTACGACTAATTAATTTCGAAGGCATCAATTTAATAAAGTAATTGTTTTACAGAATTATCATTAACTTTATAGTGAAGGTTCCATCCACCAACACTAGCTAACCAAATACCATTGATCAATTTTAAACTGCGGGTTCCATCCACTCTCTCTGGCTCCAACTGCCAGGATACCCTTCCGAGAGTTCCCTCCACTCTCGGAATACAAAAACTTTGATTTTAAAAACCAAAACCAAAAATCTACCATGTAAATGCATTCCTTGCCCGCCCTTGACCGTGGGCACGGCTATTCGAATAGTTTGACACTGCAGAGGTTGTACAACTTTACCTCTAAGAGACAAATTATCTTAACAGTCACCATGCTTCCTTTGGCATGAGACACAGATAAATTATCACAAAGCCTTTACCTCACTCTAGACTAGTTAGACACCACCCGCTGAGGTTTCACCGCAGAAGGGTTAAATCTGCCCAATCCGAAGCCCCCTCTTGCGCCATATGAGTACAGTAAATCCCTGTCCCTCACTGTGAATAACCAGCAACTCCCTGGCACCCACTTTCCACTGGTGGCACCTAAACTAGACTATCATGAGTTAATCAGCTAGGTTGTACCCATATAGACTTTAGGTTGTACGGTAGTGCTCAGTCTGGACAAACACAAGCATCGGTCCTTAGTTGACTAGGGTGGAACATACACTTTACAAGATCTCGTGCTTGCCGCACCAACCCAAACCAACCATCCACCCTAATCTAAACCAATTTCCACATTTTATTTTATTTTAAAAGATCAGTGGCAACTCCAATCACCACTAGACTTATAAACACAAGGTTATTACAACAAATCATAATTTCCCATTTTGAAGATTTCAAAGGTATTAAATAGCGTGACTAAGCATTATACTACCATTCTATTATTCACAAATAATTATAATACTCTCAATATTGAGATAAAGGGATGCTAGGGTTACAAAGGTACATGGCATTCAACTTCAATTGGGGCATAACAAAGTTGGATTAACTAATAACTTAAGATTTGAACTAATGTTTTATGTAAATAGCAATGCGCATAATTTAAAATAATTAAAAAATTTCAAAATCATAGGTTCAAGATTATCAAAGGAGACTTGCCTTCTTGCACACTCTCTGGGTCTTCTTGCTGCGGAGCGGAGAGATCTTCGACAACGTTGGAATCTACGCGAGAAAAGACGAAGCAAACGAAGCAAATAAATACAAATAAAATTCAAATAAACTCAAAATTCACATAGAGGCCATATTTGGATTGATTATGATTTTGGACGAATTTAGAAATTTGAATGGCTAAATTTGGACTTAAAATGAGAAAGTTATGCTCATTTGAAATTCTCAGTTTGAATAAATCCAGAAATTGTGAAATTTCTGACAGGTGGGGCCCACTAGTAGGAATTAATTTTTTTAATCCTTTATTTTATTCTTTTATTCTGAGTCTATGACAGGTGGGACCCACTGGCAGTGAGCCCACTAGCCCTGCCTCTGACATGTGGGACCCCCCTGGGCTCTGGGCCCAGCTGTCAGTGGAGAGCGCAGACGGGTGGGGCACAGGCGGCAGTGACCAGCGCGGACTAGCGGCCGCTGACGGGTGGGGCCCATCTGTCAGCGCGAAAAAATAGAAAATGGCTCGACCTCAGCGTGCGGAGCCGGGGGCTCGAACGCGCACCGAGGGAGCCAAGGGGGAAGAGAGTAGCGGTGGTAACCAGTCGGGCGGGCAGGCTTTGCCTACCCATAAAGGGTTGGTAAACCCTTTGAGGGGTACCTGCTGGCGGGGCCGGGCAGAGGTGGCTGGAGGCGGGGTTGCCGGCGGCGAGGGGTGGCCGGTGAGGTTCGGGCGAGGTCCAAAACGGGGTCCTAGCGCGGAGGCGGACCTGACGATGGGGTCGGCGGGGCTCGGGGATGAGCGGAGGTGGCCTGCGGCGAGGAGGAGCGGTGGCGCAGCACGGGTTCTCCGGTGCGACGGTGCTCGACGGCGGGGAGAGACGGCCGAGGTGTTGAGGAGGTTCGCACGGCCACGGGGGTGCTCGGAGTGGCGGTGACGGGCTCCGAGGAAGACTGGGGCGGCGGTGATTGCTCGTTGGAGCGTGGCGGAGCTCGGTGGGGGAGGGAGCACGCTGGCAGGGCACTACAGGGCTCGGGAAGGGAGGTGGAGGGCAGTGGGCGGTGGTGCAGAGGGAGGCGGAGCTGATGGGGCTATTTATAGGGGCGGAGGGGGAACACGGTAGCGGCAATCGCTCGCCGGTGCTGGCGGCCGAAAAAAGGAAGGGAAGAGGGGAAGAAGGAAAGAGGGGCCGCAGAAGGAAAGAGGGGTGCGGGGAAGAGGGGATTCGGTCGCGCTATCGCTCAAGGCTTCCAAAACCAGGGAGAGCCGGGGAAGGCAAGGCCGGATCCGCGGGGAACTCGGTCGGCCGACGAAGAAAGGAAAGGGGAGGAGAGAAAGGAAGGTGGAGCCCGCGGAGGACGACAGCCCGACAAAGGGGCCCGGTGGCAGCAGGAGCGGCCGCATGCGGTGACGGACGGACTGCATGGGCAGGAGAGGGGAGAGAGAGGGAGAGCGGGCGGCTGGATGGTCCACGAGGGGAGGAGAAGGCGGAGTGGCTGACGGGTCGGGCCCGCCTGGCGGAGGGAGAGGGGAGTGCGGCCTGGATTGGGCTGGGCGGCGACGTGGGCGGATCTAGGCCGTCCACGCGTCGGCCAGAGAGAGGAGATGGATTTTTAATTTTAGAATTTGATTTTTATTTTCAGAAAAGGCTAGGAATTTATTTAGGCCTCAGAAAAATACGAAAATACCTCCAAAAATTCCAGAAAAAATCATAGAAGCTCCTGGACATATTTTGGACTAAATAAAATTATTTCCAACTAATTTTGGTATTTAATTTTCATACTTTAAAATACTTTTTAAATTGCAAAAATAGGTTTTAAATTCCAAAAAATCCAAAAAATCAGATAAAAGCCAAATAAAATCCAATTACTTTAAAATAATTAATTTGAATTGAATTTTTCCAGAAAGCAAATTTTGGGATGTTACAGACTCAGTCTGGATATGACTCCATGTGGGTAATAATAGATCGTTTGACCAAAGTGGCACATTTTATACCAGTCAAGACTACCTATACCGGGAGTAAGTTGGCAGAATTGTACATGTCCCAGATTGTGTGCCTTCATGGAGTTCCCAGGAAGATTGTGTCGGATCGAGGGAGCCAGTTTACTTCCCGATTCTGGCAAAAGCTGCATGAGGAGTTAGGGAGTAAGCTAAATTTTAGCACGACTTATCATCCCCAAACCGATGGCCAGATCGAGCGGATCAATCAAGTGTTGGAAGACATGTTGAGAGCTTGTGCTTAGACCTTGGGGACAGTTGGGATCGAGCCCTACCTTATGCAGAGTTCTCCTACAACAATAGCTATCAATCCAGTCTGCAGATGGCCCCCTTTGAAGCTTTGTATGGGAGAAAGTGTAGAACGTCGCTGTTTTGGGATCAGCCAGCAGATTCTCAAGACCCTAGACCCACTCTCCTGCAGGACGCCGAGGAAAAGGTCAGAAAGATCAAGGAAAGACTAAAGATAGCCCAGTCTCGGCAAAAGAGCTAAGCTGACCTAGCCTTCGCAGTGGATAATTTTGTGTATCTGAGGGTGTCTCCACTCAGAGGACTCAAGAGGTTCCAATCCAAGGGAAAGCTTGCACCCAGGTTCGTGGGACCCTTCAAGATCTTGAGTCGCAGAGGTGAGGTAGCATACCAGTTGGAATTGCCATCATCCATGGCTACGATACATGATGTCTTCCATATCTCTCAACTGAAGAAGTGCCTTCGAGTACCCACTGAGCAGGCAGCACTAGAGACCCTCGATCTTCAAGGAGACCTCACCTACAGAGAACAGCCAATCAAGATACTTGAGATAGCAGAACGTCAGACCAAAAGGAAGACCATCCGTTTCTGTTGAGTGCAATGGAGCAATCATACGGAAGATGAAGCCACATGGGAAAGAGAGGAAGAATTGAAGGCCAACCATCCCCACCTCTTTTGCTAGCCCGTTCGAATCTCGGGGTCAAGATTCCTTTAAGGGAGTAGGTTTGTGACATCCCAAATTTTTTCCTTTTTATTTAATTTTATGTTTCTGGAATTTTAAATCCTTCTTTTGTTTTTGCCTTGATTTAAAAGATATTAAGATTGAGAGAAATTGTGATCAAGATGAGTTTAAGTAATTTTATTTGGGTTCCTTGCATTTTTCTAGACTTATAGGATTTTTCTGGGATTTATTTGGAATTTTCTGCTATTTTCTAAGCCTAAATATCATTATTCGGATTTTCAAAAAATCAAAACAAAATTAATAAAACTTCCCCTCCCTCAGGCCGACACGTGGACAGATGAGATCCGCCCACGTCGCCACCGCCATCCCGCCTTCACCATCTGCCCGCTCGTCATGTGTGCGGCCCAGATTCACTCCGCCCGCACGCCCGTCCCATCTCGGCTGCCCCTCTCCACTAAACCCCCACCCCATCCGGCCGCCCGTTTCGCGTCCGCTCGCGCCCCTATCTCCCCTGACCGCCCGATGCCCATTCGATGTCAAGCCCCCGCTCCCCTCCCTCTCCCGCCGACAGACAGGGGCCACCTGTCGGGCCTGTCCCCTACCCCGCGCCGTCTCCCTCCTCGCGCCGCCGCCACCTGCAACCACCTCTGCCCTAACCGGCCTCCTCCCCCTTTCTCGCCCGCACGCCGCCCTCTCCCTTGTGCGCCACCTCCCCCGCAAGATCCGCCGCCCACCCCCACTCCACGTCTCCCGTAACCGCCGCCGCCACTCCTCCACTCCGGCGACAAATCCGCGCCGCCCCGCTTCCCCTCCTCCCCTATTTAAACCCCCACCAGCTCCACCTCACCTCGCCCCACCTCCCACCGCCTCCGATTTCGCCTCTCCGCCGCCCTAGTGCCCCGCACTGTGCGCCATTGCCTCCGCCGCCGCCTAGGACTCCGGCGAGCAATCGCCGCCGCCTCAGGTCCCGCCTTGCCGCACCATCCCCACCGCCGCCTTCGTGCGCCCAAGCGCACCTTGGCCGCCGCTCCGCCCGGCCCGAGCACCGCCGAAACATTGTCCCCGCTGGAGCCCGAACCGCGCCGCTGCCTCACTGTCGCCGCCGACTGTATCTGTTCACCGCCGGTAAGGCCCGTGCCCTCCCCAAGATCCCCGTGACCCCCTCTACCTCCGCCGCTCCTCACCGTCGGCCGCCGTGCGCCGGAGCGCCGTCGTCGCCGCACCCGATCGCCGCCTCCGGCCGATGCTGCCTCGGGCACCCACGTGGCCGCCACCTCAACGTGTCCCGCCCCGTCAGCGCCACCTCACACCCCCATCACCTCAGCCCCGCCTGAGTCCATGAACTTGGTCATGTGGACCAGGGCCCACTGTCACTCTCTCTAAGACAAGGCTGATGCCATAAATATGATTTTCCTTTAGGGAAATAATTCCATTAATCCCTGCTGACATCATAAATCCCTTTTTCTTTGGAAAAATAATTCCCAAAATCCTCTTTTTCCCTCTTTTCAAACTTCCGGGAGCCCGTTCTTCTTCGTTCTAACTCCGATTGAGCCCATTCAAATTTCTAAATTCATCAAAACTTCCCCTCTACCCAATTTGAATTTTGGAGTTTATTTGAATTTAATTTGTGTTTGGTGGATTATTTTTACGTGTAGACTACGACGATTGTGAAGATTTCCTCGACGACGGATCTCACCAATTTGAAGAGCAAGGCAAGTCACACTCCTTGATCATGTTGATCCCAGTTTTCAAAATAAAACTATGTTATTTTAAATTATTCTGCAAGCATATTTTTATTCAATGTATTTTAATTCAGTTTTAAATATAGTTAATGCCTACTTGTTAATTCCTCCATTGATATTGAATTCCTTATTGCTTGTCACCCTGATCAAACCCTAGTTAGTACATTAGTATTGGCTACAGGGATTTTATATTAAATACTTAGACCTGCTTAGATATAATCTTGGTTTTGGGATACTCTTCACGTAAAATGATAACCTTTTTACATAAAATGATGTGCTTTTCAGATGTACTCTTGACTTTGGTGAGTCAAGGACGTTTATGAAATATTTTGAAAATAAAATATAAAACCTGGTTTAGACTTAGGCAATTGGTTAGATTGGTGGGTGCAGGCATGCCCTATTGGTTGGAGCCGCAGTGGTTGATTGTCGTGCACAGGGGTATGTAGTTGGGCCTAAGTCAATTAAAGACCGGTCTGTGAGCTACTATTGTAAAGCCCTATCGTACTATCACATGGCTGGTTTGGGATAGCCTTGGCTGAATAATTTACGAAGTCCCAATCTGAGTCAAGTCGTAGGTTGAAAGTGAGCGTGGTTGGTGCCATGTGAAGTCTCACTTGGGCAAGCGTGGTTAAACCATGAGAAGTCTCGCTCAAGCTCAAGAGGGGGTCCCGGTCTGGTGGATTTCTTACTGGGGTGAAACCTTAGAGTTGGCTTGGCCAGGTTGAAGGCTTTGCATTGTAAAGGCCTTGTCACGACTCCCCACCGCACACCTAAGGAAGTGTGTAATCTAGTGGTACAAAGGGATGATCGTGTCTTGTGGGTAAAGTTGTACAACCTCTGCAGAGTGTATAATCTATCCTGGATAGCCGTGCCCGCGATCATGGGCATGCTGAGTAAAAGTTTTTCATGGATTAGATTTTGTTTTTCAAAATTGATTTTTGAAAACATTATGGATGGATGGAATCCATGAGAGAGTGAAAAACCTTGTGGGTGGATGGAACCCATGAGAGAGATTGGAAGCTTGTGGATGGATGGAATCCACGAGTGTTTGGAAACACGTGGATGGATGGAATCCATACGTGATCGTTTGGAAAAGATGGTCCGTGGGATGCCCGTGAATAGGTTGGTGTATGGTCGGAGCCTGCACGACGGTATTCTTTTCAATTACAAGTATTGTTTTTACTTACTGTATTATATTCCGCATTTTCAATCTATTTACTGTATTTCTTTAAATGTTGTTTTATGCAAACTAGCCCTATAAGCCTTCCATTGAAGCCTTTATCATTATGTTGCATTTCTCCGTGTGATTTACGGAGTATAAGTTTGTACTCACCTTGCTTAATCGTAACAGAGGAGGATGTCTATGACTACGGTGAGGACCAGGAAGAGTAGGACGTGTCTTGCGGTCATCTGCCTGTGGGCAGGCAGTTGGGCTTCGCCAGTTATCATTTTATTTCCGCTGTTAATTTCCCTTTTATTGGATTTATCAATGTAAGACTTGGCTATAAGGCCGTACTCATTTGCTTAATATATTTGGTCATTTGCGTTCGATACGTATCTTTGTTTTGCTGTGTGCACTAGCTGTTCTTGGACTAGTGCGATTTACACAGAGGGTTTTGGAGTCGTTACTCTGGGATTAGACAAGGTTCCTCCTGCTTTGGATCCCCCACTTCCGCACTCTATACTGGTTCTGTGTTCCTCCACCTAGTTATGCTACTTATGTGGAGAGTATAATAACCTCAATAGAGTTACTGATTCTACCCGTCTTTTAACGAAATAATAGTTGATACGACTTATGGTCTATTACACAAGTAAAGTTTGTTTAACCTTAGATTTTATCACTATGCAGAAGGTCTTAACCTTGCCCTTATCTCTTGCCAAAGGCACCTTTTGCCCACCCTTTACTTCTTAGTACGATAGTGGCTCTCGAACTGTCTACTCTTATCTCTTTCCTTTCTTTCTCCTAGCATTCATCCAATTTAAACATTATTTTATCTTTATGCAGAGTGATAATTATTTTAATAGGTAAATACTTGTTTTACTAAAAATACTCAGATCATATGCTCAAAGGGATGTTTGCTTGAGTTTACATCAAAGTTCTGGGTTCCAGGGTTACTCGGATAAAAGTCACCCTCTAAACCCAGTTCCTTTTCTGCAGTTAGTGTGCATGCTATGATTTAGTTTACTAACGCCGAAGAAAATAACAAGCAGGTAAATGATTAGATAAAATATACCATAATGTCTTTAAGTGTTCCTCATATTTTATTTTAGCCATTTACAGGTTTTTTAGACTCAATTTTGCCACGCTAAGGTTTAGTCATTCCAGCTCCCTCTTGCACCTCATGAAAGTTAGCAACCATGTTCGTCACAACAGTGCAATAGAAATTGAAATATCACAAAGTAATCAGTCAGGTTCATCTCATACTGGACATGTTGTTTGTATGATAAGGCCCATATCAATGGCGCACAAAGTTAAGTCCTTAGACATTACCCACACAAAACATCCACATCCCTGGAATGCTAACTGCACGATTATTTGCATTAACTACCAAGTACAAAGGTTTTATAATAAAATAACGATGCATGATAATCTAAACAAAAATAATACACAGTAGATTTGAAACCTAGGTTCAACATAATCAAAGAACACAACTTACCTTAGTCTTGCTTAGTTACCAACTATTGGTCTTCTGGTGGAGCTCCCGCTCCTCCGAAGACGCGATTTAACGAGAGAGAAAACGAACGAGGCACAAAATAAAAATCAAATAAAATTTAAATGAGTTCCAAAAACATCAAAACTATAACTAAAAGATAGAGCTCAATTTTATATGAATTTAGGAAAAAGAACCGGATCAATCAGAGCTAGGACAGAGAAGAACGGGCTAAAAATTGGAATAGACTCAACTCATAGAATAGCTAGTCTACGGTAGACTGGCTCAGCAACAGTGCTCCTGCGACGGGCTAGCTGATGTGGCAGATGACTGGGCAATTGGTTGATGTGGCACGCCACGGCATGACACATGGCTCTTAGGGCTGAGGTGGCTCCTAACTTGGTGCGTCGGCTCACGGGTCTATGGAATAATGGTACTGGTAGGTACGACCCGCATGGCAGTCTCTCAGTGCACGACGAACCAAGTCCATGGAGAAGCTGAACCGTTGCGTAGCGTGGACGCGGCCCTGGCATCAGCAGACATAGACCGAGTTGATGACTGGGTTCGATCAGCGGTGGGACAGGTGGTGTGGCTGGTGGGGTGAAGCGGCTCGATGGCGGTGGCTGACTAATGGGGCGACAAATGGCAGCTGGACGGAGGGCTCAACGGTAGACTCACTGGCAGCGAGGGCGGTTCGGTGAACGGTAGGTGGACAACGATGCAGGATGTGCTTGGTGGTGGCAATCTCGACGGTGGTGCACGGGCGAGCTCCAGTGGGGGTGCGCAGAATGAAGAGGTGTGTGCTATTTATGGCACGGACGCCGAGGTCTCTAGGTCTCGGATGGCATGGGGTTTGAGATGGGCATGAACATCGAGGCTGCGAAGGAGTTCGAAACGAACACGATGATGAACAGTGCTCGACCACATGGATGGATGACACGTGTCATCACAATAGAGCAGATGGCTGCGGCAAACTGCACGGATGAATAATGCACAGGCATGTGGATGGTTAACGCGTGGCACCAAGGGGATCGAATGAATGAAGCTTAATGGGCCAGATGAACTGTAATGGGCACGACCCAATTAGGTTTTGGGATTTGGGATGTTTCCAATTTCCAAAAATTTAATAAAAATCAAATGAGCTCTAAAAAATAGCAAATAAACCCAGAAAAATCCTTGAAGCACAAGAAACCCAAATAAATATTTCTAGCAAATCTTAAAGTTTTATTTAGTCATATTAAGTCCTTTTAATTAATGAAAATTCATTTTAAGCTTGTATTAATTCAAAAAATAAATCCAAATGGTGAATTTTATTTTAAAAGCTTCAAAAAGGCTCTAAAAATTAGGATGTTACAAACCTCCCCTCTTAAACGGAATCTCAACCTGAGATTCAGGCCTACTAAAGGAATAGGATACCAGGTATGATGTTGGCGATGACATTATTCAGGCTTCCTCTTGCAACACTCTGAGATAACTAGCTTTCTTAACCTGATGATGTTCCACAACTTGGTTCTGGAGTCTTAGTAAGGGTACTTCCGAGGTTGAACGGAATTAGTGTGAGTGCTTGACGCTTCTATGGACACTTGCAAGCAAAATGACCTGGCTCTTAGCTGATGTGACGATGGCCCGATCTTCCGAGAGGTACTGATAGGTCGATTGTGGAGATCTCGACATTGATGATCCAAAGGCTCCGATCAAAACAGATCGAACCCCTCGCAATCACTACACCACTGCTCCGTTGGTTATCAACCGTGCCGAACACGGTTGACCTCGCCAAGAAGGCTATCTCCTGCAAGCGAATCGAGAACGCAAGCGAGAGAGTTGAAGATGCAATCTGAAATATTGCGAATAAAGATTAAGTTCACAAGTTGGGGTTCCTCAACCGAACATGCGGTGAAACTGCTAAGCAGAATAATCTCTTAAGAAAAACCCGAGGAAAACTAAAGGGGTGCGACCTCCTTAAATAGGAGTGGGGGAGGCCACACTTAACTAACAAAAGGGGGTGTGGTACTATTCATGGGTACTGTTCACATGAACAGTACACCCATGATTAGTGCCGGCCCAAATAGTCTAAGTGTGATTACAAGGCCCAAGGCCCACTTTGACTCGGACTGGAAAAGTGACGCCACTTGTTTTGCAGTTTCTGATCGCTTCGGATGGAATTTTGAGGTGAGACCAGATTCATCTGAAAGTCGACTCCAAGATCTTTCCAACGAGTACTCACGGGCCCCGAGAAACCTTCTAGATCAAAAGTTATGGTCATTTGACGTAGACGCTGTCCAGCAGTCCGAATCTGAGTCGAACTCGCGAATATGAGTTGGCTTGCGCTTGACGGTTCCACTTATACACTTGAGCTCGCGTGGTTCTTCTCCATGGTTCCTAAGGACAAGAAAATCACAAGTCTTAGGAAGTATCGAATGCTCAGCGGAAATATTATTGACTCCTAAAACGAGTTTACTGATAGTTGAGTTGACGAGCACGTGCTCGAGTGATTGACCTTGCCCATCATTCATGGAAGCAGTAAGAGGGTGTTCATATCAATAGAAGTGATGTCCTTATCATCCTCCCTTCTTGAATTGGAGTCGTCCTCGACTCAAGCTCATCTTCCACGCCCAAGCAAGGTCGCAAATCTGCAATGTTAAAGGTGGGGCTAACCCCAAAATCTGCAGGCAAGTCTAACTTATATGCATTATCATTAATACGTTCAAGCACTCTAAAACGACCATCTGCACGAGGCATGAGTTTAGACTTTCTCAATTCAGGAAATCGTTCTTTACGCAAGTGTAACCATACAAGATCACCAGGTTCAAAAGTAATATGGTTGCGTCCTTGACTACCAGCAACTTTATATTTAGCATTCATAATCTCAATGTTCTCTTTAGTTGTCTCATGCATCTTACGTATGAAATCAGCACGTTGTTGCGCATCACAATTTACTTTTTCTGAAGCTGGAAGAGGCAACAAGTCGATAGGTGCACGAGGTATGAAACCATAAACAATTTCAAAAGGGCATTTCTTCGTGGTAGAATGCAGCGAATGATTATAAGCAAATTCCACATGAGGCAAACATTCCTCCCACATTTTTAAGTTCTTTTTAAGCACAGTCCTAAGCATAGTAGACAATGTTCTATTGACTACCTCAGTTTGTCCATCAGTTTGGGGATGACATGTAGTGGAAAATAACAGTTTAGTTCCCAACTTTCCCCACAAGGTTCTCCAAAAATGACTAAGAAATTTAGCATCACGATCTGAAACTATCGTATTCGGAATACCATGCAAGCGAACAATTTCCTTAAAGAACAAATCAGCAACATGTGTAGCATCATCACTTTTATGACATGGTATAAAATGAGCCATCTTAGAGAATCTATCCACGACAACAAAAATACTATCCTCCCTTCTTTGTCCTAGGAAGCCCTAAAACAAAGTCCATAGAAATATCTTCCCAAGGTACGCTTGGAACAGGAAGAGGCATGTATAAACCATGAGGATTAAGTCGTGACTTAGCTTTTTGGCACGTCGTGCAGAGAAATGAAGCGCTCGACGTCACGCCTCATCTTTGGCCAATAAAAATGGTGGAACAGAATGTCCTCAGTCTTCTTCACGCCGAAGTGGCCCATCAATCCTCCTCCATGCGCCTCCTGTAACAACAAAAGACGAACGGAGCCAACAGGAATGCATAGCTTGCCAGCACGGTATATGAAACCATCATGCACAACAAATTTATTCCAACCCTTTTCCTCTTGACAATTTAGCAACACGTCTTTAAAATCAGCATCATGCACATATTGCTCCTTTATTGTCTCTAACCCAAAGATTTTGAAATCAAGTTGTGAAAGCATGGTATATCTCCTAGACAACGCATCAGCTATCACATTTTCTTTGCCCTTTTTATATTTAATGACATAGGGAAAAGATTCAATAAACTCAATCCACTTAGCATGTCTATGGTTCAGGTTGGTTTGACTTCGAATATGTTTCAAGGATTCATGATCAGAATGTATTACAAACTCTTTGGGCCATAAATAATGCTGCCATATTTCCAAAGTTCGAACTAGAGCATATAATTCTTTATCATAGGTAGAATAGTTCAAACTAGGACCACTTAACTTTTCACTAAAGTAAGCAACAGGTTTTCCTTCTTGCATTAACACACCCCCAAGACCTATGCCACTAGCATCACATTCTAATTCAAAAGTCTTGCTGAAATCAGAAGTTGAAGCAAAGGGCATGTGTTAACTTATCTTTGAGAGTGTCGAAAGCTTGTTGATGATTGGTGGCCCAAGTAAAAGGAACACCCTTCTTTGTAAGCTCATTAATGGTGCAGCGAGGGTGCTGAAATCCCGAACAAAACGCCGATAGAAACCAGCGAGCCCGAGAAAACTCCGCACTTGTGTGACCGTTTTAGGAGGCGGCCAACTCTGGATAGCGATGATCTTGGCTTGATCAACCTCAATTCCCTGCGGAGTAACAACATAGCCAAGAAAACAAACTTGATCGGTGCAAAAGGTGCACTTTTCGAGGTTACCAAACAAACGTGCATCTCTCAAAGCAATAAAAAACAGCACGTAAGTGTTCAAGATGTTCATCTAGTGACTTGCTGTAAATCAATATATCATCAAAGTAAACTACCACAAACTTACCAATGAAAGCACGTAAAACCTCGTTCATTAATCGCATGAAAGTGCTAGGGCATTAGTTAAACCAAAAGGCATCACTAGCCACTCATATAACCCGAACTTAGTTTTAAATGCCGTCTTCCATTCATCTCCAAGTTTCATTCTAATTTGGTGGTATCCACTACGCAAGTCAACTTTAGAAAACATTGTAGAGCCACTTAATTCATCAAGCATGTCGTCTAACCTAGGAATAGGATGACAGTATCTAATGGTAATATTATTAATAGCTCTACAATCAACACACATACGCCACGACCCATCTTTCTTTGGAACCAAAAGTACAGGAACAGCACATGGACTAAGGCTCTCACGTACGTACCCTTTGTCAAGCAAGTCTCGCACTTGACGCTCAATCTCCTTAGTGTCCTCCGGGTTGGTTCGGTATGGCGCACGGTTGGGTAGGGAAGCTCCTGGAATCAAATCAATTTGATGTTCAATACCCCTAATTGGTGGCAGCCCTGGGGGTATCTCAGCAGGAAACACAACCTCAAATTCCTGCAAAAGGTTAGTGACAGCAGACGGCAAAGAGCTAGATATATCATCAAGTGAAAATAAAGCATCTTTGCATATCAAAGCATAGCATGGCATTTCAACATGACAAATTTCAGCAAGATCAGATTTGGTTGCAAGCATGACACAACCCTTTAATTTAATTCCCTCGGTCCTAGAACTAGATGGCAACCTCTCTTTCTTAGGTGGGAAAACATCCTTCACTACTTGCTGATTTTCAGATTCATGTTCAAGTTCTTTCTTCTTATTTTCAGCTAGCTCTTTATCACAATTAGCAATTTCAGTAGGTGTCAAAGGTAGCAAAGTTATTTTCTTTCCTTTGTGCACAAGAGAGTATTTATTACTTCTACCATGATGAGTTGCATCGGTATCAAATTCCCATGGGCGACCTAATAAAAGTGAGCATGCTTGCATAGGTACTACATCGAAATCAGCAACATCATGATAGGAACCAATGGAAAATTGCACTCGCAGATTGTGTTACCTTCACCTTACCATCGTTGTTGAACCACCGAATGTGGTATGGGTGAGGATGCGCACGTGTGGTCAAGCCAAGCTTCTTGACCAATCCTGAATCCACCAAGTTATTGCAGCTCCCGCCATCAATTATAACACGAACACGGCAATCCTTGACGATGAGGAACATCTGAAACAAATTATGACGTTGTAGCTTCTCCTCTTGCTCTCTTTGAGTGCTCAGTACTCGCTGCACAATTATGGTTCTATAACTCGCCGTAGCAGCGGCACCTAAAATCTCCTCACCATCACTATCTGTCTCATGATCATCATCATCACCTGCAAGGTTAGCTGCAAGAGCATATTCATCCTCAACATCACTAGCACTTACATAACCACCATCTTCTGTCGCAATGTACGCCCGCTGACTTGGGCAATCTCTCATGACGTGGCCCATCCCTTTACAACGGTGGCACACAATG
This sequence comes from Dendrocalamus sinicus, assembly GCA_036346575.1. NCBI lineage: Eukaryota > Viridiplantae > Streptophyta > Magnoliopsida > Poales > Poaceae > Dendrocalamus > Dendrocalamus sinicus. The sequence continues at coordinate 24,276,262 of CM070666.1, read as the reverse complement.
CCCGTCGTACGGCCCGTGGAAGCAACCGATGAAGAGCTCTTTGCTGGTGCTTGCACACTAGTAGATTTGCTCACCTCGGGTGCTCGTGATGGTGGTGGCGGTGCTGCTGAACGCGCGCTACTCACAGAGGGGGCAGCAGCTTGAAAAACAGGAGGTGGGGCTGTCTTGGGTTGCTCCTGTGTCGGTCTCGATGTAGACGTACCTCCAAAATTGCTCCTTGTCCTTTGTTGCCTACCCTGCAATTCTTTCTCTGCCAAACAAGCAAGCTGGAACAATCTATTGATATCATTATACTCTTTGTAATCAATTATGTCCTGAATTTCACGCCTTAATCCCCCATAAAAACGAGCCATCTTATCCTCCTCATCCTCTTCAACATTACAACGCAGCATGCCTATTTGCAGTTCTTGATAATATTCCTCAACAGATCTATTACCTTGGTCTAAGCGCTGCAATTTCTTACGCATTTCACGTTTAAAAGCAGGAGGAACAAATCTAGCATGCATAGCTACCTTCAATCTATCCCATGTATCGGGGCTAAGCTTAATTAACTACTTGAGTCCACCAAATGATAGCAAAATCTTTAAATTCACTAGTAGCTTGTCCGACTCTATGCACTTCAGAACTAGATGGGCATTAAATTTTTGTTCAACTGTCATCTCCCAATCTAGATAAGTTTCAGCATCATAGGTACCCGCAAAAGATGGTATGGAAAATTTAACTTTAGCAAACGGGTCATCATGAACATGAGCATTGTGATACTGAAAATTATTGTTACCTCCCATACCATGACGGTTCGATGAGGACGGTGTCGTGGCCGTGCAGCACCGGCGCCACGGTTTTGTCTCTCATTATCATCTCCTCCTCATGATCTTGGCCTCCATTGTTTGGTGGTCGATTCACCTTTCTTTCAAGGCGTGTAGTGAGTGTTGCAATGCTCTCATTGATGGAAAGTTGCATTGTATCCATCTTCCTATCGATGTCATCGAATGGCAGCGCGTTGTTCATCCAAAAGCGCCATGAGCTCTCCTTTAAAACACACTCTTGTGCATCGACGCCTCACCGCCATGGTTAGTAGCAAACAAAAGACAACACAAAGGTATTATCCCTATCAACTACTAGGTGGCGAGAAGTAGAATCACACACTCTCAAGCGTCTTATCACACTCTTACAAGTGTTCTTACCAATGCAGCAGGTGGTACAACCGGTGGCTGGTTCGTGACACCGTGTCGAGCGTGGGTACGATTGCAAGAGGGAACCTGATCTGATCAAGAGTAGGTGTAGCTTAGAAGGCACAATATGGTAGCAATGGAGAACAATCAGTTCATTTCAGAATTGCATAGAATTGAATTATAGTTCGTATCTAGCACTTAGCCTATGTTGCTGATCAACCAAGGATGGAAGAAGGCTAAAACTAAGTGTATGGCAAAGTGTAGGAGTGGTAAATACAAGATAATTCAATCCAATTCAATCTGGAATTGAAGAACACAAGGATTGACCCAAAACTGAAAACTGAAGATTTCTGTCCACTGGACAGTACGTCGGTATTTTGGCCGTAACTTTTTTTTAGATGCCTATTTTTCACTGATTATTTTTTTGTCTGTTTTCCGACGGCTTTTTATACAGATTTTCTTTTGGGGCCAACTTCTGAAACCCGACACAGAAATTCGCACAAAAATCACAACTGCTGACTGTTGCAGATTCAAAACAGATAATTGGGTCAACTTTCACCGCACATATCTCTTAACTGCCTTGCTGGAATTACGTGAAATTTTACAGATAGATGGATAAGGATTTTTTGAATCTAATGGCAGTGGTCTCACTCAAAAATAATCTCGGAATCAAAAGTTATGGCATTTTTGGTGGCGGCTGCAGAGAAAGGAGAAATCAGCCGAATTTGGAAATTAGGGTTTGGGGTGGGGAATTTTTTTTTGTTTGGATTTTCAATGGAACAAAGATATGACCAGCAACTAGACAATGCTATGACGGACACAAATTCAATTTAGCAAACCAAAACTAACAGATTGAAAGGCACAACGGGGTTTGGACAGCGGAAATTAACTCTTTTTGTGGGGCAATTTTTTTTGGACTATAGGAAATAAAAACCAATCTACTAACTAGGGATACAAGAATTACCTCACGGGCAACCGTTGCTCTGATACCAACTGATGTGACGATGGCCCGATCTTCCGAGAGGTACCGATAGGTCGATTGTGGAGATCTCGACGTTGATGATCCAAAGGCTCCGACCAAAACAGATCGAACCCTCGCAATCACTACACCATCGCTCGTTGGTTATCAACCGTGCGAACACGGTTGACCTCGCCAAGAAGGCTATCTCCTGCAAGCGAATCGAGAACACAAGCAAGAGAGTTGAAGATGCAATCTGAAATATTGCGAATAAAGATTAAGTTCACAAGTTGGGGTTCCTCAACCGAACATGCGGTGAAACTGCTAAGAAGAATAATCTCTTAAGAAAAACCCGAGGAAAACTAAAGGGGTGCGACCTCCTTAAATAGGAGTGGGGGAGGCCGCACTTATCTAACAAAAGGGGGTGTGGTACTATTCATGGGTACTGTTCACATGAATAGTACACCCATGATTAGTGCCGGCCCAAATAGTCTAAGTGTGATTACAAGGCCCAAGGCCCACTTTGACTCGGACTGGAAAAGTGACGCCACTTGTTTTGCAGTTTCTGATCGGCTCGGATGGAATTTTGAGGTAAGATCAGATTCATCTGAAAGTCGACTCTAAGATCTTTCCAACGAGTACTCACGGGCCCCAAGAAACCTTCTAGATCAAAAGTTATGTTCATTTGAAGTAGGCGCTGTCCAGCAGTCTGAATCTGAGTCGAACTCGCGAATATGAGTTGGCTTGCGCTTGACGGTTCCACTTCTACACTTGAGCTCGCGTGGTTCTTCTCCATGGTTCCTAAGGACAAGAAAATCACAAGTCTTAGGAAGTATCGAATGCTCAGCGGAAATATTATTGACTCCTAAAAACGAGTTTACCTGATAGTTGAGTTGATGAGCACGTGCCCGAGTGATTGGACCTTGCCCATCATTCATGGAAGCAGTAAGAGGGGTGTTCATATCAATAGAAGTGATGTCCTCATCATTAGCACTTGAAACAATTAGATGAAGTGGTAGGGCTTACAGTCCTCTAGTACTAATTGTTGACATTAATAGGGCATGGTCCCGAAATATCATAATGAGGCATTGGAGCTATAGTCTTGAAATCTACCTACTGAAGTACACGAGCTGGGTGGTACATATTGAATCTGGCTCTTTGTGACTGTTGCACTGAACTTCTTGGTGAATCATCTTCCTCTTGTGAGACTTCCATCTCATGACAAGGCTCTTAAATAAGTATGGCCTTGTCTACCATGTTTTGGAAACTAGCATAATCATTGCCCACAACCTGAACCTTCAATCTGGGATTAAAGCATCTCTTGAAGCGCTTCTGACGTGCATCATCAGTGGCAACGTCCTTCGCAGCATAGTGAGCTAACTGAGTGAACTTATTGAGATATTCACTTACTGACATATTCCCTTGCTGTAGCTCACCAAATTCTTCCTTCTTCATTTCAAGCACTCCATCTAAGATATGGGCATGGTGAAAAGCTATGCCAAGCTTTGTCCAAGTAATGTTCACTTGATCCTCATGAGCAACACAATAGTTCTCCCATAATTCGAATGCGGCACCTTCTAGTTGGTGAGCGGTGTAGAGAACTTTTTCTTGATCAGTGCATTGTGCAAGATTCAACTTCTTCTCCACAAAACAAATCCAGTCATCTACCTCCAACGACTCAGAAGACTGTGAGTAGGTGGGTGGTCTTGTCTTCATGAACTCTGCAAATTTTGATTGCTGGTGAGCTGGCTGAGGTGCTCCTACTTCTTGAACTAGTCGATTCATCATGGCATTCATATTCTGCATCATGGTGTTCATCAATTGAGTCTGAGCTACCAGCTACCATGAACTGACTTAAGATTGCATCCGGCCCCATTGGGTTTGCTTGCGGTCCCTGAGTTGATGGATTTGCATTGTTGCTTTCCAAATCTTGGTTCATTTGAATACGCCCAACTAAGTTCTAGGTGTCAACTATCTGCTCACTACTCTGACAGTAACGACAACCACTAAGAACTTGCTCCACAGGCTTTAAAGATGAGAGGAAAAGCATAGATAAGAGGTAAACTCATCTAAGGGGGATATTCTAATGGCAATCTTAAACTAAGCAAACACTTAGCTGGGAAAGACTAACAAAGAAAACACTTCCATTAACTCCAAATAAAGATTTGACATGGCTGCAACATAATGCTGAAGTATAATTGCAGCTCACATCACAAACAATAGCAACTAAGAAGCAAGACGTACTATATGATGCTAAAACTATAGCAGGGTTCTAATCTAATAGCTTCCAAACTTCATGTTGAATCATCAATCTTGCTTGGAAATATATTGTGTGCTTCCTTGATCAAACTTCCCAGCAGAGCTTGAAGAATTCCGTGCCAACCTTCACTTTGATTAAGGAACACTCGAGACATCTATGGATATTATGGGGACAAGAAGTCAATTTAAGTTTTGAAAATAATATTCTAGAGAAACTTAGTTGAACCATCCTCATTTCCAACTATCTCACCCAGCCTCCATGATTGCTTTGGACCTTCTCCCAACTAGGTCCCGGTCACCGCCGTTGATAATAATTTACTCTAAAACTACCTGCACAATAAGAGACCAAGAGTTGTTTCTTTTAGGTTGTGACTTATGAATTTTGACTTATGGCTTTGGAATTCTGGCTTTTTACGAGAGAGATTATAAAGAGGGAGATAGTCACATGTGATTTTGGCTTGTATAGCTGAAGTCAGTACAGTGTGTACTACAATCGACTATTAAATCTGGTCTTAAAAAACACATCGTTTGAAAGCTAGTTACTATAGAAAGTCAAGCTATAAGCTCAAAAGAACTCAACCTGAGAAAACCATTTTTAGACACATGTCCATTCCAACCTAACCCTCGTTAGTCCGTAAATGTGACATACAACATAAATGCAATTTTATCATAGCCCTCAACCAATTTCCAAACCAATTCACCACTTTTAGCATCAATACATGCCATGGCCAATCTGACTAGACATGTCTATTGTAGTCTATACTTTCCAGAAAGTCTCTAGAAAGCCTAGACATGTTTGCACCTTCCAAACCCTCTCTAGAAACCTCAAACATCCCACTGGTCTAACCATCGTGCACCGGTCGGTCAAATCGGTAATCATTTCCATCGGTTTGACCGACCCTATAGGACAATGGTAAGATTGGCTCTGGACATCAATCAAACCTGCTCTAGGTAAACTATTACTCCAAAATCAAACTCAAACTTCAATAGCACATGGTTATGCTACCGAAAATATGTCTTAGATCCGCACCAACAATATTACCTAGCCTATGCAAATATATGCATTTGCGGTTTTGTCATTCAATAAAAAGAGAGATTTTCAGACCCACTATAGCTGTAAACTTTAGGAAGAACTTCATATAACACCTCAAACTTTGCTCAAAAGTCTGTCCAGCACCTGAGAATTTTGTAATCCTGTTCAAATAACACCATAACCATATTTCGCAAGGTGATATTGCCCGTATGGCACGATGAGAGGACTATTTTGCTACATAGGATGACATGCTGGCCAAGTTAGGTCAATGATAGGTAGGGCTTATAGGAGCTTCTCCCCTGCCGAGCTTTCAGCCATGCTTCGGTGGATACTGTCACCTATTGTTCCCTCCGTCTCTAGTTTTGATTTGGGGGAGAAGCCCTTGTGGGTTCCATCTATAATTCACCATAATTTTGCAAGTGTATTATTCTACATGACAAAACCGTTCACTCATTGCACCACGTTGGTAATACCACTATACAAAACCAGGTCAGGGTATTATTTGAACTGAATTGTAAAGTTCAAGGGATTGGATATCTAGTTTCATATTTTGGAGTGTTGAACGGTTTTCCAAGCAAAGTTTAGGAATTATATGAACTTTTCCTAAATTAAAATGAGCAGATCTAGCTGGTTGTATCTCAAGACAGAGCTAGGAATAAAATAGAGCAAGTGTACGCATTTTGTTAACTAGAAACTGTCTCTAGTCTGAAATACTAATCAATTTTGTATCAGGGCATGTCAAATTTTTCTAGCTTTGACAATTAATATTTTTCTAAACATTTAGGATAAGCAGACAAAAATTATTTGATTATATTCATCATCAAAATCATTTTACTAATATTATAATTTATAACTACTTACTAATTTGATATACTAAAAATTAACAGTCAAAGTATCATCCTGCTGGTTGTCCAAAGTCAAAAAACTTGCATTTCATATCAGAGGAGTACCATTTCTGTAAGGCCCTGTACGCGGTTTACCATATCAACTAACTTAACTATCACCTAGTCACCAACATCTGGAAAATTTATGAGTGAATTGTTTTCAATAGTAAACCCTTTGAAACCGTCAAGCATTCTTCAATCATTCACTTGATTTTTTTTAAGATAAAAATACACTTTAGGTATTGTACTTTGATAAATTCTTGTTAAACTTGTTCATCCTGGCTAGGGTGTTAATTAGTTCTGGATTATCTGTTTTATCTGATATCTATATTCAACATGGCCACAACATAATGCTGAAGCATAACTACAACAATCTAATGGAAATCTTAAACTAAGCAAACACTTAGCCGGAACGGCGAACAAAGAAAACACTTCCATTTGTTGTAAATGCAAGGGCATTTCGGTAATTTCCCAATTGGGAAAAAGGAAAGAAAGAGAATGACAGGTGGGGCCCACCTGTCAGTGGGCCGGCCGAGAGAATAACGAGCAGGAGACCGTGTCTCCTCCCATTTCTCGTGCGCACTTGCATCGGTTCGTCTTGCGTGGGAGCGGAGCAGCGGCGTGCACATCGTCCGGGCAACCGAGTCTTGTGGCGGCGGGGGCGCAGGAGGCTCCACCGGCGTGGGCGCAGGAGGCTCCACCGGCGTGGGCACTTCGGCCCACCGGCCTCCGCCCCGCTCTCCTATTTATGTCGCCTCTCCTCTCCTTGGTGACTGAATGCTTGAGTAAGTCCTCCCCTCTCCGATCTCAAATCTCTCGCTATGATTCTTCGATCTTGAGTCCCGAGAGCCGCCAGCCGGGTTTTCTCTGGTAGCCGTTGGCTGAGGAGCTCAAATCGGTGTTCTAGGGTTTTTTTCCCTGTGCGGTTTCCTTGAGCCTTTCTTTGATTTGGCCGAGAGGAAAATTTGGGATAACCCTAGAGATTGATTTGGCTCGGGCTTGCGCTGTGTTTGTGAGAGATTAGTGATCTGTTCTTGTTGTTCGTGAGCGTTCTTGGCCGGAGCTCTCGGCGGTCTTGTGCGGCATCAACCCTAACCCTCGACTCCGGCGTCGGCTACTCGAGATTGGAGTGGGCATTGTATCTCCGTCTACCACACTCCTCTTCTGCGAGCTGCACAGGGGGTGCTAGGTTTTCTGGGACAGTGCCGTGTGCGTGCCTTGCCTTTTTCGGTTTCTTCACGGTGGTTTAGAATATCACCTCTACTGTGAGTATATCAGCTGATTGATTCTTTGCAATTTTTGTGATCTAGAGTATCACTAGCTAGAAGATTACATAGAATTTTCTGTGATAGCTCTGTGATGAAATGACATATTGATGAGATAAGACATATATGGATTTGAGGGTAGATTTATCTTGAGCCTCAATTAAATCTACTATGTTTTCATTCACTGGTCTTAAAATATGTTTGCTGTTCATGTTCTGATCTCTGTGTGAGGTCTATTTGGTGGTTGCTCTGGTTGTTCCTGACCTCTGTTGAACCCTGTTAACCCAGACAGTAGTGAGTATTGTTGTTTTCTGGTCTGTGCTGAACTTTGTTGAATCAATAGTATACTCTGTATGAATGAAAGATTGATTTCTTGGATGTTTGGCTCTGTCCAGTCAGCTTACTTTTGATTTGTAAGTCTTTGGCAGTAGCAAGATTTAATTCTAGCTCAAGATCTAATCTATAACTATCATATATAATCAAGATTAGATTTTGTCATGGTGGAGATGGCCAAGATTAAATCTTGTGCAACTAGCCTTCTGAGAGCACTAAAAACAATTCAATTTGATGAACATATGCTGGATCTAGTCATATATGTTAAGTTTTTAATGAGATTAGCATGTAGATACTCACGTATACTTGATGCCGTGCTAATTTTGAACTCATACATGACATTTATGGAGAGCACATGTTTCTTTTGCAATGACTTAAATGATTCATATGTTAATATGTTGGTTAAGTTATTTGCTTGGACTTTGATTCTTATTGCTGGAATTAAATTTGAAAATATGCCTATACCGCAAATTTTACAACACCGCATACTCCCGTGTGGTGCGTTAGCACAACGGATTAACATAATGACCTAACGAAACACAATAAGCATAGATGTCATAACCTAGCTAATAACTATGTGGTAGTAAATAAGTTTGCTACATGCCATACACATGACAGAACAAAGTGCCTCCACTTCAGTTGGTCCAGGAGATATATGGTTAACTAGTTCGAGCTTTTTTTTTTTGTTATTGTTCAACACTGGGCTAGAACCAAAAGTATATCTAAATACAGCTCAAATCCTTTTAACTGTAGACGTGATGATTTCAAAAGATTACAATAGAGGTCTGAAGAGGAAATCTTTTCAGCGTAAGCTATCCATTCAAGCTTTGTATACTTTTTTAGGGTCTAAACAATATTTACTAAAAAAAAGGAAAACTCGTGTGTCAATAGGCCAACCAAGAAACAATAGCGCTAATGATTAAACGGGAGCAAACAACATACCCTCAGCTGATAATATAAGTCATGGATCACAAGGGTAACTAAGAAACGATAGCATTGACTACTTTTCTGTGTCGCTAGTCAGTTAAGCTGACTAAGAAATGATAGTATTAACTAAGAGCGTGACACACAGAAATCAGTCAACAGTGCCTGTAGGAATTGTCCTCAGTTGATAATGTCATGGATCAATAAGAAATGGTAGTACTGATGATTAAACAGGGGCAAAGAACACCTGTTTTTGTTTTGGCTGATCAATGATAGCACAGGGCCACGCTCCTCATGTATCTTTTGCTGCAAGATTATATGAGTATTCCATGTTATAAAAAATATGATGTTACAAAAGCCATACATAGACACACAGCTATGCCAACAAATGAAAAAAAATGATTCGGCCGACAGAATGACCAGACTGTCCTGGTTTCACAAATAACAGTATAATAATATATCATGTCATGGCCATATTTCTTATAAGAAAAAAAAAATCAGCAATGGCAGGTATTCTTCACTTAACCATCTATGGACACATGCACTTATCTGTGAAAATAAGAACTAAATGGTGGGAAGTAGTATTTGTAAATGAAATCAAGATATGTATTCCTCTGTTCATATGCAACAACAAAAAAAAACTGTATAGCTGTTGATGATCACATCATAAAACTTGCAAGACGTGTACTTCCGTTGGGAGGAAAAACATCTCTATTGAAATCATGTTTCTGCAAATTACTATGGAACGATGCTAAAATTACTGGCCGAGAGGCTGTAAATAGGCATTGGTTCAGGAGCTGGGAGGAATAATCACACATACAACAGTAAAAGTTGCATGTTGCGGTCTTCAAAGAAGGATCGCTCACAACGAAGAAGTCTGAAACCGTACTAAACAGTTTATACCTGCAGCTCAACACCAACCGCTCTACTTGCCTTCTGTTCCATTGTAATTCATCATACTCTCTATAGGGCAAGGCAATCACTCGAGCTTCTATTTCTTCCGTTCAAGGAGATTCTGGAAAAGATGGAATACTAATCAGCTAAAAGCAGAATCAAACTGAAACTGTACACGACTTCCACCAGAAATGTGTCGTATGTACCATTTTTTGAAGGGCTGAAAACAGTAGCCGCCAACATGCGAATAGAAAACCAAACCTATGTTTCAAATAACTACCTCTTCAGTTACAGATAGGCTGGCACAATTTGTAAAGCTTCCGTAGAAGCTGTTACCCAAGTGACCCATGATACTGGAATTAGCTCAAGCCATATTTCTAGAATAATAGAGATTCATGGGCATGGTTTGGAAATGAGATATGCCAAAATTTTGTCATCTTTGAAGACTAAATATTCAAAATAAAAAGATTTCAGATGCTATGGTTTGATTTGGTGAGATGGCTCAAACTCTGTCGTTGCTCTGCTCTCTTATATTCGGTTGACAATGGATTACATGCTACAGTAGAGACAAGGACAGCATAGATATATTCGGGAATCGGGATTGCTATCTCTAACAAATCAACTATAAACATCAACTACCAAATCAGCTATTGAACAAATCTATTACTTCTGACATCCTCCCTCAATCTGGACGAGCAGCAACGTTCAGGTTGTTTCTGAATTTCTGAAATAGCTGAACTGCCAGTGGTTTGGTAAGAACATCTGTGACCTGACCTTGAGGAAAGAAACCAAATGTCTAGTGCCTTGAGTGCTACTCTCTCACCAACAAAATGATAGCCAACCTCAATATACTTTGTCCTACAATGACAAATAGGATTTGCAGTCAAGTAAACTGCTTGTAAATTATCAGACTACAGACAGGGTGCACACGACAGTGAAATGCCCAGTTCACCCAAGAGTGATTGAACCCACATGATCTCTGCTATTGCATTTGTGATTGATTTATGCTCTGATTCAGTACTAGACCTTGACTGTCGGGCCCCCGGATTTCCAAACCCGGACCCTCTGTGTATTACAGAACTAGTCCCAGATCAAATCTAGTGCACACAGTTAAACAGAATGGAAACATCACCATTAACGATTTATTACAATAATCAAGTGTACTGACCACAAGGTCTCATTATTACAATAGAGGTTTAAGACCTCACACACAGGAAATAAAGCGGAAGCAAAGAAAACTCGAGGACGACCCATCAATTCGCCACAGGCAATTGACTGGGGAAGCGCGACCTAGTCCTCCGGGAAGAATCCATCGCAGCCACAAGTGAAGCAGTAGTCATAGTCACCTTCTTGAGCTTCAACTTCCTCTGAGATTTATTTTTAAGTGTAGCATGTGAGTATATAAAGTACTCCGCAAGTCTTGGGAAAAATGCATAGATGCAAGGCTTGACAAAGGAAGGCTATATGGTTCTTTTGCACAAAGCAATATTTGAAATCTCAATTATTACTAATTAATTTCGAAGGCATCAATTTATGAAGTAAGTGTTTTAACAGAAACTATCATTAACTTTCTAGTGAAGGTTCCATCTACCAACACTAGCTTCAACAACTTGAACAAGTTTAATACTGCGGGTTACATCCACCCTCTCTGGCTCCAACCGCCAGGATTCCCTTCCGAGAGTTCCCTCCACTCTCGGAATACAAAACTTTTGATTTTAAAACAAAACCAGAAATCTACCATGTGAATGCATTCCTTGCCCGCCCTTGACCGTGGGCACGGCTATTCGAATAGTTTTACACTCTGCAGAGGTTGTACAACTTTACCCACAAGAGGTAAATTATCCTAGAAGTCAACACGCTTCCTTTGGCATGAGACCTAGATAAAATATCACAAAGCCTTTACCTTACTCTAATCTAGCTAGATACCACCCGCTGAGGATTCACCGCAGAAGGGTTAAATCCGCCCAATCTGAAGCCCCCTCTTGCGCCATATGAGTACAGTAAATCTCTGTCCCTCACTGTGAATAACCAGTCCATCCCTGGCACCCACTTTCCACTGGTGGCACCTAAACTAGACTATCGTAAGTTAGTCAGCTAGGTCGTACCCATATAGACTTGTGGTTGTACGGTTAATGCTCAGTCTGGACAAACACAAGCGTCGGTCCTTAGTTGACTAGGGTGGAACATACACTTTACAAGATCTTGTGCTTCCTGCACCAATCCAAACCAACCATCCACCCTAATCTAAACCAATTTCCACATTTTATTTTATTTTATTTTAAAGGATTAGTGGCAACTCCAATCACCACTAGACTTTAGAAACACAAGGGTATTACAGTAATTCATAATTTCCCATTTGCAAGATCTATTAGGTATTCCCTAGCATGGCTAAGCATTGTTCTACCACTCTAATACCAACAATTTAATATATTAATCTCATTAATGAGACAAAGGAAATCCTAAGGAGACAAGGGTGCATGGTATTCAATTTCAACTGAGGGCATAACAAAATTGGGGTAACTAATACCTTAAGATTTGAACTAAAGTTTTATGTAAATAGCAATGCACATAATTTAAAATAATTAAAACATTTCCAAATCATAGGTTCAAGATGATCAAAGGAGACTTGCCTTCTTGCAGGGTTTCTGGGTCTTCTTGCTGCTGTGAAGAGGGATCGTCGACAACGTTGGAATCTACGCGAGAAAAGACGAAGCAAACAAAGCAAATAAATACAAACAAAAATTCAAATAAAATCCAAATATTCAAGAGAGGCCATAGTTGGATAGATTATGATTTTAGATGAATTTAGAAATTTGAATGGCTGGATTTGGAGTTAAAATGAGAAAGTTATGCTCATTTAAAAATCTCAGATTGAATAAATCTAGAAATTCCCAAATTTCTGACAGGTGGGGCCCACTGGAGTAATATATTTTAATTTCTATTTTCACTCTGAGAGACTGACAGATGGGGCCCACTGTACAGTAACTACTGGTGGTCACTGACATGTGGGACCCACTGGACAGTGCGCCCACTGACTCAACCTCTGACACGTGGGACCCACTGGACTCCGGGCCCACTTGTCAGAGACCAGCACAAAGGGGTGGGGCCCAGGCGGCAGTGGCCAGCGCAGACCGGCGGCCGCTGACGTGTGGGGCTCACTTGTCAGTCGCGGAGAAATAACGAAAAACTCAACCTCAGCGTGCGGAGCCGAGGGCTCGAACGCGCGCCGAGGGAGTCAGGGGAGGGGAGAGCGAGCGGTGATAGCCAAGTGAGCGGGGAGGCGTTGCCTACCCATATATGGCAATAAACTCTTTTGAGTTACCTGCCGGAGGGGAGGTCGGGGAAGGTGGCCGGAGGCAGGGATGCCGGCGGTGAGAGGGTGGCGGAGCGGTTCGGGTGAGGGTCCAAACGCGATCCCCGAGCGGTGACGGTGCAGGCGGTGAGGTCGGCGGGGTCTGGCGAGGAGCGGGGTCAGTCGGCGACGAGGTAGCGGCGGAGACGGCTCGGGAGCTCCGATGCGACGGCACTCTGGCGACGGGGAGAGGTGGCCGAGGTGCTGGGGAGGTTCGCCGATGCTCAGGGAAGCTCGGAGTGGAGGTGGTCAGCTCCGGGGACGTCCGAGGCGTCGGCGATTGCTCGCCGGAGGGTGGCGGAGCTCGGATAGGGAAGGGAACACGGTGGCAGGGCACTACGGGGCTTGGGAGATGTGGTGGAGCGCTCTGGGAGGTGGTGCGGCGAGAGGGGAGGTCGAAGGGGGTATTTATAGGGGTGGAGGAGGGGGCATGGCGCGGCAATTCCTCGCCGGCGTGGCGGCCGAAAAAGGAAGGGAAGGGGGAGAAACGGGAAAGGGGAGGCAGGGAAGGAAGGGAGGTGCGGAGATCGGGGATTTGTTTCCCGGCGGGGCTCGGGGTTGCCAAAATCGGGGAGGGGCAGGGAAGGCAAGGCCGGATCCGGCTCGGATTGGTCGCCAGCGCAAAGAAGGAAAGTGGGGAGAGAAGAAAAGGAAGGTGGCGGCTCCGCGGTGACGACGGGCCTGACAGGCGGGCCGGGCGTCAGCGGAAGCGAGAGTGCGTGCGTCTGATGGGCGGGTGTCGGGACCCCGGATTTCCGAACCCGGACCCTCTGTGTATTACTGCACTAGTCCCAGATCAAAGCTAGTGCACACAGTTAAACAGAAATGAATACATCACCAGCAACGCTTTATTACAATATTAAAGAGCATGCACCGAAAGGTCTCATTATTACAATTGAGGTTTCAAGACCTCACCCACACAAAACACAGTGAAGCAAAAGATAAATCCGCGAAGACCCATCAATACGCCACGGGCAATTGGTGGGAAGCGCGACCTAGTACTCGAAATCCTTCAAAGCCACCGCGAAGTAGTCGTAGTCACCTTCTTGAGCTTCGTATTCTTCCGAGATTTATTTTTGAGTGTAGCATGTGAGTACATAAAGTACTCCGCAAGTCTTGGGAAAATGCATAGATGCAAGGCTTGACAAAGGAAGGCTATATGGTTCTTTTGCACAAAGCAATGTTTTAAATTCAATTACCAATAACTATTTTCAAAGGCATCCATTTATTAAAATAATGGTTTTAACAGAACTAACATTAATTCTATAGTGAAGGTTCCATCTACCAACACTAGCTTAAACAACTTGAACAAGTTTAATATTATGGTTACATCCACCCTCTCTGCTCCAATCGCCAGATACCCTTCCGAGAGTTCCTCCACTCTCGAATACAAAACTTTTGATTTTAAAACAAAACCAGAAATCTACCATGTGAATGCATTCCTTGCCCGCCCTTGACCGTGGGCACGGCTATTCGAATAGTTTTACACTCTGCAGAGGTTGTACAACTTTACCCACAAGAGATAAATTATCCTAAAAGTCAACACGCTTCCTTTGGCATGAGACCCAGATAAAATATCACAAAGCCTTTACCTTACTATAATCTAGCTAGATACCACCACTGAGGTTTCACCGCAGTAGGCTAATCGCCGAACCGAAGCCCCTCTTGCGCCATATGAGTACTGAGAAATCTGTCCCTCACTTGTGAATAACCAGTCCATCCTCGGCATCCACTTTCCATGGTGGCACCTAAACTAGACTATCATAAGTTAGTTAGCTAGGTCGTACCCATATAGACTTGTGGTTGTACGGTTAATGCTCAGTTTGGACAAACACAAGCGTCGGTCCTTAATTGACTAGGGTGGAACATACACTTTACAAGATCTCGTGCTTCCTGCACCAATCCAAACCAACCATCCACTCTAATCTAAACCAACTTTCACATTTTAGTTTATTTTTAAAACACAGTGACAACTCCAATTGCCACTCCCTTTACAAACACAAGGGTTCAACAATAAATCATAATTTTCCCATTTTCAAGATTTTTCCAAGGGTATTAGATAGCATGACTAAGCATTATACTACCATTCTAATATTCACAAAGATTAATATTAATCTCATTATTGAGACAAAGGAAGTTCTAGGGTAACAAAGGTACATGGCAATCAATGTCAAATGAGGGCATAACAAAGTTGGAATAACTAATTCCTAAAGATTTGAACTAGTGGTTTTATGTAAATAGCAATGCACATAATTTAAAATATTTAAAACATTTCAAAGCATAGGTTCAAGATGATCAAAGGAGACTTGCCTTCTTGTGCACTGTTTGGTCCTTCTTGCTGCGGCTCGACAAACTCTTCGCGACGTCGGGTTCTACGCGAAACGACAAAACAAACAAAACAAATTCAAATAAAATTCAAATGAAATCCAAAACTTCAAAACCAGAACCAAAAGATAGAGCTCAATTTTAGATGAATATAGGAAGAAGAATCGGTCGATCGGAGTTCGGACGAAGGAGAACGAAGCGATCTAAAGTTTGCCGGGCGAAAATGCTGAAATTCACAGATGTTACTGTTCATCCGAGAACAGTAATTTTGGCGACAAGGCTAGCGCTGGCGAGAGGAGGCATGGGAGGTGAATCTAACTTGCAAAATGGGTTGCTAGGGACCTAAGGCACACATAGGCAGCGACGGCACACCAAACGGAGTACGGTGACGGCACGGGCGGCTACAATGACATGGGTAGAAGAGAGGAATAAAATCCGGGCATGGAACATGGAGAAGTAGGATGAGCACGGGCTAGAACGCGGCTTGGCGAGGCTAGGAAAATTATGGGCTCGGCCAGAAACCCATCGGAGACGGCGCAATCGATGTTTGAACGACGTCGGGAAGGGTAAAGGAAAAACTTAATATCTTGGTGCTCGGTGAACGGAATCTAAAACCACTTGGAAGGTAACTACCTGGGATGGTTTGTACGATGTGACGCGAACGGATTGGGGAAAACACCACCGGATAGATGGGGGACACGCGATGCCATTGACGGCCATGGCGAGGTTCGGAGGCGAAAATTTGTGGAGGCTTTTTGGGGAAAAGGGAGTGAGCACGGCGTAGAACGCGATGAGGCAAGTCTAAGAAAAATTATGGCAAGGGCTGAAACTTACCGGAGATGACGAATCGACGTCGGGAAGCGCTCTTGACCTAGATTGGGGAAAACTCGATTCCGGGAGATTGGCTGCACCAAAACCAAATTAACTTGGCAAGATGGTAGATGGCACATGATGGCACAATGTGACGCGAAAGAATCACGGAAAAACTCACCGGATTGCTCGAGACGCGACGAGCAAATCCGAGACCGAAGGGCCTCGATGCCGACGGCGTCCTGACCTTTGAGGGAACTTGCCACGGCTTGGGATGGGTTTAGGGGTGCCATGGGGTCCTATTTATAGGCTTGGTAGGGGTAGAAACCGACTCTAATTCGTGGATTTCGGTTTAGAGTCCGTTTCAGAAAATTGGAGATAAAAGGCAAACGGATGAACGAAATGGAAGGAGGCCAGTTGGGATAGATTCCTTGCGTGATTTGGCACAACTTTCCTTTTGGGAAGACATTGAGATAAAGTCCGGATTGGAAGTTATAAAGAGAGAGAAAAACGGAAGAAAACGTGTACAGAGAGATCGATCGGGATCGAGCAGGTGTCGCATTGGGACGATGGGACGATGGATGTTCATTCTCTCTCTCTCTTTTTTTTTGGAAATTTCAAATTGAGCTTAAACAAACTCGAAAAAATCCAGAAAAATTCACGAAGCTTCGGAGATATTTTGGACTTAATAAAAATATTTCCAACTACTGTTGGTATTTAATTTTCATACTTGTAATACTTTTTAATTTCAAACATACATTTTTTTTTGAACTCCAGAAAATCCAAGAAACCAGATAAAAGCCAAATAACTCCAAATAATTATTTTGAACTAGGATTTTCATATAAAACCAAAATATCTTTTTATTTAATAATAATTTTAGGTTTTACTTAAAATACTTTTCAAATCTAGCTTTTTTCAAAAACAAAAAATTCAGGGCAAATCTAAATAAAACTCAAATACTTTAAAATAATTAATTTGAAATTACATTTTTCCAGAAAGCAAATTTTGGGATGTGACAGCGGGGCCCGCGGGTCAGAGAGACGAGGGAGCGGGTAACGGATGGCAGCCACGTGGTCCAAAGGTGGATCGGGCGGCGGAGCTGCTTAAGTGGGAGGGGGCGGTGGATTGAGGCCGGGCGCGGGGACGCGATTCATCCGAACCGTCCACGCGTCGGGTGAGGAGGAGGGGAAGGCGGGGCCGCCGGCTGACGGGCCGGGCCCGCTAGACAGCGAGGGAGAGGGGAGGTGCGGCCTGGATCGGCCGAGCGGTGACGTGGGCGGATCTGGGCCGTCCACGCGTCGGTCGGAGGGGCAGGGAGGAATTTTTATTTTCCAAATTTGATTTAGATTTTCAGAAAAGGCTAGAAAATTATTTAGGCCTCAGAAAAATATGAAAATACCTCCAAAAATTCCAGAAAAATTCACAGAAGCTTCTGGACATATTTTGGACTAAACAAAATTATTTCCAACTACTGTTGCTATTTTATTTTCATATTTTGAATTACTTTTTAAATTCTAAAAATAGGTTTTTAAACTCCAGAAAATCCAGGAAACCAAATAAAAGCCAAATAACCCCAAATAATTAATTTGAATTAGGATTTTTACAGAAATTAAAAATATCTTTTTATTTAATAATATTTTAGGTTTTTCTTAAAATACTTTTCAAATCTAGCTTTTCAAAAACAGAAATTCAGGGCAAAGCCAAATAAAACTCAAATACTTTAAAATAATTAATTTCAAATTAATTTTTCAGAAAGCAAATTTTTGGGATGTTACATTGACAGTGTGGGTTATTTTTGTGAGCACCATGAGATAAGATTAGTACATCTCGCCTAGTTTGCATCGCAAAAGCTACTAAGCAATGATGAACTAGAGCGCCGGAAGACTAAGCCATGCTTCACAGTTTCTTTGATATATCTTAGTATTCTTTTCACAGTTATCTAATGTTCTTCAGTTGGCTCCTACATATACTGACACACCTTATTAACGCTATATGAAATATTCAGTCTAGTGAGTGTCAAATACTATAAGCCACCCACTGCACTTCTATATTTCTCAACTTCTTTGGCTATCAGCATCTTGCCCTGAGCCTTCCTCAGCTTCTCCCCCACAGACATAGGAGTTGAGAATGGCTTAGCATGCATCATATTTGTTTTCTTGAGCAAGTCCAGAATGTATTGACGTTGAGAAAGTATAAGACCATCAGTTATACCCTTGACCTCAATAGCCAAAAAATAATGAACTGGTCCAAATCTTTAACTGCAAACTCTTGATGCAATTGTTTTAACAGGTTTTCAGTGGCATGAATGGAAGAACTAACAACGATAATATCATCGACATAAATCAGCATGTATATAAGAATGATAGACCATGTGGATATGACCTCATGTTTGTGATGAGTAATTGACAAGTGTTCTGGAAAGATTGAGTTTGGTTTGTGTGGTTCGTGCCAAGTCGGCACTTGGCGCAGTCGGGTTTGGTTAGATAGACTTAGGCGTATTCTTCCTCCTGATTGGTCTTTTGGGCAATTTCATGTTTGAGTACGATTCTCTGATGCTAATTGCGATTACATGTTTTGAGTGGTGCTGTGTAATGTGTTTCTTGTCTGTGATGGCTGCAGGACGTCGAGGCGGAGTCGTGGTGAGGCACGAATGACCGGACTAGGCGCGGGCGGTGCCGAGGTCAAAGCGGTCGAGGTGTGCCGAAGACGGCGAGGACTCGAGGTGGTTGCGAGGCTTGGACGGCAAGAAATGCGGAAGCTTCCCGGAAGGTGCAGGAGGGGCGTTTTTGTAAATGCGTAGGGCTGCACAAAAGGAAGCAGATTGGGTTTGGAGTTAGCGGGTCTAGGCTATTGTAAACCCATTAGTGGAGAGTATAAAAGGAGAGGGGTAGACATGAGAGAATTTGAGGGTTTTAGTGCTTTGGCTCTCCTGGTGATTGTAAAAGCATGTATGGCTTGTGAGAGGGGTTAGAGGCTTTAGAGGAGTTGGTATTTGCTTTGTACTTTCAGTTTTGGAGTTGGTGGGAGATGGCAGAGGGTTGTTTTGCTTGTCTCCTGTAGCTTCTCTGTTCTTGAGTTCGTCCTTGGGTGTGTTCTTCTTGAGAGCTCAAGTGGTAGCATGTAGTGTGATTCCCATGCATCAATCGCGTATGGGGACTCCATGTAATCATTCCTCTGTACTCAATCATTCATGGGGATGAATCAATTTGATTTGAGTTACTCATGTCTCCAGTTTTCTTCTTCGTGTTCTTGCTCTGTGTGATTTCTCAGTTTTGTGATTTGGTGTTATTTCCAGCTGAGAAGGTGCAAAATGGATTGCTCTATGGTGGGATTGTATTTCTAGACCTTTTGGTCAGCTAGTTCCAAGAGCAAAATGATTGAATCGGGAGAATCACTTTTCCTTTTCATCCTGCGCTCAGTTCTTTCTCTGTTTATTGTTCTAGGGTTTGTTGTTGTTTTTTATTTTTCTTCAAAAGAGTGTGCCCAGGTTTGAGTCTCTGAGTCCTAAGGCTATTCCTGTGACATCCCAAAATTTTGAAATTTGAAAATGTGAAGCTTTTCAATTATTTTGCAATATGTTTTATTTGAATTTGAAGTTTATGATGTTTTCTGAGAAATTTGGTGAAGGTTCCAAAAGTTAAAAGGATCCAGAAGAAGCAAACATATTTAATTAATAGAAAATCAAGATTTAAAATGTGAATCTGAAAAGATGATCCAGTATAAGAAGAGAGAAACCTGAGTTAAAAATATAAAATCTCATTTTGCAAATAATGGCATAAATAGCAATAAAAGCGGATGAACAAAATACACACATACATATATACATATATTTGTATACACAAATTGTGCAAGAAAGAGTTTAGCAATATAGGAAATAATAATAAAGATATATATATATATATATATATATATATATATATATATATATATATATATATGTAAAATTAAGTAAGCCAGCAAATAACAATATGTGAAATTATACATATATACACACACATATAACCTGAATAATAGTAACAATAAAAACTCTCATTTAATTGTTGAAAATTTAAAGCTTGAATTCTAAATGTCACCCAAAAATCAGTAAATTCTAATGCAAGTTAAAAGTTCAAAATCAAAAAAATCCAAAGTCCAGGAAATGATTAAGCCTATCTCTCTTCCCTCTTGTCTTCTTTCCCCTGCCCGAGTAGCCCAACCCACACTGTACATCACCAGTGCACGCCGCCCGCCTCTTTTGCTCTGCCCTGCGCACGCCTGCCGCCACCCCTGCCTCCTGCTGCGCTGACCCGCTCCCGTCGCCTCGCACGCGGCCGTGCCCAAGTCACCTCGACGCAGGCACTCATACTTGTCTCTTCCGCGTGCCCGCGATTCCCGCCTGCGCGCCGCGCACCCGTGCCCTGCTCCGCCATCCCCATGCCTGCTGCGCCTCTGCGCTCCCACGTTGCCTGGTCATTTCGCCCCATAAAAGAACGCGTGCGCCCTCTCCAGTTCCTCACCACACCTCCGACACCCTGCCCCTACGGCGAATTGCCCTCCCGTGCAGCATAGAGTGCCGGCCTCCTCCTTCTTCTTCACCTCCGGCCATCGGGAGGCCGGCCGCTTGGAACCATTTCCGGCCGATTCCGCCGCCCGGGAGCTCCACCGTGGCCCCGTCAACTCTCCCCCATCGTCGCCCGTGCCCTTCCCCACCTCTTCATTGCCGGCGCCGAGCGCCACCGCCTCCCAACCCCGTCTCACGCCGCCAGCCGGCCTCGGACAATTTCCGGTCCAATAGGCAGCACGGTAAGCCTCCCACCACCTTCCACATACTCGTGTGCGCGCCAATTTGTTCCCTCCTCCACGCCGGCGCCGCCGCCCCGCTCCACCTTCGCCGCCGGCCGCTCTCAGTGCCGCCGCCCTCTCCTGGCACCACCCCGAGCAGCGACACCTTCCCCATTAGCCTCCCCACCTCCGGCGGAACTCATTTTCCTAGTTGCACAACCTCCCCAGCCACCGCCTGCCGCTGGCAAGGCAAGCCCCGAGCGCCGCCGGCATGCTCTGCTTGCTCTGGCCCCATCCACATGCTTGCTCATCTATAATACCCCCTCCACTAAAAATCGCTAAGAGTCAGATGCCCAGTTGGTCAGCTGAGTGAAGTCAAGCGCACGAAGCAGTTGGTCCTGAGATCGATTCCGGAGATGGCACCTTTTGCCATTTCTTTTCAATTTGATTTTTGTAGTCCGTTTTAAGTAAGAAAAATCATATAAAATTAGAGAATAATTTAGGGAAGCTAACCAATTTAATTAGGATATAAATGAGAGTATTTGAAGATTTAAATTTGTGTTAGTTCATATATGATTAATTAATGTGGTTTGAATAATGGTTTAAAAGACTAACCATTGATTAGGACATTAATAAAAGAAGGTTATGCTTAATGACCAAGGTTAATAAGGATCTCAAATAAAAATACATTCAGGTTAAAGTTAAAGAAAATAAATTGGGCGATATATTAATACTATAACAACAAGGTTTTAAAATAAAAGATTACCCTTAATACTAAAAGTGTGTGCCCAATATTTAACATGCCGCCATACAATAAATCTTAAATCGAACCAGTACAAGAAGACTTACAAGACCAGGAACCTTACCGTAATAAGGACAAAAGACCACCATGTAGATATGTTCATCGTCACCTCTGCATTCCCGAGGCCCTCTACCCCTAGGACACAAACCATTGCTACCCACCCATCAATATGAAATTCTACAACCGTATGTCTAGCGGATGATGCAGCTACTACGTTTCTACAATAACGTGAAGACAACAATATCAAAGAGCAAGTAATTGGAAGTTTATGACCTGTCCAGGAAAACAAGGTATCTCTCTTTCCTTTTGACTTCTCCAAGTGCTAACCCCTGTTGTGCAGATTTTCATCTCTCTGGGAAGCTAAAGAACCATACGTCGAGCAACACACGAAACCCATTGCTAGCCAATATAACCCACCTCCATTCTTCTCTTTCTCTGTAATCTCGGTTGAGATTCTTCTTAAGGGGGTAGATTTGTAACATCCCAAAATTTAAATTTGAAAAATATGAAGTTTTGAATTATTTTTGCAATATATTTTATTGAATTTGGAGTTTATGATATTTTCTGAAAATTTGGTTGAGGTTCCAAGAAAGAAATTAACACCAGGTGAAGTCATAACAAGGAATATGCTAATGGTAGAGAATTGAAATTTAAAAATCGAATCTGAAAAGATGATCCAGAAATTGAAGGGAGAAATTTGACTTAAGGTATAAAATCTCATTCTGGAAATAATGACATACACAGCAATATAAGGAATATATAACAACAACAACAACAACAACAATAATAATAGTAATAATAATACAAACTATCATTTAATAGTTGAAAAAGTGAATCTTAAATTCTAAATGCCATGCAAAAATTTAAGCCCGCAGTAATTTTGCAAATTTCAAATCCATCATCAACTTTTTGCTCTTGCTTCATTTTCTCCCTATTACATGTGGACCCCACTTCCCATTCCTCTCTCTCCTCTTTTCTCTCCACCCTGCCAGCGGGCCCGATTTTTTTTTCCTTGCCGACCGCGCCGTCCAGACCCCACGCAGGCGTCCCTTCTTCCTCCCTCTTTCCCTCCTCCTCCCTTCTTCCATGGACAGGCTGCTTCCACGTCGCCCTTCCCTCTCTCAGCGCTGCGCCAAATCTCGCCATATCTCCTGCTCTGCCTCACCCATCCCCTCCGCGCAGCACTGCCGCCTGCTACTGCCGCCTGGCGCCGAAGGGACAACTCCTCCGCCCCGCTCGCCGCCGAGCCCCACGCCTCGCCGCCCGTGCCTGTGCCTATGCCCTAGCTTCATTTCCCTACGCGCGTGCGCTCGCATATAAAGGAGCTGCGCGGCCTCCTTCCGTTCCCCCTGCCCCTTTCTCCTCCCACAAGCCGAGTTCACCCGAGTACACCGCCGTTGCCGCCTCCTCGCCGCCCGGCCGCTCCGGCGAATCTCCATCGCTCTGGCCGCATCCGATGTCCCTCCGCCCCGAGTACCTTCCTCGATTAATTAGGCGAGTGCGCCCAGCCCCGCGGCCATTTTTCCCACCGCCGGCCACCCGCGCCTCCATCACCGCCGCCACCTCCTCGGTCAACGTCCCTTCAATTCCTCACATTGGAAGCATCCACTCGATGCCCCGAACCCCCTCCACCCGCCGGCTGAGCTTCCCATCGCCGGAGTTTCTCTCCCCGTGGCGACCTCCCCGCGCTGCCCATGGTCATCGCCGCCAGCCCTCTCCGGCACCTCTCCGACTCCAAAGGCTGCTCGGTAAGCATCCATACGCCTCTCTCTCACTCATGCGCGCGATATTCCCTTCCCTCTCCTTCCCGGTCGCCGGCGCCCCAACCCGTCCGCCTCCGGCCGCTCGGGCCGACACCGGCCACCCCAACGCCACGGCCTGGCCCCGACCTCACCAGCATCTTCACCACAGAGAGCCATTTGTGGGTCTTCGGCGCCTCCCCGGCAGGCATCACCGGCGGCAACGCTACTGGCCGCGCGCCCCCAGCTCCTCTGTTTTTGGCTGGTGGCTTCCTTATTGGCTCCCATTCCCCACATGCTTTACCAGTCGGGCTTTTCCCGAAGTCATGAAATACCGCGGTTTCTTTGCCTAGCTCGCGCGTTAACCCCTTGCCCTCCGGTCCAGGTTCGATTTCCCTACCTCCCTGTTACTTTCGGTTGGTTTTGCCGCCAATTGCTCTGCCGATTCCAGTACCGCCTACCTAATCATATTTTGTATTCCGGTGAATCAAGAAACACTAAGGATCCCGATGGCTAGACCGAGCGCTAAAGGTATTCGTTCTTCAAGGTCCCAGTTCGATCCGTGAGCTCGCACCTTTTTCATTCTTGAGTATTTCATTTTACGTAGCTCATGGTAACTAATAAAAATCAGGAAAATTTGGGAATACTCTAGGAACACTAATAATATTTATTTGAATATAAAATCAGAATGAAATAAGATGTAATATCTGGTTAATTATTTTATGAGCGATTACCATAGCTTGAGTACTTAATGAGATCAATTATCAATTAGAGGCATTTTATAAAATGTGATTTTTGTGTAATGTCCAAATTTAATAAGGATCCTAAATAACGTATGTACATATATACGTATACACATCCAAGTTAAGTTAAGTTTGGGGTCACCAGAAATTTGTATAACAAACATAGAATTACAAGACTATGAACAAACAAGAGATTAAGGGAGATAAGTGAGGACAGTTTAAATAATTAAATGAAAGCTAAAACAGAGGTTTAATTAGAAGTAGTGGTAGAAACATAATTCCAAATTTACAAAACAACGATCAAAAGCTTCCACGGTGAAAAATATCCAATCAAGGGGCATAAATTAAACAGAATATTAAGAGTATGTGGATAAAGTGCCCACCTAAATTAGAATGCTTTCAGAATATATATATATATATACTAAAATAACTAAGAAAATGGGGGATGATATGTAATATTAGTAAAACTTTTGTACTTAACATATGCCCCATTAGTAACATAGACACTATCATCTTGGTTTTAAATGGTAGCTTTAATTAATAACAATAATAACAAAATATAATCAGTGTAAGAGACTCGACTTACGAAGGATAAAATATCAAGAAAGACTAACCATTGATTAGGACATTAATAAAAGAAGGTTATGCTTAATGACCAAGGTTAATAAGGATCTCAAATAAAAATACATTCAGGTTAAAGTTAAAGAAAATAAATTGGGCGATATATTAATACTATAACAACAAGGTTTTAAAGTAAAAGATGACCCTTAATACTAAAAGTGTGTGCCCAATATTTAACATGCCGCCATACAATAAATCTTAAACGATAGATTTTGTCGATTAGCAAATATTGAAATATAACATTGTAAAACCAACCTTGCTAGATAAATAAATTCTAAATAAAGTTAAGCTTAATAGTAGCTAAAGTATAAGTAGAAAAATAATAGCACCATTAATTTAATCTTAACACTAGCTTTAGTACATATTTATATGGAGTATAATTGTATATATATGGCAAGCCGGGACCCGTATAAATAAACCCTAATTAAACCTTAGCCTAGTGATAACTGGAGGTACATGAGATATTATACCGCAAAATGTTATAAACATAGACTACAAGATTAACTCGGTAAGCTAAGAGTGAAAACATTACCTATATATGTATATCATATGCCCTCAATATTAGCACTCGACCAAATACATCGAGTCATAGGCCTAACCTAACTCATGGAACTTCCTTGATAAATACAAAAATAATAAAAGGAATTATTTCATAAAAGATCGAGTCATCGTATTCTACCGTCGACCTTGCCTCAAATCACCCGAATCGCCCATTAACTTATGATAAAGCTAAATTGAGTTTATCCGGATTTATTTGGATCCTTTGAGTTATTTGCTTTTACTTGTATTCAGTCGTTTAGCGCGTAGTTAGAAACTGGAGTCCTGAAGCATCAAGGGATCAAGCAAGATTAAGAGGGAAGAGAAGAAAAAGACCCGAAGTTCAAGAGAAAGCATTGTGTGAGCTCAAGACCACAGTAAACCGCGCCAGGCGAGTCAATACTTTGATCATGTTGAACCTACATTTTATGCAAATTACTTTTGTTTAAATTATCAAATTGCATGCTGTTACTTTATGCGCAAAATATGTTGATTTAAAATTTTAGCTATATGCCCATTGTTCCACTTGACTAAGTATTAAACTCCTCTTTGGAATATTGCATATGTGAGCCTTGTCGCCTAGTGGAAAACTTTATAATGATTAGCTTTCGAAAATAAGTCCTTAATTATATGTCATGCTTAGCATTGTTTAGGAACCCGGGGCAAGAAATTGCCCCAAGCATCACTTTTAATCATGAGAAATTGATTCGGACAGTCATGGTGGGAATGACTGGTATATTTTGACATGGTTATTTTATGCTCCCAAAACTCTTAACTTGCTTAAATATCTGAGCGGATGGTTTAGGGGCTGGTAAGTGGTGCAGTGGAAGCACAAATTATGGAGTGTGGTAGAACCACTCAGATAATACTAAGGACTGAATCTTATGATGACCTCCTGATGTAAAACAGTACAACCACAAGTCTATATGGGTACGACCTAGCTGAATAACTTGCAAGGGTTTAGTTCAGATATCACCAGTGGAAAGTGGGTGCCAGGGTGTACTGGTTTACTCACAGTGAGGCATGTGGTTTTCTTGTACTTTCGCACGGCGCAAGAGGGGGCTTCTGACTGTGGTGGTGTAACCCTTCAGCGGTGAAACCTCAGCGGGTGGTGTCTAGCTAGATCAGAGTAAGGTAAAGGCTTTGTGATAAATTATCTGGGTCTCATGCCTAAGGAAGCATGTTGGCTATGAAGATAATTCATCTCTTGTGGTGAAAGCGTACAACCTCTGCAGAGTGTAAAACTGTTCGAGCAGCCGTGCCCACGGTCATGGCGGACATGGGAACTTACTCGAGTTAGTTCTATTTCCAAAATAATTTGTGGGTGGAATTGTCCTGGGTGTCGTCCCAGTGGTAAGTTAAGCGTTTATAACGCTGGAAAATAAGCATATGGTGCAGATGCCATATATGGTGAACAAAAAATCTGTATCACTATTAATGATATTGCATTCTTTTCACACATTATGGTTTGGTTCAAACTGCTAGGTCTTAGGGGATTTTTAAGTAATTGTATTCAAAAGCACTCTACGCAAAATAAAATAACCCGAGCCCTCCTTTGATAAGCCATGCATATTATCTACTTGCATTCTGTGTGTTGGCTCGTGAGCACGGTGGTTTGTGCTCACACTCGCTTTTGCGATAAATTCAGAATCAGGAATCAGATCACCTCGCCTCAACAACAAGAATGGACATGCTCGTAGAGAAGATGAAGATGTCAGGAACTAGGCCGCGAACCTCCAGTTGGCTGCCTGTGGGCATGTCCTGAAGGTCCCACCTGTGTGCTTCGTTCTTCCGCTGTTGCAATTTAATGATTTCGGCCTAATCGGCCCATGAGTAAGTCTACTATTCTATTTATGATTCCGCATGATATGTAATTTGATGTCCATTACTGTAAATGTGTGCACTATCTACTGATCCAGGGAATAGTGCAGCTAAACACAGTAGATTCCGGATTATAAAATCTGGGTCTGACAATTCCCTAGCTAATCTCTTGGTTTCATGGTCAAAGAATCAAAGATTAGGTGGGATTTGGTTTTTGGTGCAGCTCTCTGTAAGTTTTTCAGTTTTTGGCTCAAATCTCAAATTCTTGCTTTTGAGATGGATTCTCTTGGTTCCCTAGGTCCCCTTTGCTATTTGGGTTGTTATCTTGCTGTTCTGGGCTGAGAAAACCAGAGGGAGATCACTAATTTCTCTGCTGAGTGAAATCTTGAGTTTGTTGTCTGAATTTTCTCCCTACTGTCTGCTCTGAATTTCGAGGGACGGTCAGATCGGTGTCTTGTTGGTGGTCTGACCGGAGAACCCATGGCGATCAGACCGGCATACGCTGAGCGGTCAGACCAGTTCCAGGCGGTCAGACCGGCCCCATAAGGGCGATCAGACCAGCGGCCAGAGGGCGGTCTGACCGGCCCCCCTGCAGCCTGAACTATTTTGTGTTGAACTTTATGCTTTGCTTTGCTCTCTCTATTTGCTGAGTTGTTCTCTGGTTGCCAGTGAAGTTAAGCCTTCGTTTTTCGTAGTTCCTATAACTATTGGAGAGGAGGTTGTGGTGGATACTTGTGGGGGCTAGTTTTAAGTAGGCACCATTCACCCCCCCCCTCTGTTGCCGATTTCGATCCAACAAAGAACTACAGTCCATTTGAAGATAAATAATGAGACATCTGCCTATGAAGGAATGAAGCCAAGATCTAGAAGCTTTGAACTCAATCTGGCAAACCATTCACGCGGGGCTTGTTTGAGACCATAAAGTGATTTTACTAGCTTGGACAGATAGTTTGGATGTTTTTGATCTTCATAACTAGGGGGCTGGCTCATAAACACCTCCTCATCCAAAATGCCATGAAGAAAAGCATTTGGATATCGATTTTGCCGCATATGCCATCCTTTTGTCATAGTTAAAGAGAACAATAGCCTGATTGTGGTGTGCTTGAATACTGGACTGAAAGTATCTCCATAATCAACTAAGTATTGCTATTTAAAGCATTTAGCCACTAACCTCACTTTGTATCGATCGATGCTGCCGTGCCTTGTGCTTGATCTTAAATACCCATTTGGATCTGATTACATTTAGGCTAGGTCTCGGTCATACCAAGATCTTGGTATTGTTCTTTTGCAGAGCCATGAATTCAGCATCCATTGTTGAACTCCACTCCGGGATTTGTAAAGCTTCATCATAAGAGGTCAGTTCAGTTCTGACTACTGTTGCCATATATGCTACAGTTGCATCAGTCCTTTGTTTAGGACACCGAATATTATGTTTTCTTGATGGATAATAGTAGGAGAGGCTCTGATTATGCTATATTAAAAAAGGTAGATAATATACAAAAGGGAGAAACAGAAAAGAGGGGGTGGAAGAAAAGGAAGAGAACAAAGATAGATCAGAGGGAGTGAAGCCAAGCAGAGAGCAAAATACGAGTGGCCGGTTTAACCCTATTCAACAAGGAAGCTTCGAATCTAAGCCTGACTTTCCAGTCGTTGAAGGAATTGCGCTGTTGCTAGAAGATGAGCTCGTTCTTGATCTTTCATATGAGTCAGGCGGTCAGAATAAACTTTTCCATGAACAGTTTCCCCGAAAAGGCTTGCCTAGGAATAAAGATCCTTGAGGGAGTATATGTATGCAGAGGCCACTGAATTCCAATTTCATTCCTGCATTGAGCAGAAAAGGAGCAGTCAAAGAATAGATTAGTGGTTTCTATTAGAGTATATGGTAGTTAGAGATAAAATAGGATAGAATTGATTTGTATCGAGTCCTTCCTTATCTCCTCTACCTTGTACACTATATATACCGCCCCCGAGGCTCAATACAATAACAACAATATTCGCAGTATCTCTCCCTCTCAATTCAATCTAACATGGTATCAGAGCGAGCGTTCTAGCGCGCCGCTGACGCTTCCGCCGTCGCTGCCCCCGGGAGTGGACGCCGATCCTCCCGGGGGCAGCCAATCATCGTTTTACATTGTTGTTCGTCCGTCGTTCTGAGTCGTCCGTAGCAGCAGCTTGCATCGGCATCGGCAGGCCTTCTCCGCGTCACATCCACAGCTGACTTCGTCGGATCTGGGACGTGCGTGTTCGTGCCGTGACCACCGGGAGCTCCCTGACCGTCCCCGTGGCCTCCCTCCTCCGCAGCTCCGACGTCGTCGTCTTCCGCTGCTGTCCGCCGCTCAAAGACCACCTCCCGCCGCCGGATCTTCGCCGGATCTCCCGCCGCGCCACCAGATCCGCCGTCGCCTGGATCCGCCTACCCGCCGGCCTCCTCTTCGCAGCTCGCGCCGACCGCTCCACCGCTCGCGCGGCGCCGCCAGCCCCTCTGCCGCCTCGGCCTCGGCCTACCGTCCACCGCTTTGCCGAATGCATCGCAGCCTCGCGCCGCCGCCCACCGCTGCCGGATCTGTGCCGCTGCTCGCCCGCGCCCACCGATGGAGGAGCCGCTGCCGGATCTGCGCTCGCGCTGGCGCCGTCGCCGGCGCCGCCACTTGCCGCCGACCGCGGCCGCCTCATTGCCGGCGCTCACCGGCCGCCTTGCGTCGTCGCTGCTCGGCCCCGAGCCGTGACTCGCTGAACCCCGCAGCTGCCCTCCCCACACCGGCGATTCCCTCCCGAGGAGCCACGTCGCCCGCCGCGTGAGCTGAGTGGTGGTGGACCTGGTTATGGAGAGGAAGGGCTGGAGATTAGAAGGCTGCGGTGGTTGGGTTGGATATGTGGCCTCTTGCCTGGTGCGGTGCACATGGAAGGTCCCCTGCTGCTGTATCTTTTTTTTCTCCCGATCAGAGATTGGGTTTGCGTTGCCCACCGCTGCTCGTCAACATCGTCTCGATTTGGTCGTCCACGACAACGCCGTCTCCGACTCCGTCACAGCGGCCACGTCTTCGTCGTCCTGCTTCGCGCTCACCTCGGCTTGATCACCCGATCGAGCGTATGGCTGCGACGACTTCGGATGGATCATCTTCGCGTCGCCATCAAGCCGTTGGTCCCTCTACGTCGCCTCCTCGGGCCATAGTGTTGTCGCTCGTGGTCCACGTCCACTAGCTGCCGCGGCGTTGAGAGGCGCCCTCCTCGGCGCAGTCGCATCGCCAATGGACCCCCTGCCGCTGCTTCGACTTGGAGTTGCACCTGTGTCACCCCGTCTGGCCGCAGCGTCGCTGCTCTTGTCGTCTTCACCACCGTCAACATCAGCCACTCGGGATCTTCTTCGCCTACATCGAGCATTGCCGCCGTGTCTTCCTCCAGCTGTCACCGTTGCCGCTCTCGGCCGGTGGTCCAGTACTGTCTCTCTTCGACCGAGCGTAGCCGCCCAGCCGTTGGTCCTCTACGTCACCTTCGTCCTCGTCCACCATGCCTCATCGCCAGTGTCGCCGTATCTTCCTCGACTACATTTCGTTCTTCTCCAGCAACTGTGAGCTGCACCGGCACTTCTCCTTCTACGCCGTTCTCGCGCCGCGACCGTCTTGGAGGCCTTCTCTGCTAGTCTCCTCCGACAGTGGCGCATGGTTCATGGTGGTCCCTCCCTCGCCCGTGCGGTATTGGCAACACAGTTGTGCGCTTCGTCCCGATTCATCCTTGGGCCTGGCAAACCCATTGTGACGTCTCGTCCTCGACGGCTTCGACAGCATCGGCTCTTCGGCGTCATCTTCCTCCACGACTGCCTCGATCGCGTCACCGTCTTCGTCTACAGCGCACTCTCTTCGCGCAACCCGGTTTACCGCGTCATCCTGCATGCCGTGACCACTTCCTGCGCGCTCGCGGCTTGGCTACTCGTCATCGGCTGTATCGACCACGGCTACCTCGACCACGACTTCTTCGCTTCCGTTGCTTTGGCTACATCAACTTGGGCACAAAGGGCTATCATCGTGTTGAGTCCTCTTGTCGGTTTCTTCTCCAGTCCAAGTGTCCGCGTCGCTCACGCTTAGACTGCGAGGGGATATTAGAGTATATGGTAGTTAGAGATAAAATAGGATAGAATTGATTTGTATCGAGTCCTTCCTTATCTCCTCTACCTTGTACACTATATATACCGCCCCCGAGGCTCAATACAATAACAACAATATTCGCAGTATCTCTCCCTCTCAATTCAATCTAACAGTTTCAACACTTTGAGAGGTGCATAGCACACTTTGAGAGGCAATTCGGTGAGGCCCAGGATGCTAATGATATCGTTGAAGGTTAGAATGTCATTCAAGTTTCCCCTCAGCTTGTTTCTATTTTTAATAGACCTAATGAAGTTAAAGTCTCCTATGAGGATCCAACTCTGATGTGCGGGAATGTTGAGGTTCAGAAGCTAGTTAACGAACTCTTCTCTGCTTTGCCCCTCACATGGGCCATAAACATTTACTAGGGCCTACTTATCTGAGTTGTGAACCGACATGAATTCAATAATTTGACCAAAGGGTGAGTTGAATAGAGGACTAGAGAACACTGAGCTATTCCATAGAACTAGCAAGCCCTGGAGGTGCCAATGGAGGGGGAGAAGAAAAATTTGTCCAGGTTTTTGGGAGAGAAGAGGCGAATAAAAGAATGGTCAAAGCTTTCTTTTTGTCTCCTGGAGGCAAACAACCGAGTAGGCATTGGCCCCAATATTCTTTTATGGATTTCCATTTCGCAAGAGAGTTTAGACCTCTAATATTCCAACAGAATCTTGTGTTATAGCGATGGGTAGGCACTGGTGCAACATTCTCTGATGAAGGACTTCTGGATACAGAACTCGGTGAAGATGCGACCTTGGTGAGGATGCTGAATTCGGTGAGGAGTTATCTGCCCCTGATATAGTACTATAGAAACAAATTCAGACAGTAGAGTAAGTAGACTATGGTGCATCTTCAAATAATTGATCAAGTGGCCTATTAATAATACCACCGTTTGAAAGGTTCAGAGAAGAGGGATCTGTGACAGGAGTTGGGAAAAAAATTGAGAGGAGGTATCAGATGAGCCTTTAGCATCACCATTTGTTCCAGACCGAGAAAAAGGGAATATGGATTCATCAAATGTGACATCTCTGGAAATGTACACTCGGCCAGAGGTTGTGTCTAGACATTTGTACATCTTGTGAAAAGGACTATAGCTGAGGAATACACATTCCTTTGAGTGAAAGGCTAATTTCCGTGTATTATATGGTGTTAGACATGGCCAACAGGAACACCAAAAGTCTTGAGAAAGGAGTAATTTGGCTTAACAGCAAACGGCCTTTCAAGTGGGCTCATGTTGCAGTAACGCAAGTAGGGAGTCTGTTTGTCAGGTATGTTGCTGTTAGGAAGGCTTTATCCTAAAATTTGAGTGGCGTGCATGATTAAGAAAGAAGTGCAAGGCCAGTGTCAATGATATGTTGATGTTTTTATTTGGCTAATCCGTTTTGCTGGTGTGTATGAGGACATGACACTATGTGTCCAATGCCAAGATTACTAAATAATTTATGTAACTTCTGATACTCCCCATCCCAATCTGATTGGACACACTTAATTGGCTTCCCAAATTATCTTTCAATATGTTTTTTAAATTGTAGAAACACAGGGAATACATCTGAACAGGATTTCAACAGATAGATCCATGTAAATCTACTGAAATCATCGATGAAGCTTACATAATACTTGTAACTACCCCACAGATTGAGGTGCATGACCCTAGACATCAGAGAAAACTAGCTCAAGAGGAGACACAGAGGTATGAAAAGACAAAACCATAAGGCAATTGATGACTCTTTGCCTGCTGGCACGTATTACAAATGGATGCATGTGTGGAAGATGATACAGGCAATTTATTCGAAGACAAAATCAACTGAATGACTTGAGAGGATGGATGACCAAGGCGTGCATGCCACTGCTCCCTTGTCACTCTAGTGCTTGCTAGAGCAATCTTGGAAGGCTTTATTGGTTTGATGGGATAGAGACCCAACTCAGTTTTGCCTTGAAGGATTTTTCTCTTCGGCACCTGATTCTTGACAACAAAGAAATCAAGATGAAATTCAATGAAGACATTATTATCATGAGTCAAACTTATGAACTGAAACAAGATTTTTTGATATATGTGGAGCATGAAGAACCTTATTAAGAGAAAGAGAAGAGACAATAGTATTAATAGAAAAATGACCAATGTTTGAGATACGCAAACTTGCTCCATTGCCAACTTGGACTTGATCTATGCCATCATACTTCTCACGAACAGTCAGCCGGTCAAGTTCATGTTTTTGCCACTCTTAAGACTGGTCAATTACCCCTGTCACTTACATATGGGGCCGCCTGAGTCACTGACGATGGGCCAGGGTGGCAAATATGATGCCACTCACCTCATAAGGGTGGCAAAAAGTTAAATTATCCAGTCACTAGTGACATGATCAGTTGCCCCTGTGTCCATGTACCAATTGGGATCCACTTGGAATGAAGTTGTGTATGTTGCAGTGGCCGACGGTGAATGTGTATTGTCTGACAGGAACATGTGATCGAATCGATGATAACACTTGATAGTTGTGTGACCGATCTTCCCGCAGACTTGGCATATGGGACGTGTAACACGGCCACCAGAACTCTGCTGGTTGTTATTGCATTAGGTCTGCTAGTTAGTGAATCTACCACGATTGTTACCTCAGCCTCTTCTTCCCTGGAAACCTTTTCCACGGGTAATGAAGTTTGCTGAGGAGCCACTTGATTGTGCAAAATAACCAATCTACAGCTGTGAATCAGCACTATTGTTCTCCATAAACAACTCATAGTTCATAAGATAGGCATAAACATCATCTAAAGTAAGATTTTTTGATCTTGTGGTTATAGAGGTTACTAATGGATTATAATCTGAACCTAAACCAACAAGAATATATGAGATTATTTCATCTTCTCTGAGAGGCATACCAATGGCAGCTAACATATCTGCCAAGTTCTTCATCTTCTCGAAGTAATCTGAGGCCGTCAAATCCTTCTTCATATTGGCTAGTTGCATTCTTGTCTGGACTACCCTTGCCATCGATCTGGACACAAAAATGATGTGAGCTAGGAATTTCCACTAGCATGGTCCACCTCATGACTCACCGTCATCGTCTATGCCTTCCCTATCACCATGCAATCTTCTTCCACTGTCCCTTGGCTGAGCATTTTCACCATCGGAGCACTACTGCATTGGGAGTTGACCACCATCACCGCCTCCACTAGTCTTCGACCTCCGTCAAAGGTAGAACCGGACTCCTCATACTCTTCTCACTCTCTTCCACCTCTCATTGGCTACCACTGTCTGTCAGACCACCGCTGTAGTCGGGTTCTGAGTGCCGCCACCGATCGACTTGCCACCTCAACGTCCCAACCAATCACTGACCTCTCCAAACCGTCTGATCTCTCTAACCTCTCCAAATCATCTGATCTCCCTGACCTCTCCAACCTGTCCGATCTCTTCGACCACTCTAGACCCTCCGATCCTTTCAACCGTTGCTTCCGGCCATCGCTTGCGACCATTGCTTTCGACCATTGCTTTGATGACTAGTTTCGATCACCACTGTTTTCAACCACAATAGCCATTCAACCATGTCAATCCTTTCAACCACTCCTTCCAATGACTCTATAGAGCTTTCGACCACCGACCACTCCGTAGAACTTCTGATCCATCCGACCATTCTAAAGCTTCTTCGACAACTAAAACTTTTCCGATCACTATTGTTTTTCGGACTACTATAATTCTTGACCACATATAACCTTCGACCACTAAGCCTCTGACCACTCGGTAACCTCCGACCACTCTTGCTTCCGACTAATTCCATTTTTGACTACTGTAAATAATTTCTAGAAGCCTATTCTCCTTCATCCTAACTCCGATTGGACCAATTCAAATTTCTAATTTTTGGACCCTTTTTGAAATTTTGAGTTTATTTGAATTTTGTGTGAATTTATTTGCCTTGGTTCTTCGCGTGTTGACTACAATGATTCCAGAGATTATGATTTCGATTATTCGCAGCAACAAGCTTTAGAGCAAGGCAAGTTACATTTTTGATCATGTTGACCCCATTAATTCAACTTATCTATATCATTTTAAACTAATATGCATGCATACTTTTATTCAAATTATTCAATTCTATTTTTTACTTTAGTTAATCCAAATCTTTTGTACATGGCCAAATTTGACATTGAACTTCCTTATGTCTTGTCACCATACAGTCAAACCAAGTTAATACAATAGTATTAACTAGACATTTTGTAGCAAAGCTTACCCATGCTTAGAATAATCCTAGGTTGGGATACTTTTTATATAAAATGATAAGCTTTCGAAATGTTCTCTTGACTTCAGTGAGTTAACAAAATCTATGAATTATTTCAAAACAAAATAAAATTTGGTTTAAACTTAGGCTAATGGTGAGGTGGTGGGTGCTAGCATGCATTGATGTTCGGTGACACAATGCTGATAGTTAGACACAAAGGTTCGTGGTTTGAGCCTAAGTCAAGTTAAGGACCGATCTATGAGCTACTGCTATGAAGCCCTTTTCATACTACCACAAGGCTAGTATGGAACAATCCTGGCTGACTAATTTTTAGTTCCCAGCTCGAGTCTCACTGTAGGTTGAACGTGAGCGTGGAGTAGCCCATGAGAAGTCTTACTTGGCTCAAGAGGGGGTCCCGGTCTAGTGAGTTCCTTACTAGAGTGAAACTTTAGTGTTAGCTTGGCCAGGTTAAAGACTTTGCATTGTAAAGGCCTTGTCATGATCTCTCCACAGCATACCCAAGGAAGTGTGTTAATCGCATGGCATTATGAGATGATCATGTCTTGTTGGTAAAGCTGTATAATCTCTGCAGAGTGTAAACCTTTCCTGGATAGCCATGCCCACAGTCATGGGTAAGCTGAGTAAAGTTTTTTACAGCTTAGACTTTGTTATTCAAAATGGTTTATAAAAAGGTTCTGGATGGATGGAATCCATATAAAAATCTTTTTGGGGAAAAATGTCTAGGTGGGATGCCTATGGTTAGGTTGCTGTTTGTTTGGAGCCTGCACTGACCATATTGTTTTATTAAAATCTTGTTTCTATCTATTGTATTAAATTTGGCTTTTGAATCTACTTACAATATTTACTTCAATTTCTCTTTACGCTCAATTAAGCTTATTATGCATTTCTTTGTCAATCCTTATGAATACATTAATTCTGTTAAAACTCCTGGTGTAACTTGTGGAGTATTTTATATGCTCATGTTTCTTAATTCATCTTTTCTACAGGACGCCTATGGTGAAGATTACGATGAGTAGGCCATGTCTTATAGTCATTCGCTTGTAGGCAGGCTAGAAGGGCTGCTGCTTTATTGTTCTTCTTCCGCTGTTATATTTAATTTTGGTTTATGGACCACTGATGTAAACTTTGGCCATCAGACCCACATTCAGTTAAATAAAGTTTATCATTGTGCATGATATGTATCTCTTTTACCACTGTGTGCACAAGCTGATTCTGGACTAATGCGATTTATACAGAGGGTTCCAGAGTTGTTGCTCCGAGATCCAACAGCCACACTCACATTCAACCTATAGCAAGGGCCAAGTTGGGACCTATAAATTAGTTAGCTAGGACTATTCCATACCAGCTTTGTGGTAGTACGATGTGGCTTTGTACTAGTAGCTCACAGACCAGTCCTTAATTTAACTTAGGCTCAAACCACATACCACTTGTTCCTGACAATCAACATTGTGTCACCAAACAACAATGCATGCCAATGAGCACCCACCATCTAACCATTAGCCTAAGTCTAAAACAGTTTTTATATTTTGTTTTGGCAAATATTTCATAGACTTTCTTGACACACGGAAGTCAAGAAATATATTTTTTAAAACTCAACATTTTATGCAAAAAGAATTATCCCAACCTTCTAAGCATGGCTAAACTTTTCTACAAAATTTCCAGTTAATACTATTGTACTAACTAGATTTTTCTTTATGGTGACAAGGCATAATAATATTCAAAGTCAAGTTTGGCTATACACAAGATATTTGGTGTAACTAAAGTTTAAATCATATTTAAACTAATTTGAATAAAAGTACGCATGCATATCAGTTGAGAACATTATAAATAATTTGAAGTAATGGGTTCAATATGATCAAATGTGTAACTTGCCTTACTTCATGAATTAGTGAGAATTGTCATCAAAATTGTACTTCTCCGGAACGTCGCAGTCACCAAGTGAAAAGCGACCAAAATAAAATTAAATACAAATAAAATCCAAAAAATTATAAAATCAATACTAGAAGATAGATCATGAATTTATATGAATTTAGGAATTTGAACCACCATATTTGGAGTTTGGACAACAGAGAACAAGTCATCAGAAGATTAGTTGGAAAGGAAATTACTAGAAAATGCCAAATGAAGGAATATTCCTCGAAATCTTCTTTCGGGCTATATTTCTAGTTTACTAGTGTGCAATATGTGTGGGGAATGAGGAGAAGAGGCTATGGTTCAATTTATAGGCGAAGAGGAGCAACAGAATGCCCGGACTTGAATGCCGAATTAATGGTTGGAATAAATGAAATATCGGTTTCAACTTTGCATGCAAGAAACTGAATAACTAAAATTTTAATGACTAAAAACTGAAAAGGTATTGATGCTTGGTAGTGCATTCTTGCTGCATGCCAATTAATTTGGTAAGAGGGAATTGATTTTGCTTGTTTGCAATGGCCATGGGAGAGGTCAGCTTGAAGAAAAGAAGAGAGACTAGCAGACTTAGGTTAGAGAAGAAAGAAAGTAGTGAGAAGGAAATAAGTAGAAAGGAAGAGGACGTGAAATCAAGAAAGGAGAAAGGAATGATAGCATTAGATTGGAGGGAACAGGGAAGTTAAATGAGGGAAGATTTAGAGTAATTTTAGGAGGACTGACCCTGGGAAGTTGTATTTTTTCAGATAAAGGCACAAGGGCCAAGAAAAATTGACTCAACCCAGAAAAATAGAATGGATATTTTTCTGGAGATTTGCATATTTTTTGTTGAAATTTGAAATTTGAATTGAGGATTGAAAATTGAACGGGGAATTGGAATTTAAATACTTGGATTTGCATCTAAGGACCAAATAAACTCTAAATATTCAAAATGAGGGTAGAAATGCGTAGTTTAGGATTTTAGATGAATTTAGAAATTTGATCGGGTTCAATCGAAGTTAAAACGAAGAAGAACAGGCTTCCAGAAGTTTAAAATCTAAGAAAAAGAATAAACTAGAATTATTTTCTATTGAAACACCAAGATTATGATGTCAACATGGAAATGGATTCTCAGAGGAATTATTTTCGTACCGGAGTAGGGAGGTTATGACATCAGCAAGAGGATTACTTTTTCAGCCGATTAGATTTTCTAAAGAAAAATCGAATTATGATGCAAGCTGATGTTAGCCCTGATTTTAAAAGATTTGGCACCCAAGAATGACAAGTGGGCCTAAGTATGGTGGATTGGGTCCATGGGCGGGGGATTCGGCGGAGGTGGCATGGGGTGTGGAGTAGTGCCTACGTGGCTCACTTGCACTGAGGTGGCGCACACGCGGCACCATGTGGCAACCACATCATCAGCCACGTTAGTCGTCACGCTGATGTGGCAAGGCCAGTAAGAGGCAGTGCATGGAAGTTGACGATGGCGGCGATTCGGTGGGCAGTGGTGGCCAGTGGGAGGTGCGAAAGAGAGAAGAGATGCCAGTAAGTTTGGGGCTACCTTCGGCAATGATCGATAGCGACCAGTGGTGAGGATGGGCGGTGGAGGCGGCTTGGCTTAGGTCCGGTGCTCTGATGTTGAAGAGACCCAGCCAAAGGGTGGATGTGCTCAGCGAAGATGTGGTGAAGCTGAAAGAGTGGTCGGCGGGGCGCAAGTGTAACGCGGAGAGGGAAAAGCTCAGTGGAGGGGAGAACTCGGGCATGGAGGAGAAGAATGGGCGCACGGGAAGGGGTGAGGTGGAGAGAGGGTGCTCGAGGGAGGGAATTTATAGGGGTGAAGAGGTGGCTGGGCGATTAATAGCTTGCCGGATTACTCGGGGAGGTGGGCGGTGGTTACTAAAGAGGAAGAAACTAGCAACATTTAATGGTCAGGGAGGTAAGGTGTAACATCCCAATTTTTGAAGCCTTTTGAAGCTTTTAAAATAAAATTCACCATTTGGATTTTTCTGGAATTAATAAAAGCTTAAATTAAAATTTTATTAATTAAAAGGATTTAACATGATTAAATTAAACATTAAAATTTCCTAAAATATTTTATTTAGAATCCTTGAGTCTCAAGGAATTTTTTGTAATTTTCTTGGATTTTTCTGGGTTTATTTGCTATTTTCTAGAGCTCAAGAGATTTTATTTGAATTTCTGAAAATAGAAAACTTCCAAAAATTTCCCGAAAGCTTCTTGGGCTAAAACCCTAGATCTGGCCCGCTCCACCCACCAGCCTAGCTTACCCGCCCTTGGCCATGTGGCGACCATCCGCTACTTGCCGCTTGCATCCAAGCCGTCCGAGCCATCCTCTCGTCAGCCGTCCAATTCCTTCCTGTGCCGCGCATCGTCCATCAGAGAGCTCGTGCACTATTCATCTCCTTCCCGGTGCAGACTCCATCTCTACCACTGCCTTGGTTCTCATGCACGAGCCGAACGCCGGCGCTGTCTCCGACCCTGCCTCCGTGTCATGCTCGCCCCCGCCTCTTCGAGGTCCGGGTATAAAAGCCGTTCCCCCATCTCGGTTCTCTTGTTCTGTTGCCCCTCACTTCGTCGCTCTCAATGTCCATTGTCGGAGTCATCATCTTCGTCTTTGGACATCGCCGTCGCCTTCATCGTTGCCACCATCCGAGCCACCGTCTTCGCTACCGTCTCCGACCTCGCCGCTCTGTCATTTGTCGCTTATCGGTCACCGTTTCGGCTAGTCGCTGCCGCCAGTGAGCACCCCGCCCGCTATTCCGATCCCACCGACCGCTCGACCGCTGTCTCCCTCTCTCTCGGTCAGCCACCGCCTAGTCGCCCGCCCATCCGCCACAGTCCACGCGCCATCGCCCCAATTTTTGTGCCCGCCGACATCAGCCATGACTCTAAACAGCACCCCGCATCCACGCTGGTTCATCTTCTCCATTAATCCAGTCCACCGTGCGCCGAGTCTCTGGCAGTCCGGACCCATCGGTCAGTCGCACCGTGCCGTAGACCCATGGACCGAGCATCATAAGCGACCGAGCCTACCCATGTGCCACATCAGCATGCCACATCATCAGACATGTCATGCCATGTTAACGTGCCACATCAGCCCTGGTGCACACGTGTCCTGCCACATCACTGACACATCAATCATGTCATCCACGTCATCCAAGCCAAGTGTAGGATCGGAAATGGCAACAGAGGGGGGTGAATGGTGCCTCTTTAAAACATTTGCCCCCTAAAGTATCCACAAACGAATCCCCTCTGATAGTTATGAAAACTATGAAGAAGAAATCATATGCTCACCGGAAACTTAAGCTTTCAGAGAAAGAGGCATGGCAAAAAGAAAACTGAAGCAAAACATGCAAAAGAAATCAGAAAAAAAGAGAGCATCCGCAGCCAAAACAGCCGGCCGGTCTGACTGCCATGCATGGGCCGGTCAGACCGCCTAGCTACGGCCGGTCAGACCGCCGGTTCAAGGCCGGTCTGATCGCCTCTGTTGGATCGATTTGACCGGTGTTCCTGGGCCGGTCTGACCGCCATGGTCAGACCGGTCTGATCGGCGGCGCCCGAGCGGTCTGACTGCTAGGGTTAGCGGTCTGACCGGCTCCCTGAAACCAGAACCGCCGACTGAACCCTTTTTCACAGATTTTACTGAAAATGCATATTTCAGTCAAGATTATGAATTGGCTGTTGTTTCCCTCTGGCCAAAAGAGCAATAACCTATTCTAAATAACAACAAGACCTTAGGAATCAAAGGAAATCTTTAATAGAGCAAGGAATCTGGATTTTGACAAAAGACTGAAGACTTGAGCAAATTTCCAAATTGCTTTCTATTCTCTCAACCTTTGCTCAAGGGGTCTTGCATTTTAGTTGGACTTGGCCTCACAGCATAGCAACACAAAACTTAAGCCAACTTGAGAAGGGAAAACACAAGAACCAAGGAACCCCTGACATAAAACCCTAAATAGTGAAAAACAGAGGAGGTTCAGATTATGAGTGAAAATAGAGATTCTTTGATTCTTCCATTAAGCTCTTGGGAATCTATCTGACCAAATAGTCTTGAGACATATTTCCTTCACAGAGCAACCCAGGAATCATCTCTCCAAACAAGATTTACTCAAAATCAAAAGAATTAACTGAGAACAGCAGAGAACAGAAACGAGCTGAGACAAATGAGAACTCAAATGGATTCATTGCAATGAATGATTACATAATGAATACAACCACTCAATGAGTTCCCATACGTAGTTGGAGATAAGTTACAACCTTCTCACTACATGCTTGAGGTAACACACGCAGAACACTATTCTGCTTCCTCACTGCATGCTGAGAACACACACACACACACACACTGAGCTCTCTACTCCACTCACTCTCTACTAGAATGCATGAGCTCATACTAATGCCTGCATACACCACTCCTTTTATCTCCAAGATCACACACCAAAAGAGAAAATCAAGAAGTGTCATACCAAACACACTCCCTTGCTCCATACACACAAGAGGCAAGGGTCAAAGTCAACATGACCAGGATTTGGAGGGAAAACCAGCCCCTCCTCTCATTGCTTGAGTCAATTCTCCAATTTGCCCCTCAAGCGCCTTCCCGGAAGCTTCCCGCGTCCGGTACCTCGACCGTCTGGATCTCGACTCCTTCCTGAGTCTAGT
Source organism: Dendrocalamus sinicus (assembly GCA_036346575.1). Classification (NCBI taxonomy): domain Eukaryota; kingdom Viridiplantae; phylum Streptophyta; class Magnoliopsida; order Poales; family Poaceae; genus Dendrocalamus; species Dendrocalamus sinicus. The sequence goes on along the minus strand of CM070666.1, from coordinate 24,234,108 downwards.
CCCGATCCACTCCACTGCACACGACTGCACCCAGCATCCTGATCGTCTAGACCTCAGCTCCTCCCTGAGCCTAGTCCCAATCCTCTCGCCGCTGCCCGTCGTGTCCACCTGACACCGACCAAGACCTCTGACTCCACCATCGCACACAACTGCAATCGACCTCCAACTGTCTGGACCTCTGACTCCTCCCTAAGCCTAGTCCCGGTTCTCTCGTTGTCGCCCGTCGTGTCCTCCACCAGCAGCTCCGGTTCCTCGTCTCCCAACTCGCAACCACCTCACCACCCTCGATCATCTTCAGCATCACCGACCGTCTGGACCTCAGCACCTCATGTGCATAGTCCCGGTCCTCCTCGCCTCACCATGACCTAGCTCCGAAGTCCTGTAGTCACACAGACAAGCAAACCATCACATAGCACCGCACGAAACAGCATAATCAATATTAGCACAAGTAAAGGTACTCAACCCTAGTATACCCAAAACAAACTCAAACTCACTAATACAACCGTCAATTACTCATCATAAACATGGGAGATACTTCCACATAGTATCTCAATCTCTCCCTTGATGAGTATATTGACAAACACAGAAAAAGCTCAAAGATTGAGTTTGTTTGAAAGTCAAACATAGTCCAAGAGAAAGAAAATGATGCTAATGACCATGTTGACAAAAGGAGCAAAAGAAAGAGCAAGTTTTCCTCAAAAGCTCCCAAAGCTCCCAAAACGTGGCTTTTTCTCGAAATATTCTCCCCCTTTTGGCAATAAAATCATCAAGATTATTTGGAGGAAAATAAATCACTGTAACACCCTGATTTTCAGAGCCTTTTTGAAGCTTTTAAAATAAAATTCACTATTTGGATTTTCCTGGAATTAATTAAAGCTTAATTGGAATTTTATTAATTAAAAAGATTTAATATGATTAAATTAAACATTAATATTTGTCAAAAATATTTTATTTGTGTTCCTTGTGTCACAAGGAATTTTTCTGTATTTTCTTGGATTTTTCAGAGTTTGTTTGAGCTCAATTTAAAATTCCAAAATAAAAAGAAAAAAATTTTCACCCATCACTATGAACTGAGCACGCTTAACCCTAAAAGTTTTTAGCAAACCAGCAACCAAGTTTTCCCCTTTGCTTTCTTGGATGCCCCCATCCTTTCTATTCTTATTCATTGCCACCTGGACACTATTCATCTTCAACCTCCAGATCGATTTGTTCTGCTGTTCACGTTTCTTTCCTTTTTCCTCTCTCTTCATAACTTCTAATCCAGACCTTATCTCAATGTCTTTCCAAAAGGAAAGTTGTGCCAAATCATGTAAGGAATCCATCCCAACTGGCCTCTTTCTGTTTCATTCATCCGTTTGCCTTTTATCTTCTATTTTTTGAAACGGACTCTAAACCGAAATCCACGAATTGGAGTCGGTTTCTACCACTTCCAAGCCTATAAATACGACCCCTTGACCTCCCTAAACCCATCCCAAGCCGTGCCAAGTCCCCTCAAAGCTCAGGACGCCGTCGGCACCGATGCCCTTCGGTCTCGAAATTGCTCGTCGTGTCTCGAGCAATCCGGTGAGTTTTTGCGTGATTCTTTCGCGTCACGTTGTGCCATCATGTCCCATCTACCTTCTAGCCAAGTTAATTTGATTTTGGTGCAGCCAATCTCCCGAAATCGAGTTTTCCCCAATCTAGGTCAAGAGCGCTTCCCGACGTCGATTCGTCGCCTCCGGTAAGCTTTAGCCCTTACCGTAATTTTTCTTAGACTTGCCTCGCCGCGTTCTACGCCATGCTCACTTTTGTTTCCCCAAAAAGCCTCCACAAATTTTCGCCTCCGAACCTCGCCATGGCTGCCAATGGCATCTCGTGTCCCCATCTATCCGGTGGTGTTTTCTTCCAATCCGTTCACGTCACATCGTGCCAAACCATCCTAGGTAACTACCCTCCAAGTGGTTTTAGATTTTGTTCACCGAGCACCAAGATATTAAGTTTTTCCTTTTTCCTTTCCGACGTCGTCCAATCGTCGATTGCGCCGTCTCCGGTGGGTTTCTGGCCGAGCCGACAATTTTCCTAGCTTCGTCAAGCCGCGTTCTAGCCCGTGCTCACCCTACTTCTCCTTGTCCTATGCCCGAATTTTATTCCTCTCTCCTACCCATGTCGTTGTAGCCGCCTGGGCCGTCAACGGTCTCCGTTTGGCGTGCCGTCAGTTCCTATGTGTGCCTTAGGTCCCTAGCAACCCATTTTGCTAGTTGGATTCATCTCCCAAGCCTCCTCTCGCCGGCGCTAGCCTTCTCTCCAAAAGTGATGCTCTCGGGTGAACAGTAACTTTTGCTATTTTCCAGCATTTTCTCGCCATTTTCTCGCCCCGGCATACTTTAGATCGCTCGTTCTCCTTCGTGCTAACTCCGATCGACCCGATTCTTTTTTCTAAATTCATCTAAAATTGAGCTATATCTTTTGGTTCTAGTTTTGCAGTTTTTGGAGTTTTATTTGAATTTGTTTTTGTGTTTCGTTTCGCTTTCTCTCTCGTTAGATCACGCTTTCCAAGGAGCTGAAGCAGGATCCAAAGATCAAGAATTCCTAACTGAGCAAGGCCAAGGCAAGTCGTGTCCTTTGATCATGTTGAACCCAGTTTTTAAATCTATTATGTATTACTTTGTTTTAAATTATCATGCATCGCTATTTTATTATAAAACCCTTGTATTGGTAGTTAATGACATAATTGATTATTTCCTCCTTGATAATTTGAATGCCATGATTCTATTGTCACTATAGGATGGGAAATTATTTAGTGATGCAATACTAGTTGTCACATGGGTGGTACGCTTATTTTGCTTAGCCATGCTTATTATTAGTACGTTGGGTCTATCATCACATGTGTTAATTAATCTTGACTTAATGATCTACTGGAACGTGGTGGTTAACCACAGTTATAAAATTTGATTGCCATGACATGGGTAGTGTCATTGGTGTTGGTTATAAAAAATTAGTTTTCACTTGGGCGAATGATCGTGCAGTAAAGGGGAGAAGTATGGTTAACACTTTAGGGATGTGGATGTTTCGCCTGGGTATATCTAAGGACTTAACTTTGTGCACCATTGATCTGAGCCTTACCGCACAACCACATGTCTTGTATGGGATAGACCTAGCTGATTAACTTGCAAAGGTTTAGTTCAGATATCCTCACAGTGAGGAACAGGGTTACTGTCCTCATACGGCACAAGAGGGGGCTTCTGACTGTGGTGGTTAACCCTTCAGCAGTGAAACCTTAGCGGATGATGTCTAACTAGATTGGAGTGAGGTAAAGGCTGTGTGATAATTTATCTGGGTCTCATGCCTAAGGAAGCATGCTAGCTGTTAAGATGATTTATCTCTTGTGGGTAAGTTGTGCAACCTCTGCAGAGTGTAAAACTATTCGAATAGCCGTGTCCTCGGTCATGGACAATGCTCGGTGATTTCACACGAGGGGTAGAGTTTTCATAAAAACCTGGTTGGGTTAAGTTGGGAAGTGAATGGTTAGTTCACGGGTGTTCATTTCATGGATCTTGGTCATGGTGGATTCCTTGGGTGAATGGTCAGTTCACTTATGGTTGGTCTTAATTCCTTTGGTTACTTATTTATTATCATTTACAAAGCTTACTTTTCAATCTACTTATTGTATTTACTTTAAATTGTTGCTTTCTGCAAAATTAACCTTTCAGCCATCCTTTGGTAAGCCTTGCATATTATATTGCATTCTTTGTTACAAACGACTTGCTGAGTACTCTATGTACTCATGGCTTCATCCATATTTGCTCAGTTGAGGAAGATGAACCGGTCCAGCAGGAGGTACCAGGAGGAGGATACTTCGACGACTTCGCGGATTAGGACTTCGCTCCCCAGTCGATTGCCTGTGGGCATGTCGAATGGCTACTACGCTTATTTCTGGTTTTCCGCTGCTAGTTTCTTTAAGCCTTTCAGGCTATTAATTGTAAGCTTGGCCATAAGGTCGTACTCTGATAATTATTAATAACATTTGAGTCTTTTCCTAGTAAATCATGATATGGTCGATATTTCATCTTTGTTTATACTATGTGCACTAGCGCGATCCTGGACTAGTGCAGAATACACAGGAGAGTCCGGATTTGCATATTCGGGTCTCGATAAGCACAGAGGCTGAAATTTATTCAATGCTAAGCAATTAGAGCCATGAAGATTATCCAAAATTACCATTTAGTATTACACCAAACCATAACTGAAATGAATGCTATCAAGATCATAACAAAAAAATGCATAATCAAGCCAAGCCACATAAGTAACAATCTGAAAATTAGATGAATTTGTTAGCATGTCAAGCCATTCAAGATTATAGTCTAGCAAAAGGTATCCAAAGATGATGCAAGCCATGTCAATAATCTAAGTGGAACCAAGAAGCTAGAATTGAGTCAATTTAGAGTGCTACAAGTTCAAGAATGAATCATTTGTTTAAGTGCTTGATTCTTTTGAAGTTAAGCAAATTTAGCACAATAGACATATTTTTTCTTTAAAACTCATGGTCATTTCCAACCAAAATTTTAGTCATGTGCTAGATCTCAAGCCTTATGCGACCATTCCAAGCAAGAAGCTTAAGGAGATGATCTTGGTCATCCAAAACTCCCCTAAGTTCATGCCTAGTGCAATGGTGTCAGGACCCAGATTTTACAATCCGGATTCCTCTGTGATTCCACCACACTATTCCCTGGATCAGTAGATAGTGCTCACAGATTACAGTTCTAAATATCAAAGTACATATCATGTGGAAGCGTAAATATAATAGTAGACTTACTCATGGGCCGATTAGGCCAAATCATTAAATTACAGTAGTGGAAGAACGAAGCACACATGTATTACCTTCAGGACATGCCCACATGCAGTCAACTGGAGGTTCGCGACCTAGCCCTTGACGTCTTCATCTTTTCTTCCATCATGTCCAATCATGTTGCTGAGGCGTAGTGGTCTGATTCCTGATTCTGGATTTGTTGTGAAAGCGAGTGTGAGCACAAACTATCGTGCTCCGCGAGCCAATACACAGAATGCAAATAAATAGTATGCATGGCTTATCAAAAGAGAGGCTCGGGTTATTTTATTTGCCATAAATTGCTTTTGGTAGCCTTAGTATTATTAAATCATAGTGTTATTGTTTCTACCTAAACTCCACACGGTGATTGCCATAATTGGCTTAATCCACCAAAGACACTCTTTCCTTACTGATTGTTGTCTAAGACTCCAAACAGCGAGTGTCATCATTTACTTAATCCACCGAATATACTCTTTCCAAATTGATTGCTGTCTAAGACTCCAAACAGCGAGTGACATCATTTAATTATTCCACCGATCATACACTTTCTATATTGATGGCTGTCTAAAACTCCAAACAGCGAGTGACATCATTTAATTAATCCACCGATCATATACTTTCTATATTGATTACTGTCTAAAACTCAAAACAGCGAGTGACATCATTTAATTAATCCACCGATCATACACTTTCTATATTGATTGCTGTCTAAAACTCCAAACAGCGAGTGACATTATGTAATTAATCCACCGAATTCACATTTTTGATATTGAGTGCTGTCTAAAACTCCAAACAGCGAGTGACATATCTCCAAATTCCCAAAAATTCAATTGACTCATCTAATAACCGATCAGTTCTATTAATCCCAACATTGCCAACATATCCCAAGACTTTATATTATTTATCCGTGTTGTAATCCAGCAATTACTATCACACTCCCTAATTCTCGAAAAATCAATTAAATCATCTATCTAGCCTATATATTCATTTAGGCTCTACCATTTTATTTCTCCCAGAATCCACACTATCGTTTCCTTTTTATGATCGACGTGAATCCACCAACATTTTTATGTGTTTACTACAAACATCCATCTCCTCTACTCATGACTCTATTTATTCCTCCTTATATTTTATTTTGTAAGGAGGGAAAACATTTTATTTTTGAAATCTGATACATAAAAATTTCCTGAGACCTAGCAGTTTTGAACAAAAACATAATGTGTAAGAAAATGCACTTAATAATAGTGATCTAGATTCTATCCACCGTTTCATGGTATCCGCACCATATGCTAACATTTCAGCATTATAACCGCTTACATTACCACTGGGACGACACCCAGGATAACTCAAATCAGGGTTTTCTGCTGCCCTCCACTTTTTCCATTCCCAACCACAAAGTTTTTGAAATAGAACTATATCTGGTTAAGTTCCCATGTCCGCCCTTGATCGTGGGCACGGCTATTCGAATAGTTTTGACTCTGCAGAGTTTGTACACTTTCACCACAAGAGACAATCAACTCATTGCCCCACACGATTCCTTTGTCATATGGTTGAGCAGACCATCACAGTGACTTTTCAAAGTATCTAGTCTCTTTTGTCATCTCACTTTATGGGCTTCTCCCACTTGCAGTGGTCCCATCTATGCACGGGATGTTCCCCACAGTTACTAACGCAGCTGGGCTCCACTTCCCGCAATGCTTAGAACAGCTGGGAAACTTCACCCACCACTTGGTGTCCCTTTAGACCTCCCCTTGCCCTTACGTATCCACTTCCATCCACTACCGGTGAGATGAGTCCGGGGGTTTCGATAAATTTACTTAGCCAAGTTGTACTTTACAGACTTGTTTGACTCTGCAGAGTTTGCACACTTTACCCACAAGAGACAATTCACTCGTTGCCCCACACGATTCCTTAGTCATGCAGTTGAGCAAACCATCACAGTAACCATTCATAGTACCTCGCCCTTCCATCATCTCACCCCTATAAGCTTGTCCCGCTTGCGGCAGGTCTCACAGGTTGTGCGGGATGTTATCCTCCTATGCGCCTAGCAGCTGGCTATCCACACTGCTAGCACGCCGCAGAAGAACTTCATCCTCCGCGGATGCCCCATTCAAGCCGTCACACAGACTGCCACTTGCACTACCTCACCTCCTCCACCGATGACAATGATTTTCAGGGTTCGATAATTTTACTAGGCCAAGTTGTAATTTACAGGCTTGTGGTTATACTTGTTTTACATAGGAGGTCATGACAAGATTTGGTCCTTAGGATTATCTGGGTGGTTCTACCACAAACCACACTCTCGTGCACCCCTGCACCATACCCCTGAACCATCCGTCTAGATAAATAAGCAATTTGAGGTTTTTGGGAGCATAAAATAATCATATCCAAATTTACCCATGATTAAAAGTGATGTGTGTGCGTTCTTGGGCCCATGAGTATCTAAGCAATACTAAGCATGGCATATAATTACGGACTTATTTTTGAAAAGTTACTATTATAATTTTGCTAGGGCGACAAGGTTCACATATTCAAATATTTCAAAGGAGGTGTAATATTAATCAAGGTAAACAAATGGGCATATAACTAGAATCCTAAATTAAACATGTATTTGCAGATAAAATAATAGCATGCAGTTTGATAATTTAAACAAAAATAATTTGCAGAAAATGTAGGTTCAACATGATCAAAGTATTGACTCGCCTTGTGCAGTTTACCGCGGTCGTGAGCTCACTCAAATCTTTCTCATTGGATGGTCTTGAGCTTTTGGTCTTTTTCTTCATCTTGATCTTGATCTCGCTTGGTTCATTGATTCTTCGGGTCTCTAGTTTTTAACTATGCGATAAGCGACTGAATCCAAATAAAAGCAATTAACTCAAAGGATCCAATAAATCCAAATAAACCCAATTATACTGGATTAATTTTTATTATGATTAAATAGGTGATTTGAGACAAGGTTGGTTGGACGCGGGGTGTTATCGGTGTCATAGTGGTTGGAGTGAGGTGGGGAATGGCAAGGGAAACTGGTCAAAAGGGAGATCAAGGATGGGTCATGATAAAGGTATATCCACAAGATTGTTTTTGGTTTAGTGCTCGGAGACAACGAGGTATAGCTGATAGCAGAATACGATGACTCGATCTTTGTATTAATAGCTTCTTTTATTATCTCTGTGTTTATTTAGGAAGTTCAATGAGTTAGGTTAGACATAGGGCAGGTATATGAATTTAGTTGAGTACTAAGTATTGGATTGGTCAAATGTTGTCATTGATGGGTTTAAGGCAGGGGTTCCAAAGACGGCGTCCATGTCTTTTAGCTTATCAAATTACTTCACATCACTAGTAATTTGATATGTGGCATTTTATGCAACCCTAATTACTTGTGTTATTGATTAAATGTTTACTTTAGAATATTTATATATATTGGCTAGTTAGGTCATTCTAATGCCCGATGACCTAGGGCTATTATATTTTGGTACCTGTTTATTAATATGACTTTTTAATCTGAAGGCACTATGGAAGTTACTAATATTGACATTTTACCTCTTTTACTTAGCTTCTGACACAATTTAATCATTATTTATGACTGCTTGAGCCTGCTACACATGATTATATTTTGTTATCATTACTAATTTAAAGCTACCATTTAAGATTTTATTTTATGCTAGCATGACAAATGTTGTGGCATATATTTATTTATAATTAAGGATAACCTTTTAACATAAAGCTTTGTTTTTATTGCTTTAACATAAGATCTAATGCATTTTCTTTAACTAGAATATATATTTTAATTAGGTTCCTTATTAAATTTGGATTTTAAACAAAACCACATTTTATTAATGCCTCCAATTGATAATTAGACCTCAAATAAATATTTAAGCTACATTAGTTGCTCATATGACAAATAATCAAACATCAAATCTTAAGAATCCTTATTTTGTACCATAATTAAAATTTGCTTTTTCTAAATTATTCTCAGATTTTTCCTTGATTTTTCTTACTTAAAATGGGCTGCAAAAGTTAAAAACAAAATGGAGAAAGGTATGCGGCTGGCTGAGTTCGAACTCAGGACTTGGGGGGTGCCCTGTGCGTTATGTGCGCTCGGGTAGCCCAGTGAGCCTTCGATGTTTCGTGATAAGCTGGTGGAGGTAATACTTGAAGAAGCGAAAGGAAATAGAGGAACCGGCCGAATGAAAACAGAGAGGGGGGGCGCGAGGTATACGGTGGTGCCGCCGGTGAGGGGCAGCAGGGTTGGCACGAGTGACTGGCAAACGGATTGTGGGGAGGTGAGGGAGCCCAAGGGAGGTGGTGCGCTGGTCGGGACGGCAGCGAGGTGGGAATAGGGCGCCGGCGGCCGGAGGATGGGGAGGGGGAGTGGGCGGCGCTGAAGCAAGAGCAAGAAAGGAGGAAGCTCACCATGGGTTGGCCAAGCAGAGAAGATGGCCGTGGTGGGCTGGCGGCGATGGCCCTGGGCAGCGCGGGGAGGTCGCCATGGAGAGAGAAGCTCCGGCAATGGGAGGCTCGGTCGGCGGTGGGGACGGGTCCAGGGCGTTGAGGGGGTGCTCCATGTGCAGGGAATTGAGACGCCAAGCGCCGTAGAGGGAGGAGCAACGGCGGCGGCGCGGAAGGCTATGGCGGCCGGCCTTGAAGAAGAAGGCCGAATTGGGGGGTCTCCGGCGCACAGATTTTCGATTAAGTTGGCGGGGAAGCAAGTGGGGCCTAGGGGCATGAAGGGATGTGCTCGGTTTTTGGAGGGGCTCGCCGGAGAGCGGAATTCGGCGAGAAGGCGGTGGCAGCGTGCAGCCGAACCGGGGCAGGGCGAGCGGGGAGGCAAGGAAGAGGAAATGGGAGTCACCGGAGAGCCTAGAGGGAGTGGGGGGTCGGGGCTTCTTATGGCCATGGCGTTGGTGCGCTATCGAGCTCCTGTGGCCGACGACCCTGGGCACAGCGCTCGGGATGGGACGGCGGCGACTGTAGCCGAGGTAGCGCACAGCCAGGCGAGTGCGCACGCGCAGGGCATGGGCGGGGGATGGAGCACGACGTGCGGTGATGGGAGCAGTTGGCACGGGGCCGAGATGATGCAAGTAGCAGCAGGAGTCATCGGCTTTGACTGGCGCATGCAAGGAAGAAAGCAACGAGAAGGAGGGAGAAGAGAGAGGGAGGAGGCGCCGGGCCCAGCAGCAGAGGAAGAATGGGAGAAAAAGAAAAGAGAGAAGAAATAGAGGGAAGGAAAAGGGGCTGGTCCGCATTTTAAAATCTGGATTTTTAATTTTGTTCTGAATTTGTGTATAAAAGTCTCAGATATTCAACCTTGGATTTTTGGTGTAATTATTTATGGATATATTCCAATATTCTTTTTGAATTCATTTTATTGACTGGGATTTGAACTCTGGTATATTTTAATACTTTGAATTAATGATATGTGATATCATTTTTGACTTTTATTATTTTTTATGGTCATCATCTGCACTTGGACTATTCTTGGGCTATTAATTTGCATAGCATGAACTCAGAAAATTTCAAATAAATATTCAGAAAAGATTTTAATGCCAAAAAATGCAAGAAAAGTTTTAAAAATTCCATATTTTCGAACATCCAAAAATTCGGGATGTTACAATGGTTAGACCAAAAGACATGACCGTAAACTCATAGAGTCCATATCTTGTGGTAAAAGCGGTCTTTGGAATGTCTTCGGCCCTAATCTTCAGCTGATAATAGCCCAATCTCAAATCTATTTTGGAGAATATGGTTGCTCCACTCAGTTGGTCAAACAGGTCATCAATCCTAGGAAGGGGATACTTATTCCTGATGGTTACTTCATTTAAGGCTCGGTAGTTCACACACATCCTGGCAGTGCCGTCTTTCTTCCTAACAAACAGTACCAGGGATCCCTAGGGTGAGGAACTATGTCTGATGAATCCCTTATCCTGCAACTCTTGGAATTATTTCTTCAGCTCTTCTAGCTCATCAACCGTCATTCTATAGGGCCTCTTAGAGATTGGGGCAGCTCCAGGTTTTAGGTTAATGACAAACTCAAGGTCCCTATCTGGTGGCATGCCTGGCAATTCTTCCGGAAACACCTCAGGGTAATCCTGTACTGCCATCATTCCTTCCAGAGGTATGTCCTCGCAGTGATACACTGCACGACCCCAATGATAAGGTCGGTCTATCTTTACTTCTATGGTCAATCTAGGACACTTGGTCAGTTTTACCTTCCTAGTGGCACAGTTTATTACTCCTTGGTGTCTTGCTAAATAGTCCATCCCTAGTATGATATCCAAGGTCTGGGAGCTCAATACTATTGAGTCTGTTAGGAACCCAAATTCATCCATGGTAACTTCTACCTAGGGCATACTAGAGTAGCGGTGATTATCCCAGCAGGTGAACTAAGTACCACTGGTTTCTTTAGTGGGTAAGTAGGTAGCCCAAGTTTATACACATATCCCTTAGCTATGAATGAATGTGAAGCCCCAAAATCAAAGAGAGTTTGTGCTAGTATTGACTTGACAGAAAACATAACCATCAGCACTCCTACAGCCTCTTGAGCTTCCTCGACGGTGATATGATTGACCCGGCCGCGGTTAGGTGTGGAAACAGTCTTAATAGGATGTGAGGTCTGGTACCCCTTGCTGGGTCCGGAGGCTTGACCGCGGTAGGAGTGGTTCCCTTGTAGGACCGAAATGGCGACAAAGGGGGGGTGAATGGAGCTTATAAAAAATTCCCCCTAGGTACCCACTCTAAAAATTTTTTCACAAAAATTACTGCAGGACTGAAACAGCCAATGGAAAGAAAACCATTCAAAAGCTGGGTTTCTTAGGACAGTGTGAAGGATTGCGCGAAGGCTACGAGAGCAGAAAACAAAACTTTTCTACCGCGCACACAAGGACATCATGCTTAAGAAGGGATCATGGATCGTTACCACTAGACGCGCAGCGCAGCGGAAGAAGAGTTGGAGAAGCCGATCCAACCACGCACGTCAAGGTAGTAGTGGAAGTAGCCGATCGTCCCAAACAGGTTGTCTCCTCCACGCGATCAACCACACCACGTGCAAGATCCAATCTGTAGATTGTTGATGCCGATCAACGCCACAACGAGCAGCGCCTCCACCGGTATCCACACGTCCGGGGCTGGAACGCCGATCGCGAGTGTACTAGCACTCGCGAGCGGCTAGGGTTTGGCTCGGGAGGTGGCGGCTAGGGTTTGGCTTGGGATTAACAGAAGCATGCACCCCTCAGCCCCTCGCCTCCACATATATAGACCTCCTCACTTGGGCCTCGTGGACCGAGGCCCAATAGGAGTCTATCCGGATCTCTATCCGAATTGAGCCCACATCCGAATCATATTCGAATTAGTGTTCCAACCCGTTAAGTGTGCGACCCTGTAGGTTCACGTATACATGGTCGCGACCCGGAAATGCCTTTCCGGTCACCCTGTTAATAGCGGCCTCTAGTAAGACATATTAACCCCAAAGTATACGTAAAGATCATCTCGGCTGAACCTGTAATGTTCTCATGTACGAATCCCTTTACCTCACGATATAGATTGAGCTCAAGGCGAGACCTGTGTCATCCTCTTAACAGCTCAATCACTCTCTCGATTCCGTAATGGATTATAAATTTGTGATTGACTCCTCAATCACCTTGGCATGGCCATGCACTTTCATAATCCATTACATCGAGGGGCCCGGAGATATCTCTCCCATAAGGAGGGGCAAATTCTATCTTGATCATTCACATCCCACTACATGTTTCATGGCAAACCCAAAGACTACTTTTATGACTACCTAGTTATGGAGTAGTGTTTAGTAGTCCCAAAATAAGCTACTACGCATGTTGGGAACCATGATGATCTCAAGTCTAAGGATTCCACATAAACACTACTTGAGACCAACTGATGACACATGGAATCTCTGCAGTGTCTCATGGCGGGTCTATCCAACATATGTTCACTAACACATGTCCATATTATTGATTTGGTATCACCATACCATGATCCATGAGACATGATCATCAATCAATACATATGCTGATCTTTGAATCATATTTGTTCCTCATATGATATATGATCAGGGATCATTTAGAAATAGCAACATTTTAGCATTAAGAGTCTCATGAATAAGTCACATACTCATTGATCAATAATGATAATGTCTATTTCAAGGAACAAAGTAATGCGTCATAAACATAGTATGTGATATATAACATCTCCATGTTGCCTCTAGGGCATATCACTAACACAGTGAACAGAGATTAAATTGGTCAGCTGATCATACTTCAGATAAGAAGAAAAGCAAGCACATAAAAAGCAAAACTGAAAGAAGATGAAAGAGGAACACCAAGAAAAATCAAACAGCAGCCGAAAAGCAAAGATAACAGAGAAGAAGCTGAAAAAACTAACCAAATAAAGACTTAGTAAAAAGAACTAGTGCTCGCTGCTCTTCAAAAGGAACGAACAGGACTTCAACTCCTTTTTGTGTCTTGGCTGGCAAAGAGCTGCACTAGAAGATTGTCGAGAGCAGGAATGCCAAAACAAAGCCAAAAAGGAGAACAAGTTGCAGTGAAATGGAAGAAGAAACAAGCAAGCTATTCACTGCAAAACTGAACCAATTGCTTGACCAAAAATGAAAAGAAGACGGATGCACTGCCGACCTCCCCTTTTTGTGTTGAGTTGAGAGTTAGCTAGCTGCCGAGAGAAGACAAAAAGCAATGCACTGCCGAAAGAAACAATCTAAATAACAGCTGTAGATTTGAAGACAAGGCAGCTATTGTAGGGGTGGCCCCCACCTAAGCCCAGCAGGGTTGTTAGAGGAATGTAAGGCCCAAAATGGGGCATGTGTAATGACATGAGTGCCCCTGAGGGGAACACTCGGATGTAAGGGTACAATTGTAAAAGCACTCCCCATATGGACATATATATATACAACACAGGCCATAGGGAGAAAACCCTAAGCCATTGCTCACCTAACTCTCCACTACCATACTCTCTCTCTTTGGTCTGTAACCACAACAGTTGGCGCCGTCCGTGCGGAAGACAGGAGCCTGCTTCAGGATCTGGAGAAGGATGGCACTGAAAAAAGCTTCATCATCAGCAGCGAAGAAGAAGAAGGTAGGCGTGGCGGAACACCGCGTCAACACCCGGGCTTTGGCATCGGCAGTCGTAGGCGTGGGCGGCGATGCGGGAGCGACGACCGCGAGCATCGACGATCATGGCATGGCGACCGATCCCGCCACCATCGCTGTGACGACCGACCCCGCCACCATCGCCGCGACGACCGACCCCGCCACCATCGCCGCGACGACCAACCCCGCCACCATCGCCGCGACGACCAACCCCGCCACCATCGCCGTCACGACCGACCCCGCCACCATCGCCCGACGACCGGCCCCACCACCATCGCCGCGACGACCGACCCCGCCACCATCACCGCGACGACCGACCCCACCTCTATCGCTGCGACGACCCACCCCGCCACCACTACCACGACGTTCAACCCTGGCACCGCCGCTACGACCGTCGAGACCGCCCCACGCGCGGCAGGTAACCCCACCACCGGTTCGGCGTATGTTCTCCCACCCAGTGCAGGAACAGTGGGTGGCTCCGGCGGCAACGCGGGCCTCGTCACTGGCTCCAGAGTCCTTCACGTAGGCCATGGTTACCGCGGCTCCGGGCGCGCCGACGGCCCCACCCACGTCCGCGGTGGAGAACGCCCTGCTGGCGGCCCTCAGCGTGTTCCAGCGGGAGCTAACAGATCTCCGCGGAGCCGTACGAGACATGCAAGAGGCTCAGACCCAACAGATCCCACCGGCGGTCGCGTCGGAGCCCACGCCGGAGAGGACGGATTGCCGCGACGCCCTCACGTCCAGCCGCGTCCCGCTACGACGCGTGGACTCGGAGTCCCCACTCTCCGTGGGCCTACAGCAGGCGGCATGGTTGGAGGACTTCAAGTTCCCGAGTGTCATCGAGGCGTACAAAGGTGACATGGATCCACGGGAGTTCGTGCAAGTATATGAGACCGCCATCGTGGCCGCTGGCGGAGACGACACCACGAAGGCGAAGGGGCTCCCCCTCGCGTTGCAGGTGGTAGCGCTCTCTTGGTTCTTCACCATCGAGCCAAATTCTATCTACACGTGGGAGCAGATCTGCGACCAGCTCTACAACAACTTCCAGGAAAACTACATCGAGCGCGTCGATGCGGACCAGCTCTTCGCAGTAAAGCAAAAACCCTTGGAGAGGCTCCGGGACTACTTCAAATGCTTCGTGAAGGTGCGCTGCCAGGTCAAGGATGTCAATGAAACAACCGTCATCAATGCAGTGATACAAGGTCTCCGTCCGGGGCCGATGGCCGAATACAACGCGAAAACCAATCAAGACGGTGGCGAAGCTCTTCGACAAGATGGAAGAGTATGCCAGAGCGGAAGAAGACGCGCGGCGGCGACATGGCGATGACTCCGGCACTAATCAGCCGGAGGGCTCAGTGAAAAATGATGGCTCGCCGGAGGGCTTCTCCAAACGCAAGCGCAAGCAGGAGCCATCGAAGGACATCTCCGAGCGTAGGGATACCCAACACAAAGACTCATCGGGCGATAAGCCCAAGCGCGACCAACGTAAATCTCAGAAACCTCGCTATGTCTTCGACATCGAGGGCGGCTCCGAGGATAACGCTCCTGCTGGTCGTGGCGGCAGAGGCCGCCGCGGTTGGGGACGGGGACGCGGGCGAGGTCGCGACGATATAGCCCACAGCGAGTACAACGACCAGCACTGGGGGTGGTGCGAGGTCCACGGTCGGGGCAGCCACGACATGTGTGCGTGCGCCACCATTGCAGCACTTCGACAAAGCTTCGCCAGAGACAGAAACCAAGAGGCGCGTCCGCCCGTCGTGGCTCATGTCCAACACCCCCAGTTACAAGGGATGCAACCCCAGGAAGGCCCCATGTGGATTTAGGCCCACGTACAGCAGCCTCGGGAGGGCCTCCTGCAATTGTAAGCCCTGGAGGGAGCTCAACGTAGGGTCATAAATGTCATCTCCGGGGGCTCGTTGGAATTCGCGTCGGCGTGGCAGCGGAAGGCCTATGCGAGGAGGCTGCACCCAGCGCAGGCACCGCCGGAGTGGGCATAACATGAAATCACTTTCACGTCCGCTGACGCTGAGGGTGTGGAGTTCCCCCATCAAGATCCCCTGGTCATCCAGGTCGTCATCGCAGGATGCGATGTAAGGCGCGTCCTGGACGATGGAGGAAGTCCGCAAACATCTTGTTCGCAGCGGCCTTTGATCAGATGGGGATCCCCTGAAGTCAGTTGGGCCCTTCGGGAATCCCATTGCAAGGCTTTGGAGGTCAGCCCCTGCGGGCATTGGGCCAGATATGCCTCCAAGTCTCCTTCGGCCAGGACGACAACGTGAGGAGCGAGGACACCACCTTCGACGTCGTCAACATCTCGTACCCCTACAACGCTATATTGGGGTGGCCAATCTTAAACTCTCTTGGAGCAGTCCCGCACCACGGCTTCCTGTGCATGAAGCTTCCTGGACCGCGGGCCATCATCACCGTTCACGGCGACCAGGACATGGCTCGCCGCATAGAGCTCGCCACCAGGGGTCCGCGCCACGAGGCTCGACGAAACACCTAGGCCGGGTGTGCAAGTGCGAAGATCCTTGGCGGCTCCGGAGACCACCCCACCGAGGCCGCGCGCCTGCGTTGCCCCGGCAGCAGAGGCTCCCACCGTGCCCTGCTTCGTCACTGGGCAAACATGGCTGCGGCTGTTTTCGTCCTTACACTGTCAGTGGTCAATATCCCACCTTTTGTAATCGCTCACCCGCGCAAACTAGAATTTAATAAAGTTCACCGTTTGCATGAATTGTCTTGTTTCTCGCCAAAAAGCGCGCGAAGGACTACCTTCGCGCGCACTCTCCATGAGTATAAACAAAGACACGCGTTCGCGCATGCACTCTTTGTGAAAAAACACGAGCATGAGTATAAACCAAGACACGCGTTCGCGCGCACACTCTTTGTAAGAAAACACGGGCATGAGTATAAACAAAGACATGCGTTCGCGCGTGCACTCTCTGTGAAAAAACACGGGCATGAGTATAAACAAAGACACGCGTTCGTGTGCGCACTCTCCGTGAAAAAACACGGGCATGAGTATAAACCAAGACATGCGTTCACGCGCACACTCTCTGTGAAAAAACACGGGCATGAGTATAAACCAAGACACGCGTTCGCGCGCGCACTCTCGAGAAAAAAAAACACAGGCATGAGTATAAACCAAGACGCGTGGGGGGACGCCTTCGCGCACACTCTACAGAGTATAAACAAGATGTAGCGTTGAGGTCCGCCTCCGCACGCAACTTCACCTCCCGCAACGCGCGGAGGCTTGCCTCCGCGCGCAGTCTACAGACTCTAAATCAGACGTAGCGCCGAGGCCCACCTCTGCACGCACTCTACGGAGTATAAATAAGACGCGGATGTCGTCCCTGCGCACTCTAATGAGTATAAACAAGACACGGATGCTCTCGCGCACGCATAGGCATTGTCCCTACCCGTACTTTCTGGAGTATAAATAAGACGTGGTTGATAGTCCCACACACTCTACGGAGTATAAATAAGACATGGTTAATAGTCCCACGCACTCTACGGAGTATAAATCAGGTGTGGTTGATAGTCCAACAAACTCTTCGGAGTACGAAACAATGCATGCTCGATGCTTTCACGCACCATGAGTCTTGGTAAGACGCACTAGAGGCTGGCCTCCGCAGGCACCCCGTAGCGATCGCGCAAGAGGCAGCAGAGGCTCACCTCTGCATGCACCCGGCCGTGTTCGTGTGAGACGCAGTCGAGGCTTGTCTCCGCAGGCGCCTTGTAAAGCCGGCATGAGACGCAGTGGCAGCCTGCACATGAGCATCATGAGGAGCATCGATAAGCCTTAATAGAGGCCGACCGTGGTGCGCATCCCACGGACGGGAAGTTAACTACGCGGGCCCGGCCTACGCGCATCTACTTTGACCAAGGCGCCAGCTCTGCTTCCACCACCTCGAAAGGTAGGGGACGGAGCGCTTGCTCATCTACCTCGACTAAGGTGCCAGCTCCGCTGCCACCACTTCGAAAGGTAGGGGACGGAGCGCTCGCGCGTCTACCTCGACTAAGGCGCCAGCTCCACTGCCACCACCTTGAAAGGTAGGGGACAGAGCGCTCGCGCATCTATCTCGACTAAGGCACCAGCTCCGCTGCCACCACTTCGAAAGGTATGGGACGGAGCTCTTGCGCGTCTACCTCGACTAAGGTGCCAGCTTCGCTGCCACCACTTCGAAGGGTAGGGGATGGAGCGCTCGCGCGTCTACTTCGCCTAAGGCGCCAGCTCCGCTGCCACCTCCTCCAAAGGTAGGGGACGGAGTGCCCGCACATCTACTTCGGTTACGCCCGGACTACCGAATGCAAGTGAGGGTGGCGCAGTTTCACGAATCTGCCGTAGGACTGTATGATCATAAGCAAGGACAGAAACACGGGCAATATTTTTCAACTAAAACCCCTTCCCTGTTGTTTGTGTTCATCGAAAGATGTCTACAAAGGCATACAATACAAATGTACAAACATCCTCGGGTGCCCGCAGCCGTTACTCGGCCGGCTCCTCCTTAATGCGCGTTCGCGCCAAGGCTTCACTCGAAGGAGCCCGGCTTGCCCAGAAGTCCAGCGACTCTTCAGCCCTCCGCCATCGCCGAAGGCGCTGCCGGGTCACACGGTCAGAAATTAGCAGCCGGCCCTGGTCGGGTAGCTGCTCGGGACGTGCGGACACAAGTCAAAACACCGGTGAGGCAACTTGCACTTTATTCATAAGGGACTTGAGTTTTACAACGCACACCAACACACGAAGACCATGGCATCACACCTAAGGGTTTGCGTCACCCCCCGAATCCGTGGGGCCGCCCCCGTCGCGATGCGGGACTTCATCCAACCACAGGTCGAGGCCAGCTCCTCGGGCCCGCAGGAGCGGGGCGGCACTTCGGTGATGAGACCTTCAAGGGTGACCTCCAAGGCCAGCATGGCATCCCACGTGGCCACCGAAGCGTCGCCCAGGGTCCGGTCCCGCTCCGCTAGAGATGTAGCAAGCTCGCTCTTCTCCTTCTCTAGCGCAGCGATTTGCCAGAGCAAGCCATCTCGCTCCTCCACAACCTCTCGTCGCGCTGCCTCTATGGCTGATAACCGTGCGGTCGCCATGAGCACTTCGATGTGCGACTTCGCCTCCGCGCACTCTGCTTCTAAGTGGCGGATGCGATCATCCTTGGCGGAATGCGTCCCCCTGGCTACGTGTAGGGCCTCCTCGGCGGCCCGCAACCGGTCTTCGCGGGCGTGAGCCGCCTGCAACGCCTGGGCCAAGACAAGGATCTGCACAACAAAGGAGTTAGCGAGTCGGTACACGACCGTGTATCGTCACAAGGTTAGATACCTACTCTCACTCCCGATATCTCCAGTGCGTCCCCAAGGCGCCCCGTCCCGTAGGTCGACAGCGCCTGCCGATCAACGCTGGCGACCGCATCATCCACAATCCCGCGCCACGCCCCCAACGCCTCCGGGGGAGGGACGAAGTTTGCTAAGTTCGGGGGCACGGGGTTCGCGTCGGTAGTCTCGGGGGCGCCGGACACCCTTATCAAAGGCATGCCCCCGTGCCCTGGGTATCGCCTGTCCTCTGGGATGAGTTCCGCTGCAAGAAGGTGTCCTAGTCAGTCCTACGAGAACACTGCAAAACTACGCCACCGTGTGGCCGGGTAGCATACCTTTGGTGGCTGACGGCGGACATTGCCGGGGCGTCTCCCCAGCTGTGGGTAGGTTAACAGGGGCACCGATCCCCCCAGACGGAGTCCGCCCAGGGAGTCGGGGGGGTCTCTGTATTGGGGCCTAATGCCAGCAGCCCCCGCCCCCCGGCCGCTGCGGCCTGCGAATGGGCCGAAGGGACGCTGCATATGGGGGCTTCAGCGTCGGAGTCGGAGTCCCACAAGCTCCCTACACGGGTCACCAAGGCAAACCCCCTCGAAGTCCGATGAAGGGGGGATCGTAGGCGGGGCCGCTTTGCCCTGGGAGGAGAAGGTGAGGGCCCCGCCTCGATAGCCGTCACAGAAGGCTCCACGGTAGCAGCACTCGCGGGCGGGGGCCCCACCCTGGCAACCTCTGCGGGAGGCACCGCCGTCTCAGTTGCCTTTGTCGGCGGAGACCTCGTTCCACCGGCCTCCGCGGGGGGTAGCTCCGGCACTATCACCACCGCAGGCGGCGACTTTACTCTGGTGCCGCCAGCAGACGGTGGCTCCACCTCGGTGACCACCGCGGGCGGTGAGACTTCCCGCTCCCAGTCGCCCATAGCACACTCCCGATCCCTGGCGTCGTTCGAAGACCTTTCGCCCACGTCACCACTACCCGTCCCCAAGTCTGAGTTAGCGTGCTTCACCGAATCGGACTCCGCACTAGCCACGCCGATGGGGACAACGACAGCCGCCGCCCCGGCCACGCCCGCAGAAGTCTGGGTCTTCCCGCGAGACAGCGCCTTTTTTCCTTGGGCGCCGTCATGTTGACGTCGCGGTTGGCTCGGGGCCAGCGAGGCCCGTCCGGGCACGCGAACGCCCAGGGCCTCGCACGCACGGTTTATTCATCCCAGCCCCGCCTTTGCGGTCGCAGCCGGACGTTGCTCGTGCTCCCTGGCCGTATATGGCCCAAGGAACATGCTTGCCACGCGTTCCGCGTCCTTCAAGCGCATCCCTAGGTGAGACAACAAGCATGGTCAATCGCGGTGCAACGAGTACAAATGGAAAGGAGGACACGGTCGAAGCTTATGAAGGCCAGAGGGCGCTGGTAGCGAGCAAACAGATGGGCGGACGTTGTCGTCCTGGAGCTTCACGGCAGTAAGACGCCACTCTTGGGCGAGCGGAACCACGCCGTACATAATGTACTCCTCAGCAAGGTCGCGCATGTTGAAGTGGGCGGTGACCCCCACAAGTCTTCGCGCCCTTCGCCTGTCTTCGGAGTTGAGCGTTACGCCGGGCGTGGTGTTGAACGCCATCGGCTGGCTCGTACACTCGAGGCCGCTACCACTCTCCACCCGGTGGTAAAACCACCGTCTTGTCCAGCTAGGCTCCCACTTCCCTCGAGTTGAGTTCGCAGGGAAGAGCTTCCCTCACGGTGACCGCAGAATAAAGTTGATGCTGCCGAAGTTCGACAGCTTCCCATCCTTTCACTCCTTCGGCTGGCACCGTGCATCGTGCAGATAGGCGAACATCGAGGCACTGGGCCAGCACACCTCTGAATGCAAGGCCCAACTGTACACGACAAGGCGAGCCAGCAAGTTCGGAGTCAGTTGTGCCAGCTCCAGCCTGAAGGTCCGCAACACTGTTAGTGATATGCCCTAGAGGCAACATGGAGATGTTATATATATCACATACTATGTTTATGATGCATTACTTTGTTCTTTGAAATAGACATTATCATTATTGATCAATGAGTATGTGACTTATTCATGAGACTCTTAATGCCAAAATGTTGCTATTTCTAAATGATCCCTGATCATATATCATATGAGGAACAAATATGACTCAAAGATCAGCATACGTATTGATTGATGATCATGTCTCATGGATCATGGTATGGTGATACCAAATCAATAATATGGACATGTGTTAGTGAACATATGTTGGATAGACCCGCCATGAGACACTGCAGAGATTCCATGTGTCATCAGTTGGTCTCAAGTAGTGTTTATGTAGAATCCTTAGACTTGAGATCATCATGGTTCCCAACATGCGTAGTAGCTTATTTTGGGACTGTCGTAGGGGTGGCCCCCACCTAAGCCCAGCAGGCCCGTTAGAGGAATGTAAGGCCCAGAATGGGACATATGTAATGACATAAGTGCCCTTGTAGGGAACACTTGGATGTAAGGGTATAATTGTAAAAGCACTCCTCATGTGAGTACATATATACAACACAGGCCATGGGGAGAAGACCCTAAGCCATTCATTTTACTCAACTCCCCACTACTACACACTCTCTCTGTTTGGTCTGTAACCACAACAGGGACTACTAAACACTACTCCGTAACTGGGTAGTCATAAAAGTAGTCTTCGGGTCTGCCATGAAACATGTAGTGGGATGTGAATGACCAAGATAGAATTTTCCCTTCCTTATGGGAGAGATATCTCTGCGCCCCTCGATGTAATGGATTATGAAAGTGCATGACCATGCCAAGGTGATTGAGGAGTCAATCACAAGTTTATAATCCATCACGGAATCGAGAGAGTGATTGAGCTATTAAGAGGATGACACAGGTCTCGCCTTGAGCTCGATCTATATCGTGAGGCAAAGGGATTCGTACATGAGAACATTACAGGTTCAGCCGATATGATCTTTACGTATACTTTGGGGTTAATATGTCTTACTAGAGGCCGCTATTAACAGGGTGACCGGAACGGCGTTTCTGGGTCGTGACCAAGTATACGTGAACCTACAAGGTCGCACACTTAACGGGTTGGAACACTAATTCGAATGTGATTCGGATGTGGGCTCAATTCGGATAGAGATCCGGATAGACTACTATTGGGACTCGCTCCACGAGGCCCAAGTGAGGAAGTCTATATATATATGGAGGCGAGGGGCTAAGGAGGCATGCTTCTGTTAATCCCGAGCCAAACCCTAGCTGCCACCTCCTGAGCCAAACACTAGCCGCTCGCGAGTGCTGGTACACTCGCGATCGGCGTCCCAGCCCCAGACGTGTGGATACCGGTGGAGGCGCTGCTCGTTGCGGCGTTGATCGGTATCAACAATCTACAGATTGGATCTTTGTAACATCCTGATTTTCAGAGCCTTTTTGAAGCTTTTAAAATAAAATTCACCATTTGAATTTTTCTGAAGTTAATTAAAGCTTAATTGGAATTTTTATCAAATAAAAAGATTTAATATGATTAAGTTAAACATTAACATTTGCCAAAAATATTTTATTTGAGTTCCTTCAGCCTCAAGGGCTTTTCTGTAATTTTATGGGATTTTTTCTGGATTTATTTGCTATTTTCTAGAGCTCAAAAGCATTTAAATGAATTTCTGGAAAAAGAAAAAGAAAAGAAAACCCCCAAAAAGCCAGGAGGGCCGAAGCCCACCCAGCCGGTCCAGCCCGCCACCACCGCCCCGCCGCCCGCCCGTGCCACGCGGCACGCATCCGTGCCCGGCCCGCGCCCGCACCCCTCCGCCCGATGGTTGACGTGCGTCGCCCATCCCAGCGCCTCCCAGTGCCCGTGCCCCGCATCTCGGTCGTCCGTCGCCCTGAGCCACCGACAGGTGGGGCCCGCCTGTCAGAGTCGTCCCCGACCTGGACTCCGTCCCCGTCTTCGTTCCGAACTCCACCGCCGCCTTCCATATCCGCCGCCGCCTTCCATATTCGCCACCGCCTTCCTTTTCCGCCGCCGCCATGGATTCACTCGGGACCGGTATAAAGGGCCCGACCCGTGGTTCTCCTCGCCCGCGCGCCGCCGCCTCGCCGCCGCTAGCTCGCCGTGCGGTCATCTTCGCCAGGTCGCCGCTTCGCCGGAGACCGTCGGCCTCGCGCCACCCCCGCTGCCTTGCCGCCGTCGCCCACGGATGTTCGCACCGCCGGTGAGCCCCGCCGCCACCTCGATTGCCGCGCCGAGACCTCGCCGCTGGTTCCCGCGCTCGGCCGATCCGCGCACCGCGCGCGACGCCTCGCGCCCCGCGCGCCGGTGGACAGCACCCGCGCCTGCGTCCCTTCGTCTTCGGTGGAATCAGCCCATCGTGGCGCTGAGCCACCGCCGGTGGGACCCACCCGTCGGTACCGTAAGCCATAAACCGAGCCTCGCCACCGCCACGCGACCATCCGCAGACACGTGTCGCCACGCGTCACGCCACGTCAGCCCTAGCCGCCGCGCCCGCAGCCCGGTCACCCGCACTGTTCCATGCGCCGAGTCCACCGTAGACCCGTTCTCCCGTGAACCCGGTCCACAACATAGTGCCTTTTTCCATTTTCCCGATTTTCTGTAGATTTAATTTTCCAAGAGTCCGTTCTCCCTCGTCCTAGCTCCGATTGACCGGATTCTTTTTCCTAAATTCATCTAAAATTGAGCTCTACCTTTTGGTTCAGGTTTGAAAGTTTTTAGAGTTCATTTGAATTTTATTTGATTTTAGTTTGTCTTTTCAATTTGCTTTCTTTCTCGTTAGATCACGTGTTCGAGGGAGCGGAAGTTGGATTTGTAGATCAAGAGCCCTCAGCTGAGCAAGGCCAAGGCAAGTCGTGTCCTTTGATCATGTTGAACCCAGTTTTCAAATCTATTATGTATTACTTTGTTTTAAATTATTATGCATCGCTATTTGATTATCAAACCCTTGTATTGGTAGTTATTGTCCAAGCTGATTAATCCCTCCTTGATAATTTGTTAGCCATGATTCCATTATCACTATAGGATGGGAAATTATTTAGTGATACAATAATAATTGTCACATGGGAATACGTCTAATTGCTTAGCCATGCTTATTATTAGTTCGTTGGGATCTATCATCACATGTGGTTAATTAATCTTGACTTAATGGTATACTTGAACGTGGTGGTTAACCACAGTTATAAAATTTGTATGTCATGACATGGGTAGTGTCATGGGCATTGGTTATACAAAATTGGTTTTCAGTCGGGCGAATGATCGTGCAGTAAAGGGGAGAAGTGTGGTTAACACTTCAGGGATGTGGATGTTTCGCCTGGGTAAATTTAAGGACTTAACTTTGTGCGCCATTGATCTGAGTCTTACCGCACAACCACATGTCTACTATGGGATATACCTAGCTGATTAACTTGCAAAGGTTTAGTTCAGATATCATCATTGGTAAGTGAGTACCAGGGGTACTGGTTTGCTCACAATGAGGAACAGGGTTACTGTCCTCACACGGCGCAAGAGGGGGCTTCTGACTGTGGTGGTTAACCCTTCAGCAGTGAAACCTTAGCGGGTGATGTCTAACTAGATTGGAGTGAGGTAAAGGCTTTGTGATAATTTATCTGGGTCCCATGCCTAAGGAAGCATGCTGGCTATTAAGATGACTTATCTCTTGTGGGAAAAGTTGTGCAACCTCTGCAGAGTGTAAAACTATTCGAATAGCCGTGTCCTCGGTCATGGACAATGCTCGGTGATTTCACACGAGGGGTAGAGTTTTCATAAAAAAACCTGGTTGGGTTAAGTTGGGAAGTGAATGGTTAGTTCACGGGTGTTCATTTCATGGATCCTGGTTCATGGTGGATTCCTTGGGTGAATGGTCAGTTCACTTATGGTTGGTCTCAATTCCTTTGGTTACTTATTTATTATCATTTTTGAAGTTCGCTTTTCAATCTATTTATTGTATTTACTTTAAATAGTTGCTTTCTGCAAAATTAACCTTTCAGCCATCCTTTGGTATGCCTTGCATACTATATTGCATTCATTTGTTACAAACGGCTTGCTGAGTACCAATGTACTCACGGCTTTATGCCCTCGTTGCTCGCTTGAGGAGGAGGAGTATCACCGGCAGGAGGTTCCGAAGGAGAGTACTTGACGTCTTCGTGGATTAGGCCGTTCTCCACTCGATAGCTTTGTGGCGTGTCGATTGGTCTGCGCTTTCTTTTGGATTTCATTGCTAGTTTTTGTTAAGCTCTTGGGCTAGTCTATTGTAAGCTTGGCCATAAGGTCGTACTCTGATGATTATCAATATAATTTGGATTTTCCTTAGAATATCGTGATGTGGATGATATTTATCTTTGTACATACTGTGTGCACTAGCGTGATCCTGGACTAGTGCAGAATACACAGGAGAGTCCGGATTTGTATATTCGGGTCTCTACAGAGATGGTATCAGAGCTATATCGACTGTAGGACGAAGCCCTAGTTAGAATGGTCGAATTAGTCAAGTTTTCAAAATTTATTTTCTAAATCAAATCAACCAAATGATTGTCTAGTAATTCTTGATTCTTACCTCATTCTTAGGATTCTTGCTCCTTGTCTCCTTTGAGAACTTGTTTTCGAAACTAAATTTGACTTCTTATCACTATAATGTCCATAGATGTCTCGAGTGTCCCTCCATCAAAGTGAAAGTTGGTATGGAATTCTTCAAGGTGTGCTATGAAGTTTGGATCAAGGAAGCACCCAATGCTTTAAGACAAGATTGGAGATTTCCGTGAAGATTAGGAGCCGTTAGATTTGAACCCTGTTATAGTTTTAGCATCGTGTAGAACGTCTTGCTTCTTATTCGCCGTTGTGTGTGATGTGAGCTGCAGTTTTGCTTCCAGCATTATGATGCAGTCATGTCAAAAGTTTTTTTTGTGGAGTTTATTGCTTCTTTTGTTAGCCTTTTTGGCTAAGTGTTTGCTTAGTTTAGGTTGCCATTAGAGTATCCCCTTAAACGAGTTTACCGCTTACCTTTGCTGTTCCCTCTTACCTATTGAGCCTTGAAGAGATTCATCATGAGATGGAAAGAGTCTCAGAAGTGGAAGCTAATTCACCAAGGAGTTCAGTCGCAACAGTCACAAAGAGTCAGATTCAACACATACCAGCCAGCCCGTGCATCGCAACAGTCCAAATTTAGGACTCCAGCTCCAATGCCTCCTCATGATAATTCGAGAACACGCCCTATCAGTATCATCAATCAGCCTCAGGGAGAAACAAGTTGTGCAACTCCATTTAGTTGTTTCAAGTGCCAAGAGCCAGGTCATTTCGCTCGCAAGTGTCCACAGAAGCGTCGTGCAAACTCGCCAATTCCGTTCAACCTTGGAAGTACCCCTGCCAAGACTCCAGGAGCGAGCCGTGGAACGTCGTCAGATCGAGGAAGTCAAATACCTTAGAGCGTTGCAAGGGGAAGCCTCAACAATGTCGTCTCCGACGTCGCACCTGGTAACCTATTCTTTTAGTGAGCCTGAATCTCAGGGTCGAGATTCTATTTAAGGGGGGTGGTTTGTAACATCCTGATTTTCAGAGCCTTTTTGAAGCTTTTAAAATAAAATTCACCATTTGCATTTTTCTGAAGTTAATTAAAGCTTAATTGGAATTTTTATCAAATAAAAAGATTTAATATGATTAAGTTAAACATTAACATTTGCCAAAAATATTTTATTTGAGTTCCTTCAGCCTTAAGGGCTTTTCTGTAATTTTATGGGATTTTTTCTGGATTTATTTGCTATTTTCTAGAGCTCAAAAACCTTTAAATGAATTTCTGGAAAAAGAAAAAGAAAAGAAAACCCCAAAAAGCGGTGGGCGAAGCCCGGCCGGTGGTCGGGCCCGCCGACCACTCGCGCCGGCTGCCCGCCTGCGTGCCACGCGGCACGCATCCGTGCCCGGCCCGCGCCCACACACCTCCGCCCGATGGTTGACGCGCGTCGCCCATCCCAGCACCTCCCCGCGCCCGCGCCCCGCATCTCGGTCGTCCGTCGCCCTGAGCCACCGACAAGTGGGGCCCGCCTATCAGAGTCGTCCCCGACCTGGACCTCGGACCCAAGACGCTGGAGTACGGGCCCTCCTTCCTCTCCGTCGCCACCCACCACTTGTCTGCCGCCGCCGGGTCGCGCCCCTCGAGCATGTACTCCACCTCAAGCGGCGAGGACTGCCGACGGATGGCGTACTTCCGGCCGTTTGAGCACGCTCGCCGCCGGGCGCCATCGTTATCCGGGAGCTAAACAACGGCGGAAAGGAAGTGCGGTGGAAGACAATCAAAGAAGAGCAGGAGACGAGAAGGGCAATTAGAAAGCATGTAGAGGAGGCGCAGACATGGTACCAGGGGGGTATTTAAAGACCCCTCGCCTTCCGCACCGCCGGTAAGCGTAATCGATGGAAGATAAACCGCTCGCCTCCCCACGACCGGAGCAGAAGCGTCGCGACCGAAGCCGAAGCGTCGCGACTGCCCACGCGAGTCGGGCATGACCGCGGTGGTACAAAGGCCTGTTGGCGCATGACGCGCCAATAGCGTCCACCCACGTGTTGGTCCCCACTAGGAGTAACTGCAAATCGTACGACGCGACACCGCTCCCGGCGCGTGTCGGCGCGATTTTCGAAGCCAATCCACCGCAACAACTTCAACGGGGACTCCGCCCCAGCAACGAGGCCTTGGTTTCGACTTCAGCTCCATCCCCGCGAAGGGACACCTCGCTGGGACGCCGTGAATGGGTCGGAAGTCACTACAATTCCGAGGTCCGCAGAACCACAACCACCCCGCGCCTGGCAGAACCCAGGCCATGAGGTTTGCCCCAAGTACGACCGTTTTGACTTAGGCACTCGAGGCCGTGGGTGAGTCTCTGCTTTAGCGGAGAAACACCGCCCTCCACCTTGGCTCGGACCCATGCCTTGGCCCTGCACCGGCATGTAACAGCAAGCTCCGCCTCGGTATCCAAGAATGCGAAGGCTGATTTACGGCAGGTTTTGACTTGTTCTCAGTGCATCAGCATTCCTTGATGGTAACGTCGGTGGGCGCAATCAGAGGAGGCAAATGACCACAAGCATATCTGTCTACGAGAACAAGTCAAACCTTGCCATTTCCGTACGGGAGCACGGTGCGCAAGCAGGAGGCCACCTATCCGATTGTGCAGTGCATGTACAACACAGCACCAGCAGAATATATATATACCTGATCAACCAGCGGGAACCTCAATCGGTGGCCGCGCACGCGGAAGCGCGACCGATGGAAGTCCAGCGGTTCGGCTGCCCATGACCGGAAAGCGCAACCGTTGGCAACTGGGAGCGCGCGTTGGGAGGTGCGCGGACGGCGCACGACGCGCCCATGGCCCCCACCACGTGTCCCGTCCTTCTAGGGAAGGGCGACTGGCCGTGGTCGTGCGACCACCGACAGCTTGTGACGTGCCAATCGTGGCCTGCCACATGCACACCCCGTGTGGAAAAGCATGTATGGCTGCAGCAACCAGCTCCTGCCATCCCAGGGGTCGGCGCAATTCCAGGAGAAATTAAAGCGCACTACCAGACGGCGGAGCCGCGCCCACCTCGTCCTCAAGAAAAGCCATAGGTGTGAGGTCTGTCTTCACTCCAACTTCGACTTCGCGGCCCAAAGAACCCGCGGCTGAGGGCAGCCCGACACTCTACCAACCCCGCCAAGGCGAAGGCAATATCGACTCCAACCCCTACACCGACGTCGGCCCTAAGCTCGTAAAGGAATGCGCGTAGGCTACGAAAGCAGAAAACAAAACTTTTCTACCACGCACACAAGGACATCATGCTTAAGGAGGGATCATGGATCGTTACCACTAGACACGCAGCGCAGCGGAAGAAGAGTTGGAGAAGCCGATCCACCACGCGCGTCGAGGTAGTAGTGGAATTAGCCGATCGTCCCGAACAGATCGTCTCCTCCACGCGATCAACCACACCATGAGCAGATCCAATCTATAGGTTGTTGATGCCGATCAACACCACAACGAGCAGTGCCTCCACCGGTATCCACACGTCCGGGGCTGGAACACCGATCGCGAGTGTACTAGCACTCGCGAGCGGCTAGGGTTTGGCTCAGGAGGTGGCTGCTAGGGTTTGGCTTGGGATTAACAGAAGCATGCACCCCTCAGCCCCTCGCCTCCACATATATAGACCTCCTCACTTGGACCTTGAGGACCGAGGCCTAATAGGAGTCTATACGGATCTCTATCCGAATTGAGCCCACATCCGAATCATATTCGAATTAGTGTTCCAACCCATTTAGCGTGCGACCCTGTAGGTTCACGTATACTTGGTCGCGACCCGGAAACGCCTTTCCGGTCACCCTGTTAATAGCGGCCTCTAGTAAGACATATTAACCCCAAAGTATACGTAAAGATCATATCGGCTGAACCTGTAATGTTCTCATGTACGAATCCCTTTGTGATGGGGACGGGGTCCCGATCTTCCAACAGGTTCTGGATATGTTCAATTTGGTGGAGGCGCAACACAAATCGATCTGGCTTCCGAACGACACGTTCCGAACCCCGCAATCGCAGCACCACGTCTCCTTAGGTTATCAACCGTGCGCGGCCCGGTTGACCTCGCCAAGAAGGCTAATCCTCGCCTGTGAATCGAAGAACACAAGCAAGAACAAGCAAGCACACAACTGAATTGCGGATGTATTGAAGTAGCACTCGAAAGTTGGGGTCTCACAAACCGATGAACGGCGAAACTGTTCAAAGACAGAATTAATCTAAGCAAAACCCAAACCCTAATGGTGGGGTGGCGGCTGGATATAAAGGAGTGAGGGGTGTGCAAAACCCCTGGACGCGCCCTAATGGGCTCCAACACGATACAAAGCCGAACGGCCCAAAAGACGGTGACGCAGCACCCTGACAGATTCTGAATGCCCACTTTTGTCGCTGATTCCTGTTGACTCAGAAGAAATTTTGACATGGGACCAGAGTCATTGGAAAGGTCGTCTTCTCAGCTTTCCATACATATGTAGAACGTCCAAAACGGAGCCCGGATGCGATCTGGGCGTCCGTTTTAGTGCGGCCTGGTCCTGGACTCCGAATTGGATTCGAAGTTGGCTTGAGTTGGACCTCCAACATGATTCGTCCGCCCTTGCTGGACTTGTGCGCCTCGTAGCCCTTCTCCAAGTACTTCTAGGTCCTCTCCATGGTTCCTAATCATAATTAAATCATTAGGTAGCAATCGATTCTCAAATGAACAAAAAGAAGTACTTAGGAACGAGCTCACCTGTAAATTCAATTGTCGGGCGCGAGCTCTAGTAATTGGTCCTTGAATGTCAAGTGGAGGAGTATTGTGTGTATCCGAAGAAGTGATGTCCTCATCATCCTCCCCCTCTTGAAGCGGAGTTGTCCTCAACTCAGCCTCATCTTCTTCTCCCAAGTATTGTTTCAAATCTAAAATGTTAAAGGTGGGACTAACCCCAAACTCGGGAGGCAACTCAAGTTTATATGCATTATCATTTATCTTCTCAATTATCTTAAAAGGACCAGCAGCTCTAGGCATCAATTTTGACTTTCTTAACTCAGGAAATCTATCCTTTCTCAAGTGCAACCAAACAAAATCACCCGGTTCAAGTTTAACTTCCTTTCTACCTTTACTACCAGTAATCCTATATTTTTCATTCATCTTTTCAATGTTTGCCTTAGTAGTCTCATGCATTTTGACAATAAAATCAGCACGCTCCTTAGCATCATTATGAACTCTCTCACTAGTAGGCAAAGGTAAAATATCAATAGGGGCATGGGGATTGAATCCATACACTACCTGAAAAGGATTTACCTTGGTGGTGGAGTGTTCCGCTCGATTATATGCGAACTCAACATGCGGCAAACACTCTTCCCACAGCTTCAAATTATTCTTTAAAACAGCTCTCAACATGGTAGACAATGTGCGGTTCACCACCTCAGTTTGGCTATCAGTTTGTGGGTGACATGTTGTAGAGAACAACAACTTTGTACCCAACTTGTTCCATAGAGTACGCCAAAAGTGACTCAAGAACTTGGCATCACGATCTGAAACAATAGTAGAAGGCATACCATGCAAACGAACTATCTCTTTGAAAAAGAGGTCAGCAATATGAACGGCATCATCGGTTTTATGACATGGTATAAAGTGAGCCATTTTAGAAAAGCGATCCACAACAACAAAAATGCTATCCCTCCCCCTCTTAGTCCTGGGCAATCCTAAAACAAAGTCCATAGAAATATCTGCCCACGGAATAGAAGGAACAGGAAGAGGCATATATAAACCATGTGGATTCAAGCGAGACTTAGCTTTTTGACATGTAGTGCAGCGAGCCACAATCCGCTCAACATCTCGCCTCATCTTTGGCCAAAAGAAGTGTGTGGCCAGAACGTCCTCCGTCTTTTTAGCACCAAAATGTCCCATCAAACCACCTCCATGCGCCTCCTGCAATAACAAAAGACGAACGGATCCAACTGGAATGCATAGGCGGTTAGCTCTAAACAAAAACCCATCATTGATCACAAATTTATTCCATGCTTGTCCCTCTTTACAATGCAACAACACATCCTTAAAATCAGCATCAAAAGCATATTGTGCTTTAATAGGTTCAAGACCAAAAATGCGACAATCAAGTTGAGACACCATGGTATAGCGTCGGGACAAAGCATCAGCAATCACATTATCCTTCCCTTTCTTGTGTTTACTGACATAAGGAAAAGATTCAATAAATTCAACCCATTTAGCATGTCTACGATTCAAATTGGTTTGACTACGAATATGCTTAAGTGATTCATGATCAGAATGAATGACAAATTCCTTAGGCCATAAATAGTGTTGCCACGTCTCTAAAGAACGAACAAGAGCATACAATTCTTTATCATACGTGGAATAATTAATAGCAGGACCATTCAATTTTTCACTAAAGTAGGCAATAGGTTTGCCTTCTTGCATCAAAACACCACCAATACCAATTCCGCTAGCATCACATTCCATCTCAAAAGTCTTACCAAAATCCGGAAGTTGGAGCAATGGTGCGTGTGTAAGCTTGTCCTTCAAAAGATTAAAGGACTCCTATTGTGATGGCCCCCAATGGAACACGACGCCCTTCTTTGTCAACTCAATCAATGGTGTCGCAATGGTGCTGAATTTCTTGACAAAGCGGCGATAAAATCCTGCAAGGCCAAGAAAACTCCGCACTTGGGACACCGTCGTGGGCGTGGGCCAACTCCATATCACCTGCACCTTGGCTCTATCAACCTCAATTCCCTGTGGAGTCACAACATATCCAAGAAAAGAGACTCGATTCATGCAAAAGGTGCACTTCCCAAGGTTACCAAACAAACGTGCATCCCGCAAAGCATTAAAAACAGCACGTAAGTGATTCAAATGTTCATCCATGGACTTGCTATAAATCAAGATATCATCAAAGTAAACAACCACAAATTTGCCAATGAAAGGACGTAAAACCTCGTTCATTAATCTCATGAAAGTGCTAGGTGCATTAGTTAAACCAAAAGGCATGACTAACCACTCATACAAGCCGAACTTAGTTTTAAAAGCAGTTTTCCATTCATCGCCAAGTTTCATTCTTATTTGGTGGTATCCACTGCGCAAGTCAATCTTTGTGAAAATTATAGCACCACACAATTCATCAAGCATGTCGTCTAGCCTAGGAATAGGATGACGATACCTTATAGTAATGTTGTTAATGGCTCTACAATCTACGCACATACGCCAAGAACCATCTTTTTTGGGAACCAAAAGAACAGGAATAGCACAAGGACTAAGACTCTCACGTACGTACCCACGGTCCAAAAGGTCTTGGACTTGTCGCTGAATCTCCTTAGTCTCTTCAGGATTGGTCCTGTACGCTGCACGGTTTGGCAAACTCGCTCCAGGGATCAAGTCAATCTGGTGCTCAATCCCTCTAATGGGTGGAAGTCCTGGAGGTATCTCATCGGGAAAACATCTCTAAACTCCGCAAAGGTTAGTGACAGGAGCAGCAAAGTGCAAGGCATATTATCAAGAGAAAATAAAGCATCTTTGCACACAAAAGCATAGCATGTATCATTAACATCATCAATTTCAGCAAGGTCTGATTTTGTGGCAAGCATAACAGAATTTTTCAAATGGATTACTTGCTGTTTTTCAGATTTATCATGTTCCTTTGGATCATTAGCAGCAGCAACTCCCTCCCTATCGGCCTCTATAATCTCAGCTGGGGTCAAAGGCAGTAAATTAACTTTCTTTCCCTTATGCATAAAAGTGTATTTGTTACTACTACCATGGTGTAAAGCATCATTATCAAATTCCCAAGGTCAACCCAATAAAAGAGAGCATGCTTGCATGGGAACCACATCACAATCAACATGATTAGCATAACCACCAATGGAAAAATGGACTCGACATGTTTGCGTTACCTTAGCTTTTCCAGAATCATTTAACCACTGAATATGGTATGGATGTGGATGTGGTCGCATGGTCAAGCCAAGCTTCTTGACCAAATCAGAACTCACCAAGTTGTTGCAGCTTCCTCCATCAATGATGACACGTGCACGCCGGTTCTTGATTGCGAAGAAAGTCTGAAACAAATTATGGCGTTGAAGCTTGTCGGTTTGTTGTACCTGTGTGCTGAGTACTCGCTGCACAATGATGCTCTGTAGCGTCGCTGTGGACGCCCCACCAAGGACCAGGTCATCATCACCACCGCCATTGTCATCCGAAGCAGCAGCAACATCATCATCCTCCTCGACATCCGAAGTGCTGATGTAGTGTCGGGCCCCCGGATTATCAAACCCGGACCCTCTGTGTATTACAGCACTAGTCCCAGATCAAAGCTAGTGCACACAGTCAAACAGAATGGAAAACATCACCATCAACGATTTATTACAGTAAATAAGAGTACTGACCACAGGGTCTCATTATTACAATGGAGGTTTGAGACCTCGCACACAAGAAATAAAGCGGAAGCAAATAAAACTCGAGGACGACCCATCAATTCGCCACAGGCAATTGACTGGGGAAGCGCGACCTAGTCCTCCGGGAAGAATCCATCACAGCCACACGCGAAGCAGTAGTCGTAGTCACCTTCTTGAGCTTCAACTTCCTCTGAGATTTTGATGTGACGATGGCCCGATCTTCCGAGAGGTACTGATAAGTCGATTGTGGAGATCTCGACGTTGATGATCCAAAGGCTCCGACCAAAACAGATTGAACCCCTCGCAATCACTACACCACTGCTCCGTTGGTTATCAACCGTGCCGAACACGATTGACCTCGCCAAGAAGGCTATCTCCTGCAAGCGAATCGAAAACACAAGCAAGAGAGTACAAGATGCAATCTGAAATTGCGAATAAATATTAAGTTCCCAAGTTGGGGTCTCACAAACCGATGAACGGCGAAACTGTTCAAAGACAGATTAATCTAAGCAAAACCCCAGGAAAACTAAAGGGGTGCAGCCTCCTTAAATAGGGGAGGGGAAAGCCGCACTTATCTAATGACAAGGGATATGGTACTATTTGCGGTTACTGTTCATGTGGCCGTGTTACTGTTCACGTGAACAGTACCGGCCCAAATAGCCCAAATTACAAGGCCCTCGGCCCACTTTGACTCGGACTGGAAAAGTAACGTGACTTGTTTCGCAGTTTCTGATCTGCTCGGATGGAGTTTGGACGTGAGACCAGATCCATCTGAAAGTAGACTCCAAGAGCTTTCCAACGAGTACTCACGGGCCCTGAGAAGCCTTCTGGATCAAAAGTTATGGCTATTTGAAATTGACCTGTCAGGCTGAATCCGAATTGATCTGGAGGCCGAATTGGATTCCAAAACCTGTCCAACTTGAACCCTTGCTTCAATTGGTTCCAAAGTGATGTGATGCTACAAATAGATATATTTTCATCATTAGGTAGCATCATATTCTCATTTAAAATATGTTGAAGTTGAAGAAACGAATTCACCTTTAGTTCATTCTTGATATTGGCGCTATGGTTGTATGCGTGTTGGTGGCGTGGTCACATCATCCTCCCCTTCTTGATGGAAAACCGTCCTCGGTTTTAACATATGTGTAGTGTCACGTATTGCATGATCTTGATCATAAATCTTGGTGTATGATAACAAACGCAACAAACTCTCATTATGTAATATCATAAGTTCTTTATCAAATAAAGTAAAATCTCTTTGAAACGAGCTCACCTCATAATTTAAGTGATGTGTAGGAGCTCTTGTAATTGTAACAACAAGTAGAGCAAATATGGTTGTATCCATAGGGTTCATGTTCTTATCATCCTCCCCTTCTTTCAAACAAAGCCGTCCTCGGCTTTTGATAAGCTGAAAATATGGTAACAAAGAAACCAAGGTGTATGCATGGTATATGTATATGTCATCCGTTTTAACAGTTCTTCGTTGTTGCACAATTAATGTTATAAAACAGCAGCGATCATAAAAGCTCATTGTATTATTAACCCAAGAGTAATCATATATGTTAATGAGCAATTCAGAATTTCTCACACAATAATTATTGCAACTTGTTTTGCAAATGTAAGTGAAGCATTTATGCAATTCAAATCTTTGAATTTGTAAACTTGTAGTGGTGGCACATATGGGCAAAACTACAACTTTTGGAATCAAGCAAAGTTCATCTATATAATCATATCTCAAACGAACAATAGCAAATTTATCTAGTAAGAGTGAAGAGCTTTGTATGTTCGGCCATAATTCATCATCTTTATTCAGATTGTCTATACTAGATGGTGCAAAAAGAGATGAACACATAGGCATTGAATGAGTACTAAATTTTACTTCCCTCGCACATTCAACATGATTCAGCATACAAGAATTGTTGTCCCAAACAACAAGTTTCAATTCATCCATGTGATCGCAAGTTATGCATATTCGATATACAAGAAATTGATTTTCCACACCATAATCTCCAATCAAATTAAACTTATATCCAGGGTGTAGGTACTAAATAAAATTTCGAACATGCAAGTTCAGAAACTTTCTCCATAGCATGTGACAATTTCATAGGTAGATCCAACATGATGTAACACAATGAATTAGCAGGAGAAATTCTAGTCAAAACTTCCTTATGTGTTATTAATTCGACATGTGCAAAATTATGAGAATTTAGATCAGCACATGGTTCGTTTAAGTCAACACAAGGAACATCAAAAGATTGCACTATAGTAGGTATATACTCACAAGGTTGCTCTATGTCTTGTTGTAGCACCAAATCAGTACCGTGAGCGATGATAGCACCATGTTCATTACCTTTTTGGCTCTCCTCAGATGATGTAAGTGCATCCATCTCCTTATCTTCATTCTCAACCAATGGGGTCAGTGATTCAATCAGCTCATGCTCTTCTTTGGCATGGTTCTCAACTACCTGCAAGTTGTTAGTCACAGAAAATGGCACAAACACAGGTTTGTTCTCATGATCATCACCATTACCTGCAAGGTTAGCTACAAGAGCATATTCATCCTCAACATCACTAGCACGTACATAACCACCATCTTCTCGTAAGTAATGTACGCCCGACTTGTGCAATCTCTCATGACGTGGCCCATCCCTTTACAACGGTGGCACACAATGCCCGTCATACGGCCCGTGGAAGCAACCGATGAAGAGCTCTGTGCTGGTGCTTGCACACTAGTAGATTCGCTCGGCTCGGGTGCGCGTGATGGTGGCGGCGGTGCTGCTGAACGCGCCCTACTCACAGAGGCGGCAGCAGCTCGACAAATAGGAGGTGGGGCTATCTTGGCTTGCCCAGGCATTGATCTCGATGTAGACGTACCTTCAAAGTTGCTCCTTGTCCTTTGTTGCCTACCACGTAATTCTTTTCTCGCCAAACAAGCAAGCTGGAACAACTGGTTGATAGTAGTAAAATCTTTATAATAAACAATGTCCTGAATTTCACGCTGTAACCCCCCGTAAAAACGACAAATCTTATCCACCTCATCTTCTACAACATTACAACGCAACATGCCTATTTGTAGTTCTTGATAATATTCCTCGACAGATTTATTACCTTGGTCTAAGCACTGCAATTTCTTATGCATTTCATGTTTAAAAGCAGGAGGAACAAATCTAGCACGCATATCTTCTTTTAATCGCTTCCATGTATCAGGTTGTAAGCGCATGGTACCCATATCATTCCACCAGATAATAGCAAAGTCCTTAAACTCACTAGTAGCTTGTCTAACTCTATGTTGCTCAGGAACCAAGTGAGAATTAAACTTCTGCTCTACCGTCATCTCCCAATCAAGATATGTTTCAGCATCATAAAGACCAGAAAAAGATGGAATGATAAATTTGACTTTAGCAAAAGGGTCATGATTAGAACGATCATTATGGTGCTGAAAATTATTACCTCCCATACCATGACGGTTTTGATGTAGGCGGTGTCGTGGGCATGCATCTTGGGCAGCAAATGAAGCACTTGCGTCGCGGTTTTGTCTCTCATTATCATCAGACAACCCACCTGTCATGGTTAGTAGAAAACAAAAGACAACACAAAGGTATTATCCCTATGCACTACTAGGTGGTGGAAGGTGGAATCACATATTCTCAAGCGTCTTACTACACTCTTACAAGTGTTCTTACCGATGCAGCAGGTGGTACAACCGGTGGCTGGTTCGTGATACCGTGTCGAGCGTGGGTACGATTGCAAGAGGGAACCTGTTCTGATCAAGAGTAGGTGTAGCTTGGAAGGCACAATATGGTAGCAATGGAGAACAATCAGTTAATTTCAGAATTGCATAGAATTGAATTATAGTCCGTATCTAGCACTTAGCCTATGTTGCTGATCAACCAAGAATGGAAGAAGGCTAAAAACAAGTGTACAGCAATGTGTATGAGTGGTAAATACAAGATAATTCAATCCAATGCAATCTGGAATTGAAGAACACAAGGATTGACCCAAAACTGAAAACTGAAGATTTCTGTCCACTCGACAGTACGTCGGTATTTTGGCCGTAACTTTTTGTCAGATGCCTTTTTTTCACTGATTCTTTTTTCTCTGTTTTCTGACGGCTTTTTCTACATATTTTCTTTTGGGGTCAACTTCCAAAACCCGACGCAGAAATTCGCACAAAAATCACAACTGCTGACTGTTGCAGATTCAAAACAGATAACTGGGTCAACTTTCACCGCGTATATCTCTTAACTGACTTGCTGGAATGATGTGAAATTTTACAGATAGATGGATAAGGAATTTTTGAATCTAATGGCGGTGGTCTCACTCAAAAATAATCTCGGAATCAAAAGATATGGCATTTTTGGTGGCGGCTGCAGAGAAAGGAAAAATCAGCCGAATTTGGAAATTAGGGTTTGGGGTGGGGAATTTTTCTTTTGTTTGGATTTTTAATGGAACAAAGATATGACCAGCAACTAGACAATGCTAATATGGACACAAATTCAATTTAGCAAACCAAAAATAACAGATTGAAAGGCACAACGGGGTTTGGACAGCGGAATTAATTCTTTTTGTGGGGCAATTTTTTTTTCTGGACTATAGGAAATAAAAACCAATCTACTAACTAGGGATACAAGAATTACCTCACGGGCAACCGTTGCTCTGATACCAACTGATGTGACGATGGCCCGATCTTCCGAGAGGTCTTGATAAGTCGATTGTGGAGATCTCGGCGTTGATGATCCAAAGGCTCAGACCAAAACAGATTGAACCCTCGCAATCACTACACCATTGCTCGTTGGTTATCAACCGTGCGAACACGATTGACCTCGCCAAGAAGGCTATCTCCTGCAAGCGAATCGAGAACACAAGCAAGAGAGTACAAGATGCAATCTGAAATTGCGAATAAATATTAAGTTCCCAAGTTGGGGTCTCACAAACCGATGAGCGCTGAAACTGTTCAAAGGCAGTTAATCTAAGCAAAACCCGGAAAACTAAAGGGGTGCAGCCTCCTTAAATAGGGGAGGGGAAAGCCGCACTTATCTAATGACAAGGGATATGGTACTATTTGCGGTTACTGTTCATGTGGACGTGTTACTGTTCACGCGCGTGAACAGTACCGGCCCAAATAGCCCAAATTACAAGGCCCTCGGCCCACTTTGACTCGGACTGGAAAAGTAACATGACTTGTTTCGCAGTTTCTGATCTGCTCGGATGGAGTTTGGACGTGAGACCAGATCCATCTGAAAGTAGACTCCAAGAGCTTTCCAACGAGTACTCACGGGCCCTGAGAAGCCTTCTGGATCAAAAGTTATGGCTATTTGAAATTGACCTGTCAGGCTGAATCCGAATTGATCTGGAGGCCGAATTGGATTCCAAAACCTGTCCAACTTGAACCCTTGCTTCAATTGGTTCCAAAGTGATGTGATGCTACAAATAGATATATTTTCATCATTAGGTAGCATCATATTCTCATTTAAAATATGTTGAAGTTGAAGAAACGAATTCACCTTTAGTTCATTCTTGATATTGGCCGCTATGGTTGTACGTGTTGGTGGCGTGGTCACATCAGATTTTATTTTTAAGGGTAGCATGTGAGTACATAAAGTACTCCGCAAGTCTTGGGAAAAATGCATAGATGCAAGGCTT
This sequence comes from Dendrocalamus sinicus, assembly GCA_036346575.1. Lineage (NCBI taxonomy): Eukaryota > Viridiplantae > Streptophyta > Magnoliopsida > Poales > Poaceae > Dendrocalamus > Dendrocalamus sinicus. The sequence continues at coordinate 24,194,345 of CM070666.1, read as the reverse complement.
AACAAAGGAAGGCCATATGTTTCTTTTGCACAAAGCAATATTTGAAATCTCGATTACTACTAGTTATTTTCGAAGGCAATATTTACTGAAGTAAATGTTTTAGCAGAAACTATCATTAACTTTCTAGTGAAGGTTCCATCTACCAACACTAGCTAATCAACTTGAACAAGTTTAATACTGCGGGTTACATCCACCCTCTCTGGCTCCATCCGCCAGGATTCCCTTCCGAGAGTTCCCTCCACCTCGAATACAAACTTTTGATTTTAAAACAAAACCAGAAATCTACCATGTGAATGCATTCCTTGCCCGCCCTTGACCGTGGGCACGGCTATTCGAATAGTTTTACACTCTGCAGAGGTTGTACAACTTTACCCACAAGAGATAAATTATCCTAAAAGTCAACACGCTTCCTTGGCATGAGACCTAGATAAAATACCACAAAGCCTTTACCTTACTCTAATCTAGCTAGACACCACCACCGAGGTTTCACCGAGAAGGGTTAAATCCGCCCAATCTGAAGCCCCTCTTGCGCCATATGAGTACAAGAAATCCTGTCCCTCACCTTGTGAATAACGGTCCATCCACGGCACCCACTTTCCACTGGTGGCACCTAAACTAGACTATCATAAGTTAGTCAGCTAGGTCGTACCCATATAGACTTGTGGTTGTACGGTTAATGCTCAGTTTGGACAAACACAAGCGTCGGTCCTTAATTGACTAGGGTGGAACATACACTTAACAAGTTCTCGTGCTTACTGCACCAACCCAAACAGCCATCCACCCTAATCTAAACCAACTTTCACATTTTTATTTTTTTTATTTCAAAATCTCAGTGACAACTCCAATTGCCACTTCACTTTCAAACACAAGGATTTAATGATAATCATAATTTCCCATTTTCAAGATTTTCCAAAGTTATTAGATAGCAAGACTAAGCATTAAGCTACCCATCTACTATTCACAAAGGTTAATAGTAATCTCATTATTGAGACAAAGGAAGTTCTAGGGTGACAAGGTACATGGCAATCAATGTCAAATGAGGGCATAACAAAGTTGGAATAACTAATTCCTAAAGACTTGAACTAGTGACTTTATGTAAATAGCAATGCACATAATTTAAAATATTTTAAAAACATTTCAAAAGCATAGGCTCAAAATGATCAAAGGAGACTTGCCTTCTTGCAGGGTTTCTGGGTCTTCTTGCTGCTGTGAAGAGGGATTGTCGACAACGTTGGAATCTACGCGAGGAAAGACGAAGCAACAAAACAAATAAATACAAACGAAAATTCAAATAAAATCCAAAAATTCAACAGAGGCCATAGTTGGATAGATTATGATTTTAGATGAATTTAGAAATTTGAATGGCTGGAATTGGAGTTAAAATGAGAAAGTTATGCTCATTTGAAAATCTCAGATTTGAATAAATCGAGAAATTCGGAAATTTCTGACCGGTGGGACCCACTGGAGAATTAAATTTTAATTTCTATTTTTATTTTGAGAGACTGACAGGTGGGGCCCATTGAACAGAACCATCGGCGGTCATCGACATGTGGGACCCACTAGACGGTGAGCCACGGCTCACCTCGACACATGGGACCCATGGACTCGGGCCCACTTGTCGAGATAGCACAGAGAGGTGGGGCCCAGCGCGGTGGCGGCGCAGAGCCGGCGGCCACGACGGGTGGGACCCACTTGTCGGCCGGAAAATAAACGAAAAACTCAACCTCGCGCGGAGCCGGAGGCTCGAACACGCCGAGGAGTTACGAGCGAAGCGCTAGCTAAGTGAGCGGAGGCGTTGCCTACCCAATAAGGGTAGGTAACCCTCTTGAGGGGTACCGGGTGGTCCGGCAGCCGTGGACGGAGGCGTGGTCGTCGGCGCGCGAGGAGGCCGGAGAGGTTCTGGCGGTGCGTGATATGTAATCCTGGTGCGGAGGGGGTCCGGTTGGAGGGGTCAACGAAGTGCGGCGACGAGCGGAGAAGGCCGGCGACGAGGAGGTGGCGGAGCTGGCTCGGGTCCTCCGGCGCGACGGCGCTCCGGCGGCGGGGAGAGGCAGCCGAGGTGACGGGGAGGTTCGCCTGGGCGTGAGGAAGCTCGGGGTGGCGGCGGCGGGCTCTGGAAGGGTCCGAGGCGGCGGGGAAGGCTCGCCGGAGTTGGGCGGAGCTCGGAGGGGAAGGTGGCACGGTGGCAGGGCTCTACGGGGCTCGGGGAAGGAGGCGGAGAGCGCTGCGAGGTGGTGTGGGGAGAGATGAGGGCGATGGGGGTATTTATAGGGGCAGGGGAGGGAACACGGGCACTTAATTCCTCGCCGGAGATCTCGGTGGCCGGTGGGGAAAGTTTGGGGGGAAAAGGAAATAGGAGGCCGGAGAGGGAAGGGAGGCGCGGGCGTTCGGGATTTGGTCGCGCGGGGAGCTCGGGGATTCCAAAACCGGAGAGGAACGGGGAAGGAAAGGCCGGTCCACAGAGGATTGGTCGGCGGCGCGAAAGGAAAGAGGGGAAGGAAAAGGAAGGCGCTGGCTCCGGGGACGCACGGATCCGGCAGTGGGCCCCGCGTGCAGTGAGAGAGAGGAGGGAGCGGCCGGGCGGTGCGGATGGCTGCCACGCGGCTCGGGGAAAAGATCGGGCGGTGGATTGAGGCCGGGCGCGAAGACGCGCGCGGCGGGGGCCCGCGGTCGCGTGGAGTGAGGGCGGAAGTGAGAGCGGGCGGCTGGATTGAGGCCCGTGCGCGAGACTCGGCTCATCCGAGCCGTCCACGCGTCGGGCGCGGAGGAGGGGAAGGCGGGGCCGCCGGCTGACGGGCCGGGCCCGCTGGACAGCGAGGGAGAGGGAGGGGTGGCCTGGATTGGCCGAGCGGCGACGTGGACGGATCTGGGCCGTCCACGCGTCGGCCGGAGGGGAAGGGGAATTTTTATTTTCTGATTTAGATTTTCAGAAAAGGCTAGAAAATTATTTAGGCCTCAGAAAAATATGAAAATACCTCCAAAAATTCCAGAAAAATTCACAGAAGCTCCTGGAGATATTTTGGATTAAATAAAATTATTTCCAACTACTGTTGATATTTAATTTTCATATTTTGAATTACTTTTTAAGCTCTAAAAATAGTTTTTAAATTCCAGAAAATCCAGAAAGGCAAATAAAAGCCAAGTAAAATCCAATTACCTTAAAATAATTTATTTGAATAAAAATTTTTCAAAAAGCCAAATTTTGGGATGTGACAAACCTACCCCCCTTAGAAAGAATCTCGACCCCGAGATTCGGATGGACTGGGAAAAAGATCGGGGAACTCTTCTCTTAGATCCTCTTCACGCTCCCAAGTTGCTTCCGATTCTGAATGGTTGCTCCACTGCACTTTACAGAACTTGATAACCTTTGTGCAGCGACGCGCGCTCTGCTTCCTCAATATCTTGACTGGATATTCGGATAGGTGAGGTCCTCCTTACATATATTTCATCTAGAGGCATCTCGATCTTCGGAACTCTAAGACACTTTCTTAGCTGAGACACATGGAAGACGTCATGCACCTTTGTGATTGTGGTGGAAGCTCCAACGGTAAGCAACTTCTCCTCGCTTTGCCACAACAGGAAAAGGTCTAATGAATCTGGGAGCTAGCTTTCCACTGACTCCAAAACGTCTCATTCCTTTGAGAGGTGACACCTTCAAATAAACATGATCCCCAAGTACGAATTCTAAGCTTCTACGGCGATTGTCCGCATAGCTCTTACGTGCAGTTTGTGCTGTTTTTAATCTGTCTTGGATTAGACGAACCTGTTCTTCTGCTTGCTTCAGCACATCTGGTCCAAACACTTGTCCTTCTCCTGTTTCCTTCCAATACAATGGAGTCCTACACTTCCTACCATATAGGGCTTCGAACGGAGACATTTGCAAACTGGATTGATAACTATTGTTGTAGGAGAACTCTGCATAGGGCAAACTCTGATCCCAATTACTCTTGTTTGCCAGTACACAAGCTCTCAACATATCTTCCAGGATTTGATTTACTCTTTCTGTTTGACCATCTGTCTGTGTGGATGATAAGCTATCTGCATCAAGTTTAAGTTTGTGCCTAAAAGTTCATGTAGCTTTTGCCAAAATCTCGAAGTGAACTGGGTTCCTCGATCTGACACAATCTTCTTTGGGATTCCAAGCAAACACACAATTCTTGACATGTACAACTCCGCAAGTCTATCCCCGGAGTAGGTGGTCTTTACTGGAATGAAATGGGCGACTTTTGTCAAACGATCCACTATAACCCAAATTGAATCGTGCCCTGTTTTGGTTCTTGGTAATCCAGTTATAAAATCCATACCAATTTCTTCCCATTTCCACTCGTGGATCGCAATGGCTGCAGAAGTCCAGCAGTCTCTGGTGTTCAGCTTTAATCCGTTGGCATACATCGCACAAGGCCACGTGATTCGCAATTTCTCGTTTCATACTTGACCACCAATACCTCTCCTTGAGATCTTGGTACATCTTGGTACTCCCAGGATGAATTGAATATCCAGATTCATGGGCTTCCTTCAATATTAACTCCTTTACCTCTTTCTTTTCAGGTACAATAATTCTTTTCCCAAACCAAAGGGTACCTTCTTCATCCTCTGAAAATCCCGAGGCTTTCCCTTTCTTCATATTATCCTTGATCTCCTGGACATACTTGTCCTCCTTTTGAGCTGCTCTGATTTGATCTTCTAAGGTTGGTTGAATTTCCAAAGTGGCTAGAAATCCTTCCTCCACTACTTCTAGGTTGAGCCGTTGGAACTCTTCTTGAAGGGTAGGCATACTGTCCTTAATCCATAGCTTGGCACAATAACTCTTTTCGCTCAAGGCATCTGCTACCACATTAGCCTTTCTGGGTGATAATGTATTCCAATATCATAATCCTTTATTAACTCAAGCCATCTCCTTTGCCTCATGTTGAGATCGGGTTGAGTGAATATATATTTCAAACTCTTGTGATCCGTGTAAATTTCACAGTTTGCCAATCAAGTAATGCCTCCATATTTTGATTGCATGCACTACGCGTGAGCTCTAAATCATGAGTTGGGTAATTTCCTTCATGGGTCGCATGCTGCCTTGAGGCATATGCTACTACCTTTCTTTCTTGCATCAAGACATAGCCTAGTCCTTGCCTTGACGCATCGCAGAAGACTTCAAAATCCTTCCTAATGTCCTAAGCGTCAACAGTGCAGAAGTTAACCTTTTCTTCAACTCTTGGAAACTATCCTCACATGGTTTACTCCATTCAAACTTCTTTTCCTTCTTCAGCAACTGGGTGAGAGGTCTTGCGAGCTTGGAGAAACCTTCAATAAATCGACGATAATAACCAGCCAATCCAAGAAAACTCCTGATTTCGGATACTGACTTTGGTTGTGTCCAATTGAGCACATCATTTACTTTCTCAGGGTCTACGGACACTCCTCCTGCTGAAATCACATGGCCCAAGAAAGCTACTTTCTTCAACCAAAACTCACACTTACTGAACTTGGCATACAACTGATTCTCTCTGAGCTTTTCCAAAACTATCCTCAAATGTTCTGCGTGCTCTTCCTCATTCTTGGAGTATATCAGAATATCGTCGATGAATACAACCACAAACTTATCCAAATATTCCATGAACACCTTATTCATCATATTCATGAAGTATGCTGGGGCATTGGTTAGACCGAAAGACATCACTGTATACTCATACAATCCATAACGGGTGGCAAATGCGGTCTTGGGTATGTCCTCTGGTCTTAACTTCAATTGGTGATATCTCGATCGAAGGTCAATCTTAGAGAATACACATGATCCTTTCAACCGATCAAACAGATCATCTATTCAGGTAAAGGGTACTTGTTCTTAATAGTCACATCATTCAATGATCGATAGTCCACACACATGCGAAGACTACCATCTTTCTTCTTTACTAGCGAAGATGGTGCTCCCCAAGGTGACGAGCTTGGCCTTACAAATCCTTTATCCTGTAGCTCTTCAATTTGTTTCTTAACTTCCGCCAAATCATTTGCGGACATCCGATATGGTCTCTTGGAAATTGGAGTGTTCAGTACTAAGTTGATGACAAACTCTACTTCCTCGTGCAGCGGCATTAGGGCAAATCTTGGGGAATACATCCGGGTACTCACTCACTATAGGTACTTTTTCGAGTCACTCCCTTCACATTGTTCAAACTACACCGCTCTGGGTGGGGAGTTTGATTTATACCTACTTGAATCCCATCGAGTTAGTGATTGTAACACTGGTCGGCACAATCTATCATCCTTTATACTTGGTTAACCAATCCATTCCAAGTATTACATCTAACCCTTGGAGTCTATTATAATAAGATTTGCTAAGAACTTGACTCCATTTATATCCTGATTCGTCAAGGCAAAGCGTGTTAGTCCTCATTTCCTTTCAGGGACTGGACTAGCATGGGGTTACGTAGTTTACTCACATCCCAATTATACCTTTCAACCACATCTTTTGACACAAAAGAATGTGAAGCTCCAGAATCAAATAATGCTGATGCAATTACTGAGTTGACAAGAAACTTACCCAGAACTATGTCGGGTGCATCTTGGGTTGCTTCCGCGGTCACATGGTTGAGATGCCCTCTGCTCACCACTTGTGGAGTCCTTGGGTCTGCGGTGCCCCACGGCCTTGACTGCGATCGGAGCTCTTCTTTGGCGTAGTCCCAGTTGAAACGAACTCGAGTCATTCTTGGGCGTTTCGGGGACGATTCTTGGCATAGTGCCCCATGTTCTTGCGATTAAAGCACTTGCACTCCTGCTGCTGAAGTCTTGTTCTGCGGGGTTGGCCACCATTGTTTGCCCGGGAGTTTGTGGATTTGGGTGGGGTCTGAAAAGGAGTCCTTGGCACGCTTGACTCGAGAGCTTATGATAGTGAGGTGCGTTGGGGCGGAATCGAGCTGCTTGCTCCTTGTTTGTGCTTGAAACTTCCTCTTCCGATTTTAAATGCAGTGCGCCGAGCATCTTCTTGGACAAAGGCCTTGTTCACTAGGTGCTGGAAGGTTGGGAAGTCATTGGATACCAGCTGCACTTTGAGATTGGGTCAAGTCCTGCGTGAACCTCCAAATCTTGGTCGCCTCGAGGTGACCTCTTGAGATGCATACAGACGGTTGGGTGAACTTGTTCAGTATTCGAAACACCGAGGTTTCCTGTTGTAGTTGGTAGAATTCTCTCTTCTTCATTTCCATTATTCCGTAGGAATATGGGCGATCTGAAAGCCGACAAACTCCTCCCAAGTGATGGCTTGTGCATTTTGATGGGCGGCGCGGTAGTTTTCCCACGGTTGGCAGCCATTCCCTTGGTGGTGAGCAGACATCAGACACCTTTTCATTATCGTTGCATCGAGCTAGGACCAATTTTCTTTCCACATCCTTGATCCAATCATCCGCCTCCGGGATCCACCGATCCAGCAAAAGTGGGAGGCCTTGTCCTCATGAATTCCCAATTTAGGTGGGTGCTCGGTTGGGTGCTCTGGGCCGGGCTGCACTTGGTTACAGGCGAGAGCTTGAAGCTGCAATGCATAGCCATCATTTGCTCCAAGTTGGGGGCTGAGCAGGAGGTGGTGGAATGTTGTCCTCCGGTGGTTGTTGGCGTCACGATCGCTGCGTGGTTGCTCCTCGTGTTCACCATCCGAAGCGGTTTAGGTTAGCAGAAGGTAAGAGGGAAATAGCAAAGGTAAGAGATTAGGGGAACTAAACCACATCCCAAGCCAACACACAAGAAAGAACTAGCAACCACTTAGGGGAAAACTTTTATTAAAATCAAGATAACTCCAAGGATGGCTGTACCACAAGTGCACATAGGCCTGGTACAGTCCATCTAGCACACCAAAACATAACAATAAGCGTTCTAAGGACGCGGACATTTTATTTGGGTACTACGGACTCAAAAGACTACTAATCCTCTCCAAAGACTCGCTCCTCAGGGTCTTCTTCCGGGTCCTCTTCTGGATCCTCCTCCGGGTCTTCCTGGCGCTCTCTCACGTGATGACGTGAACAGTCACACTCGGCCGAGGCACGGTTACGACTGGAGGCAGTCGACCGAGAACGGGAAGGAGAAGGCTTGCGCTTCTTGAGAGTAATGACAGGTGGCGGACTGGGGCGTCGCACCTTCTTGCGTGCTGTAAGTCTGATGTGGAGTCCTGAAAGTCGAGCTGGTGCCGGGTTGTTGGGGATGACGGCTGGTACTGGGGAAGACGGCGTGTAATCAACTACGGGTGAAGACGGCGCATAGTCGGCTGCGGCCCGGAGACGTCCCAACTCAAACTCAGCTGCCTGGCTCTGGAGGAGCTGTGTGCGAAGCGTGTCGGAATGCTGATAGCTGGAAGTGAGAAGCATCCAAAGTTGTCCAATATCCTCCTGAGCTCTAGCATAAGTGACTGCCATCGCCTGGGTGAGCTGCACCTGATGTGACAGTCGAGGATCGTCAGCTGGAATATCAAAGGGATCTGGATACCTCTGTCCTGGGCGAGGGTTGATGAAGAAGCAAAAAGGGGACTGATGTACAGCATCTTTGTGCAGGTGGCACAACTCGTCAATGGCGAGGCGTGCTGCGTCCTGGACAGCGTCGAAACAGCGGGACCGAGGGTGCTTGATGGGGTAGGTGTGGGACTTGAATTCCTCTTCCCGTGCATACAGGAATACCTCCATCGTCCAAGAGTCTCGATCCAGATCGCGTCTTCCGACCCACGAAGATGGGCGGCCGACGGTACTCGGACACATTGCATCACCGCCGGAGAAGGCTAGCGAATGCTCCAGCATCCTCTCCATGTGAGTAGTAGTCCCACGGGGCAGCGGAGGATGAACCAGCCATCTACAAAGTTGAGTGAAAGAAAAGATTAGTAAAAGTTTTAACAAATGGAGTTGGAGACAAGAACGAGATTCTAAGTAGGAAGAGAGTAGAAGCAAAGAAGCTTACACATTTTTAATATACTCTTTTTATAAATATAAGTCCTTATGGTTTGCCATTCCTAATCTAGGTCACGTCCCATATCAAATTGGCTCGATACCATCTCTGCCGGGCCCCGGATTATCAAACCGGACCCTCGTGTATTACAAAGACTAGTCCCGGATCAAAGCTAGTGCACAGTCAAGCAGAATGGAAAATATCACCATCAACGATTTATTACGATAAATAAGAGTCTCGACCATAGGGTCTCATTATTACAATGGAGGTTTGAGACCTCGCACACAAGAAATAAAGCGGAAGCAAATAAAACTCGAGGACGACCCATCAATTCGCCACAGGCAATTGACTGGGGAAGCGCGACCTAGTCCTCCGGGAAGAATCCATCACAGCCACACGCGAAGCAGTAGTCGTAGTCACCTTCTTGAGCTTCAACTTCCTCTGAGATTTTATTTTTAAGGGTAGCATGTGAGTACATAAAGTACTCCGCAAGTCTTGGGAAAAATGCATAGATGCAAGGCTTAACAAAGGAAGGCCATATGTTTCTTTTGCACAAAGCAATATTTGAAATCTCGATTACTACTAGTTATTTTCGAAGGCAATATTTACTGAAGTAAATGTTTTAGCAGAAACTATCATTAACTTTCTAGTGAAGGTTCCATCTACCAACACTAGCTAATCAACTTGAACAAGTTTAATACTGCGGGTTACATCCACCCTCTCTGGCTCCATCCGCCAGGATTCCCTTCCGAGAGTTCCCTCCACCCTCGGAATACAAACTTTTGATTTTAAAACAAAACCAGAAATCTACCATGTGAATGCATTCCTTGCCGCCCTTGACCGTGGGCACGGCTATTCGAATAGTTTTACACTGCAGAGGTTGTACAACTTTACCCACAAGAGATAAATTATCCTAAAAGTCAACACGCTTCCTTGGCATGAGACCTAGATAAAATACCACAAAGCCTTTACCTTACTCTAATCTAGCTAGACACCACCCACGAGGTTTCACCGCAGAAGGGTTAAACCGCCAATCTGAAGCCCCTCTTGCGCCATATGAGTACTGATAAATCCTGTCCCTCACCGTGAATAACCGGTCCATCCACGGCACCCACTTTCCACCTGGTGGCACCTAAACTAGACTATCATAAGTTAGTCACTAGGTCGCACCCATATAGACTTGTGGTTGTGCGGTTAATGCTCGTTTGGACAAACACAAGCGTCGGTCCTTAATTGACTAGGTGGAACATACACTTAACAAGTTCTCGTGCTTACTGCACCAACCCAAACAGCCATCCACCCTAATCTAAACCAACTTTCACATTTTTATTTTTTTTATTTCAAAATCTCAGTGACAACTCCAATTGCCACTTCACTTTCAAACACAAGGATTTAATGATAATCATAATTTCCCATTTTCAAGATTTTCCAAAGTTATTAGATAGCAAGACTAAGCATTGCTACCCATCTACTATTCACAAAGGTTAATAGTAATCTCATTATTGAGACAAAGGAAGTTCTAGGGTGACAAGGTACATGGCAATCAATGTCAAATGAGGGCATAACAAAGTTGGAATAACTAATTCCTAAAGACTTGAACTAGTGACTTTATGTAAATAGCAATGCACATAATTTAAAATATTTTAAAAACATTTCAAAAGCATAGGCTCAAAATGATCAAAGGAGACTTGCCTTCTTGCAGGGTTTGGGTCTTCTTGCTGCTGTGAAGAGGGATTGTCGACAACGTTGGAATCTACGCGAGGAAAGACGAAGCAACAAAACAAATAAATACAAACGAAAATTCAAATAAAATCCAAAAATTCAACAGAGGCCATAGTTGGATAGATTATGATTTTAGATGAATTTAGAAATTTGAATGGCTGGAATTGGAGTTAAAATGAGAAAGTTATGCTCATTTGAAAATCTCAGATTTGAATAAATCGAGAAATTCGGAAATTTCTGACCGGTGGGACCCACTGGAGAATTAAATTTTAATTTCTATTTTTATTTTGAGAGACTGACAGGTGGGGCCCACTGAACAGTAACCACTGGCGGTCACTGACATGTGGGACCCACTGGACAGTGAGCCCACGGCTCAGCCTCTGACACATGGGACCCACTGGACTCCGGGCCCACTTGTCAGAGATAGCACAGAGAGGTGGGGCCCAGGCGGCAGTGGCCAGCGCAGACCGGCGGCCGCTGACGGGTGGGACCCACTTGTCAGCCCGGAAAATAAACGAAAAACTCAACCTCCGCGCGCGGAGCCGGAGGCTCGAACGCGCGCCGAGGGAGTTACGAGCGAGCGCTGCTAGCCAAGTGAGCGGGGAGGCGTTGCCTACCCAATAAGGGTAGGTAACCCTCTTGAGGGGTACCTTCGGTGGTCGGCGGCCGTGGACGGAGGCGTGGTCGTCGGCGCGGGGAGGCCGGAGAGGTTCGCGGTGCGTGATATGTAATCCAGTGCGGAGGGGGTCCGTTGGAGGGGTCAACGGCGCGCGACGAGCGAGAAGGCCGGCGACGAGGAGGTGGCGAGCGGCTCGGGTCCTCCGGCGCGACAGCGCCCGGCGGCGGAGAGGCAGCCGAGGTGACGGGAGGTTCGCTGGGCGTGAGGAAGCTCGGGGTGGCGGCGGGCTCGAAGGGTCCGAGGCGGCGGGAAGGCTCGCGGAGTTGGGCGGAGCTCGGAGGAAGGTTGCACGGTGGCGGGGCTCACGGGGCTCGGGAAGGAGGCGAGAGCGCCGCGAGGTGGTGGGGAGAGATGAGGCGATGGGGTGTATTTATAGGGGCGGGGAGGAACACGGGCACTTAATTCCTCGCCGGAGATCTCGGTGGCCGGTTGGGAAAGTTTGGGGGGAAAAGGAAATAGGAGGCCGGAGAGGGAAGGGAGTCGCGGGCGTTCGGGATTTGGTCGCGCGGGGAGCTCAGGGATTCCAAAACCGGAGAGGAACGGGAAGGAAAGGCCGGGTCCACCGAGGATTCTGGCCACGGCGAGAAAGGAAAGAGGGGGAAGGAAAAGGAAGGCGCCGGCTCCGCAGGGACGACGGATCCGACAGGTGGGCCCCGCGTGCAGTGAGAGAGACGAGGGAGCGGCCGGGCGGTGCGGATGGCTGCCACGCGGCTCGGGGAAAAGATCGGGCGGTGGATTGAGGCCGGGCGCGAAGACGCGGCTGACGGGCGGGCCCGCGCGTCGATGGAGTGAGGCGGAAGTGAGAGCGGGCGGTGGATTGAGACCCGTGCGCGACTCGCTCATCCGAAGCCGCCCACGCGTCGCGCGCGGAGGGGGAAGGCGGGCCGCGGCCGACGGGCCGGGCCCGCTGGACAGCGAGGGAGAGGGAGGGGTGGCCTGGATTGGCCGAGCGGCGACGTGGACGGATCTGGGCCGTCCACGCGTCGGCCGGAGGGGAAGGGGAATTTTTATTTTCTGATTTAGATTTTCAGAAAAGGCTAGAAAATTATTTAGGCCTCAGAAAAATATGAAAATACCTCCAAAAATTCCAGAAAATTCACAGAAGCTCCTGGAGATATTTTGGATTAAATAAAATTATTTCCAACTACTGTTGATATTTAATTTTCATATTTTGAATTACTTTTTAAGCTCTAAAAATAGTTTTTAAATTCCAGAAAATCCAGAAAGGCAAATAAAAGCCAAGTAAAATCCAATTACCTTAAAATAATTTATTTCAATTTAAATTTTTCAAAAAGCCAAATTTTGGGATGTGACATGTAGGCTCCATCTTCTGTGGCGATGTATGCCCGTTGGCTAGGGCAATTCTTCTGCACATGACCAAGCCCATGGCAGCGGTGGCATTGAATGTTGGAGGAGCGGCCCGTTGAAGCCACGGAAGAAGAACTCTTGGCTGGAACCTGCAAAGAATGTTTTGCAGAATCTGCAAAGCCTGTCGTGGAGGGTGTGCGCTGCTGCAGGTGGTGGAGGAGAACGAAAACTCGAAGAAGACTTGGGCATCCGTCGATGTAGTCGTTCGCGGCGTGTAGAATGGTCGTCCGGTGCTTGCCTTCGCTGATTCCTTGCGTCCTCGCAATTCTTTTACGCAAGCATAGCAAGCTGGAACAACCGGTTGTGATGAGTAAACTCTTTATAATCAACAATGTCCTGAATTTCACGCCGAACCCCCGTAGAAACGACAAATCTTATCCTCCGTTTCCTCGACAACCCCACAACGCACCATACCCTTTTGAAGCTCAGCATAATAGTCCTGAACAGAACTATCACCTTGTTCTAAGTGCTGCAATTTTTTTTCTCAAATCACGTTTATATGAGGGAGGAACAAAATGATTATGCATAGCTATTTTTAACCGCTCCCATGTATCAGGTTGTACACGCATGGTACCCAGTTCATTCCACCAGATAATAGCAAAGTCCTTAAACTCACTAGTAGCTTGTCTAACTCTATGTTGTTCAGGAACCAAGTGAGAATTAAATTTCTGCTCTACCGTCATCTCCCAATCAAGATATATGTCAGCATCATAAAGACCAGAAAAAGATAGAATGGTAAACTTGACTTTAGCAAAAGGGTCATCGTTACCATGACGGTGCTGGTTATTACCTCCCATACCATGTCGGTTTCGCTGAAGACGCTGATGTAGTCGTGCATCTTGTGTCGCCCGCTGATCAATGTTGCCATCCGCATCATACACTGTGTCCTCATCATTGTCGGGACCCCGGATTTCTGAACCCGGACCCTCTGTGTATTACTGCACTAGTCCCAGATCAAAGCTAGTGCACACAGTTAAACAGAAATGAATACATAACCAGCAACGCTTTATTACAATATTAAAGAGCATGCACCGAAAGGTCTCATTATTACAATTGAGGTTTCAAGACCTCGCACACACGAAACACAGCGGAAGCAAAAGATAAACTCGGTGAAGACCCATCAATACGCCACAGGCAATTGACTGGGGAAGTGCGACCTAGAACTCCTGGAATCTTCCGTCGAATCCACCCACAAAGAAGTCGTAGTCGCCTTCTTGAGCTTCGTACTCCTCTGGGATTTTATTTTTAAGTGTAGCATGTGAGTACATAAAGTACTCCGCAAGTCTTGGGAAAAATGCATAGATGCAAGGCTTAACAAAGGAAGGCCATATGGTTCTTTTGCACAAAGCAATATTTGAAATCTCAATTACTACTAATTATTTTCGAAGGCATTAATTTAATGAAGTAAATGTTTTAACAGAATTAACTTTCTAGTGAAGGTTCCAACTACCAACACTAGCTAACCAATTATCATTGGTCAAGTTTTAAACTACGGGTTCCATCCACCCTCTCTGGCTCCATCCGCCAGGATTCCCTTCCGAGAGTTCCCTCCACTCTCGGAATACAAAACTTTTGATTTTAAAACCAAAACCAGAAATCTACCATGTGAATGCATTCCTTGCCCGCCCTTCACCGTGGGCACGGCTATTCGAATAGTTTTACACTCTGCAGAGGTTGTACAACTTTACCCACAAGAGATAAATTATCCTAAAAGTCAACACGCTTCCTTTGGCATGAGACCCAGATAAAATATCACAAAGCTTTTACCTTACTCTAATCTAGCTAGATACCACCCACGAGGTTTCACCGCAGTAGGCTAACCGCCCAACCAAGCCCCTCTTGTGCCATATGAGTACATAAATCCTGTCCCTCACTTGTGAATAACCGGTCCATCCTCGGCATCCACTTTCCATGGTGGCACCTAAACTAGACTATCATAAGTTAGTTAGCTAGGTCGTACCCATATAGACTTGTGGTTGTACGGTTAATGCTCAATTTGGACAAATACAAGCGTCGGTCCTTAATTGACTAGGGTGGAACATACACTTAACAAGTTCTCGTGCTTACTGCACCAACCCAAACAGCCATCCACCCTAATCTAAACCAACTTTCACATTTTTATTTTATTTTGAAAGATCAGTGGCAACTCCAATTACCACTACAATTTGTAAACACAAGGCTATTACAATAAATCATAATTTCCCATTTTCAAGAGTTTCTAAGGATATTAGATAGCATGACTAAGCATTATTCTACCATTCTAATATTCACAAAGATTAATAGTAATCTCATTATTGAGACAAAGGAAATTCTAGGGTGGCAAGGTACATGGCAATCAATGTCAATTGAGGGTATAACAAAGTTGGAATAACTAATTCCTAAAGATTTGAACTAGTGACTTTTATGTAAATAGCAATGCATACAATTTAAAATAATTAAAACATTTTCAAAAGCATAGGTTCAAGATGATCAAAGGAGACTTGCCTTCTTGCAGACTCTCTGGGTCTTCCTACTGTGAAGAGGGATCGTCGACAACGTTGGAATCTACGCGAGGAAAGACGAGGCAAACAAAGCAAATAAATACAAACAAAATTCAAATAAAATCCAAAAAATCAGCAGAGGCCATAGTTGGATAGATTATGATTTTAGATGAATTTAGAAATTTGAATGGCTGGATTTGGAGTTAAAATGAGAAAGTTATGCTCATTTGAAAATCTCAGATTTGAATAAATCTAGAAATTTGGAAATTTCGGCAGTGGGACCCATCGAGAATTAAATTTTATTCTTTTATTTTTATCTCGGAGGCGACAGGTGGGACCCACGGAGCGGTATTCTCTGCTGGTCAGCGACATGTGGGACCCCTCGTCGGTGACCTCATTTTCTTCTGGTCATCGGCAGTGGGACCCACCGCATCCGGACCCACTTGTCGAGGTCGACGCAGATCGGTGGGGCCCAGCGGCGCATACAGCCAGAGCCGCGGCGCGGCGACGGTGGGACCCACTTGTCGGCCGGAAAATAAACGAAAAACTCAACCTCCGCGCTGAGCCGGAGGCTCGAACGCAGCGAGGAGTTACGAGGCGCGCTAGCCAAGTGAGCGGGAGGCGTTGCCTACCCAATAAGGGTAGGTAACCCTCTTGAGGGGTACCTTCGGTGGCCCGGCAGAGGTGATCGGAGGCGGCGCGCGCGGCGGCGAGGGGAGGCCGGAGGTGCTCGGGTGACGCGTAGAATACAATCCTGGCGCGGAGGGGGTTTGGTTGGAAGGGTCGGCGAAGCTTGGGGACGAACGGAGACGGTCGGCGACGAGGTGGCAGCGACGAAGGCTCAGGAGCTCCGATGCGACGGCGCTCCGGTGACGGGGAGGGGTGGCCGAGGGGTCGGGGAGGATCGCCCGTGCGTGAGGATGCTCGGGGTGGTGACGGCGGGCTCCGGGGATGACCGAGGCGGCGGCGAAGGCTCACTGGAGTTGGGCGGAGCTCGGAGGGGAAGGTGGCACGGTGGCAGGGCTCTACGGGGCTCGGGAGAGGAGGCGGAGAGCTCTGGAAGGTGGTGCGGGAGGAGGCGAAGCCGAGGGGGTATTTATAGGGGCTGAGGGGGAGCAGGGGCGCGGCAATTGCTCGCCGTTGTCGGGCGGCGGAGAAGGAAAGTTTGGGGAAGAAAGGAAGGAGGGGCGCGGAAGGAAGGGAGGCGCGGGATTTGGGATTGGTCGCGGCGGCATCCGAGGCTTCCAAAACCGCAGAGACGAGGAAGGAAAGGCCGGTCCGTCGAGGATCTTGGTCGGCCGGCGAAAGGAAAGAAGGGGGAAGAGAAAGGAAGGAGGCGGCTCTGGGACGACGGCCCGACAAAGCGGGCGGGTGGCAGCGGAGCGAGCGCGCGCGGTGGCCGACGGGCGGGGGGCCGGTCGGCCGAGGTGAGGGATGAAGTGAGTGGGCGGTTGGATGGCCGCGCGGAGACTCGGCTCATCGAGCCGCCCACGCGTCGGGCGAGGAGGAGGGAAGGCGGGGCGCCGGGCCGACGGGCCGGCCACCGGACGCGAGGAAGGGAGGGTGGCTGGATTGACCGAGCGCGACGTGGACGGATCTGGGCCGCCCACGCGCGTCGGTGGAGGGAAAGGGAGAGATTTTTATTTTCAGAATTTGATTTTGATTTTCAGAAAAGGCTAGAAAATTAATTAGGCCTCAGAAAAATATGAAATAAATTCCAAAAATTCTAGAAACATTCACAGAAGTTCCTGGATAAGT
Organism: Dendrocalamus sinicus; assembly: GCA_036346575.1. Taxonomy (NCBI): domain Eukaryota; kingdom Viridiplantae; phylum Streptophyta; class Magnoliopsida; order Poales; family Poaceae; genus Dendrocalamus; species Dendrocalamus sinicus. Next base: position 24,177,428 of record CM070666.1, on the reverse strand, counting down.
TTTGGACTTAATAAAAATACTTCCAACTAATGTTGGTATTTAATTTTCATACTTGAAATACTTTTTATTTTCAAAAATAGGTTTTAAACTCCAGAAAATCCAGAAAGGCAAATAAAAGCCAAATAAAATCCAATTACCTTAAAATAATTAATTTGAATTTAAATTTTTTCAAAAAGCCAAATTTTGGGATGTGACAATCATGATGATGGCCGTTTTCGACTGGTGGCAGGCGTGCCTCCAATGTGTCCATTCGACCAGTGAGGTCAGCCATCCGCCGCTCCACCCGTGGTGTTCAACTGGGCAATGGCGGCGATGATGGTGTCCAGTCTTGCGCTAAGTGAAGCATTTTGTTTGTCGAGCGCAGCTTGTAGCTGGCCGTGACTAACACACTCGTTGAAATCGCGGTGTCTCGTCCCCTTCATCTCCTGCCATGGTTAGTGGAAACACAGGGAAAACAAAAGGATTATCCCTATCAACTACAAAGTAAGGGCAGTGGGAACTCGCAAAGGAAGTGGCTTACCAAGCTCTTACAAGTGTTCTTACCAAAGCAGCAGGTGGTACAACCGGTGGCTGGTTCGTGAAACATGTCGAGCGTGGGTACGATTGCAAGGGTCAAAGCGTGCTATCAGTAAGTAGATATATGGAGCTTGGCAGGCCAAATATGTCAGTGGAACACAAATCAATAACAGATAGTAATGCTGAATAAATGTCCAAATCATTGGTTCTAGTTGCAGGTCTAAATTTGTCCTATATCAGTGTTAAGATATGATGAACAACGATTCAAGACCAGAATAGTAAGGCAGAGACAGCAACAAAGATGGCCAGGCAGTGAGAGACTTAATTCCGCATAAGCACAAAACAAATGAATTTCTGTCACCTAAAACTGTGCTCTGACACGTTTTTTTTCTTTTTTCTTTTTTTTGGCCACAGATAGCACTCTCTCTCTCCTCAGCACTATAGCCGAAATTTTTCTTTTTTTTGTCTTTTTTATTTTATTTTTTTCACAGAGCAGAGCATAGAAATAGGAACCACAAAAGTTTCACCTCAATCTGATGTAAGGTGTGGCCTCTGAGAAAATAATGAATGTGCTGTAAATTCGGTGATTCAATTTCGGAGCTCGAGTACTGCACTTTCCAGGCCGAATTTGGGGAAAATAAAATCGCCGAACCCAACAAAGTTGGGGAGTTTCGGATGCAAAATTTAATTTCACCCAATTTCAAAAAAAATCGCCTGATTTCGAGTCGTATGCAAAAGTTACGGCCGTTTGAAGGGAGGCCTCCGAGTTATGGTTTCTATGTAGGCCAAAAACGAAATTGGGTGGAGGAAATCGGTGGAATCTGGGGGCGGAAGCTCGGGGAAAAGTGGGGGATGGTGCTGGATGATCACGAGATGCGACAGATGACTCAAACAGAGGGTGGGATATGGGTGGGAAAACAAAATTGACGGCTAAGGTTTGTATGAAAGGTAGCGGAAGCAAGACAACCCGAAACAAAACACGATCTAAACCAGCAACACAACTCGACTAAGGACACAAACTCAACACTACGGACTCTGGAATCAAATTGTGCAAAAGGCTAAACGAGATCTAGGACAGGAAACAACCTATGACTACAATATTTTTGTAGGGCTTTTTCTTGGACTCTAGGATGAAACCGAAAACAACAAAGGAGGGTAACGTGAACCTGAAGGAACACCTGAAGCTCTGATACCACTTGATGGGGATGGGGTCCCGATCTTCCAACAGGTTCTGGATATGTTCGATTTGGTGGAGGCACGACACAAATCGATCCGGCTTCCGAACGACACGTTCCGAACCCCGCAATCGCAGCACCACGTCTCCTCAGGTTATCAACCGTGCGCGGCCCGGTTGACCTCGCCAAGAAGACTAATCCTCGCCTGTGAATCGAAGAACACAAGCAAGAACAAGGAAGCACACAACTGAATTGCGGATGTATTGAAGTAGCACTCGAAAGTTGGGGTCTCACAAACCGATGAACGGCGAAACTGTTCAAAGACAGAATTAATCTAAGCAAAACTCAAACCCTAATGGTGGGGTGGCGGCTGGATATAAAGGAGTGAGGGGCGTGCAAAACCCCTGGATGCACCCTAATGGGCTCCAACACGATACAAAGCCGAATGGCCCAAAAGACGGTGACGCAGCACCCTGACAGATTCTGAATGCCCAATTGTTTCGATGATTCCTATTGACTCGGAAGGAATTTTGATATGGGACCAGAGCCATTGGAAAGGCCGTCTTCTCAGCTTTCCATACATATGTAGAATGTCCAAAACAGAGCCCGGATACGATCTGGGCGTCCATTTTAGTGCGGCCTGGTCCTGGACTCCAAATTGGATTCAAAGTTGGCTTGAGTTGGACCTCCAACATGATTCGTCCGCCCTTGCTGGACTTGTGCGCCTCGTAGCCCTTCTCCAAGTACTTCCAGGTCCTCTCCATGGTTCCTAATCATAATTAAATCATTAGGTAGCAATCGATTCTCAAATGAACAAAAAGAAGTACTTAGGAACGAGCTCACCTGTAAATGCAATTGTCGGGCGCGAGCTCTAGTAATTGGTCCTTGAATGTCAAGTGGAGGAGTATTGTGTGTATCCGAAGAAGTGATGTCCTCATCACTTTGCCTCACGATATAGATTGAGCTCAAGGCGAGACCTGTGTCATCCTCTTAATAGCTCAATCGCTCGCTCGATTCCGTGATGAATTATAAACTTGTGATTGACTCCTCAATCACCTTGGCATGGCCATGCACTTTCATAATCCATTGCATCGAGGGGCCCGGAGATATCTCTCCCATAAGGAGGGGCAAATTCTATCTTGATCATTCACATCCCACTACATGTTTCATGGCAAACCCGAAGACTACTTTTATGACTACCCAGTTACGGAGTAGTGTTTACTAGTCCCAAAATAAGCTACTACGCATGTTGGGAACTATGATGATCTCAAGTCTAAGGATTCTACATAAACACTACTTGAGACCAACTGATGACACATGGAATATCTGCAGTGTCTTATGGTGGGTCTATCCAACATATGTTCACTAACACATGTCCATATTATTGATTTGGTATCACCATACCATGATCCATGAGACATGATCATCAATCAATACATATGCTGATCTTTGAATCATATTTGTTCCTCATATGATATATGATCAGGGATCATTTAGAAATAGCAATATTTTAGCATTAAGAGTCTCATGAATAAGTCACATACTCATTGATCAATAATGATAATGTCTATTTCAAGGAACAAAGTAATGCATTATAAACATAGTATGTGATATATATAACATCTCCATGTTGCCTCTAGGGCATATCACTAACAGCTCGATGCCGAGCTCGACTTCGACCCTCAGCCCGCAGGGCAACCTTGACCCCATTACTGCAGGGGACAACGAAGCCTTCGCAAGCTCGCCCAGCGCCGCATCCTCGTGGCAGGGCGAACACTACACCAAGCAATAATGCTTCGCCAGCAGTTGAGGAGGCTCACAGGCCGCAGGGACGGAGGGGGCCAAAGGTCTCGGCAACATGGCTTCGGCCCGTGAAGCCCTTCACCATGAGAGGCTCCTGTTGTAGGGGTGGCCCCACCTAAGCCCCGCAGGCCTGTTAGAGGAATGTAAGGCCCAAAATGGGGCATGTGTAATGACATGAGTGCCCGTGAGGGGAACACTCGGATGTAAGGGTACAATTGTAAAAGCACTCCCCATATGGATATATATATATACAACACAGGCCATGGGGAGAAAACCCTAAGCCATTGCTCACCTAACTCTCCACTACCATACTCTCTCTCTCTGTTTGGTCTGTAACCACAACAGCAGCCAAAAATACTTTTGTATGGATACGTGTTGTGATTGATCTCTTGACCCAAACTGTTCACTGAAAAAGTTGACCAACCGAAACTGCAAACTGCTGGCCGTGAGATGCTTGTGCTGCCGAAAAACAAAGCTGACCAAAACTGCAAAAGGACTGCTCCGCTGAACCAAATTGGCTGAAAAGTAAATTGAAAGAGACCGGCCTGGACCAAACCGAAAGCAGAGAAGGAGAAATGCAAGGCAATAAGAAGATTCGGCAGAGAGAATGCAGAGCAAGAACCGCAGAGTGTTTGGCTGTCAGAGATTGAACCTCTGAAGGAAACACAGCAAGCAATCAACACCCAACTCGAGACAGTAAAAGGGGAAGTTTAGAAGCTTCAGGACATGGACTGAAAGAACCTAAACTCCACAGCTTGATAACCCCATATCTTCTGAGAATGAGCCATTTGATCTCAACGAGGGGATACCTCAGACCTAGAAAGCACAAAGCCGAAACTGATTTTCACCAGGAAACAAGGAAATCAAGGAGCTGGAACCAAATAGAGTTCATTCAAGAACAAAAAAACACAAGAAGGGCCAAAACATCTCAAACAAAAGATTTCTTAGATTGAGACAAGGAGAGATGGATGATTAAACAAGTGGAATGATTACATCAGTTCACCCTATCTCACAACTCAAGAGGAACACCCAAAATGAAACACAAGTGCTGCCCTAAAAACCCTTACAACTCATGTATGGAGAGAACCAAATAAAACCCTAACTCTAACACCCTCTCTCTCATTCTCCACTAGAGAGCATCCTCTATTTATAGCCTCCACTAATGGGTTTACATCACACTTTACCCATTAGCTCTCAACAACTCATAGCACTTTATCCATTATCCCCTAACCAAATCCACTTCCTTTTGTGCAGCCCTGCGAATTCACCAAAACGCCACTCCTGCACCTTCCGGGAAGCTTCCTCATTTCTTGCCGTCCAAGCCTCGCAACCACTTCGAGTCCTCGCCGTCTTTGGCACATCCCAACCGCTCTGACCTCAGCACCGCTTGTGCCTAGTCCGGTCATCCCGTGCCTCGCCACGACTCCGCCTCGATGTCCTGCAGCTATCACAGACAAGAAACAAATCACATAGCACTGCTCGAAATATTGTAACCCACAATCGCATTAGAGAAAACTTAAACACAAAATAGCCAAAACATGTCAAATGCCGAAATCTGTCGAATCAAAAGTATAAGCATCCTAAGCATTTTGACCAAGTTTGACCAAGTCCGACCAAAGTCGATTGCACCGTGCAACGACATGGCCCGAACCACACAAACCAAACTCGACTTTCCTAAAACAGATGTCAATTACTCATCACACACGGGGTCACCTCCACATGGTCTATCAATCTCCCCCTTGATGAGTATATTGACAAACCCAGAAAAAGCGTAAAGTTGAGTTTGTTTGAAAATGAAAAGAGAGTCAAACATGGTTCAAAAGAAATCAAAGAAGCTTATGACCATGTTGACAAATGGAGCAAAAGAAAGAGCAAGTTTTCAAAAACCCCATGAAAATGGCTTTTTCTCCACTATTCTCCCCCTTTTGGCAATAAAATCATCAAGGTGCATGGAAGAGAATCAAACATGAATATGAGTGTAATGGCTGAATATTATTCATTTTAAGCATGATGAGCCATGAAGATTATCCAAAATGACCGTGAAGTATTACACCAAGCCATAACTCATAAGTATGCTATCAAGATCATGACAATGCATGTATAGAAAAGCTAGGCCAAATAAGTCATAATCTGAAAATTAGGCGAATTTTGTAGCATGTCAAGTTAACCATGATTATAGTCTAGCTAAAGGTATCCAAAGATGATGCAGGCCATGTCAATAGTCTAAGTGGAACCAAGAAGCTAGTATTGAGTCAATTTAGAGTGCTACACGTTCAAGAATGAATCATTTGTTTAAGTACTTTAGTCTTTTTAGTAGTTAAGCAAATTTAGCACAATTGACATGTTTTCTTTTTAAAACTCACGGTCGTTTCCATCCAAAATTTTAGTCATGTGCTAGATCTCAAGCCTTATGTGACTACTCCAAGCGAGAAACTTAAGAAGATAGTCTTGGTCAACCAAAACTCCCCCTGAGTTCATGCCTAGTGCAATGGCAAGCAGTCTCATGAGAAAGAATTGGTGAGATCAGTTTTTTCGCACAAAAGAGATCTTTTTGCTTTTCTTAAACGGGTGTACTAACTCATGCTTCATCAAGAAACTAATATAGCTCAATCTAAAGCTCAATAAAGAGTCAAGACTCAACTTAGCCTATTTGACATGGCATGAATCATAGAAGGATAACTAAAAACAGCCTAGCCTCAAGAGCTAACATGACATGATTTTAGTTCAAGTTGTGCATTTTTAATCAACTTATCATGGCAAAGACTAGACTACACATATAAAGTCATGATAAATCTAGCAAGTAAGCACATATCATGGCAAGATGTAATGCATTGTAAGCATGTCATATAAGGATAATAATCAAGGCTCCATGTAGTTATATTACAATGCAAAATGATATGCAAGAAAATCCAGCTCCCCCTCAACATATGATGCAACTTTTAGTTCAAGTTGAGTTATGACAATATTAAGATCTAGAAGCTCCCAAATGAACTCCTCCTAAACCAAAGCAATAAATACGAGAAGCTAGCAATAAAAACAGAAAAGACAGTCCTCAAAGCATAGATAAGATACAGAGGATACTATGGCTCAGACTGACTCTCATCTACCCCATATGACTCTAGGACTATCAACTGATCCTCTAACACACTAAGGAGCAAACACGTACCTTGTCTACCCAAGGGTGGCCCAACCCTTGCTAGAACCTATAAGAAGTGAGTGAGCTCAACCTAATGAGAAGAGAAATAGCTAATAAGCGGCTAACAAGATGAGAGAAAGAAGTCTAAGCAACTCGGCGAGAAAAACACTCTAACCTATCCTAGAAGGACTAACCCCAATGCACCCATATGCAATGCAACAGAAAGTAGTAAGAGCATAATACATATGATAAAGCATGAAGCACAAAGCTCCCCCTCACAACAACCCATAAGGACAAACCACCCCAAGCTCTCCCCGCAGAGCTGAAAACCAAGAGCTATCCAAAGGCTTGCTAAAAATGTCGGCTAACTGGTGGTCGCTCTCCACAAACTAGAGCACTATGTCACCCTTCTCCACATGGTCTCGAAGGAAGTGATGTCGGATATCAATGTGCTTGGTCCGAGAATGCTGCATGTCAGGCACCCAGATTTTACAATCCAGATTCCTATGTGATTCCACCGCACTCTTCCCTGGATCAGTAGATAGTGCTTACAGATTACAGTTCCGAATATCAAAGTACATATCATGCAGAAGCGTAAATATAATAGTAGACTTACTCATGGGCCGGTTAGGCCGAAATCAATAAATTGCAGCAGCGGAAGAACGAAGCACACAGGTGGGACCTTCAGGACATGCCCACAGGCAGCCAACTGGAGGTTCGCGACCTAGCCCTTGACGACCTCATCTTCATCTCCATCATAACCAAAAGTATTGTCGAAGTGTAGTGATCTGATTCCTACTTCTGGATTTGTTATGAGAGCGAGTGTGAGCACACTAACCACCGTGCTCTGCGAGCCAATACACAGTATGCAAATAAATAGTATGCATGGCTTATCAAAGGAGAGGCTTGGGTTATTTTATTTGCCAAAAATCACTTTTAGTAGCATTATTATTATTTCATCATGGTGTTATTAATTCTACCTAAACTTCGTACGGCGATTGCCATAATTGACTTAATCCACCAAAGACACTCTTTCCTTATTGATTGCTGTCTAAGACTCCAAACAGCGAGTGACATCATTTACTTAATCCACCGAATATACCCTTCCCAAATTGATTGTTGTCTAAGACTCCAAATAGCGAGTGACATCATTTAATCAATCCGCCAATCATATACTTGCTATATTGTTTGATGTATAAAACTCCAAACAGCTAATGTAATCATTTATTGAATCCACCGAACACACACTTTCTATATTGGGTGCTGTCTAAAACTCCAAAAAGCGAATATCATCAATTATACAATCCACCAATATCTTTTGTATTCCAAATTCCTAACAACCCATTCCTTTTGCTATTGATCCACAACCACAATTTTCTCTTACAAAAATCAACCTTATTTTCCATTATCTACCTCTAACTAATCCACTGGTATACCTCCACCAAGAATATCATTGATCAAGTTTACGATTCACTAGTATACATCCACCAAGAATATCATTGATCCAATCTATACTCCAATTATCATATCTCCAAATTCCCAAAAATTCAATTGACTCATCTAGTAATCGATCAAATCCTATTAATCCCATTATCGCCACTATCTCCCAAAAATTAGTCCAGCAATTACCTTTGCACTCCCTAATTCTCCAAAAATCATTTAAATTATCTATCTAGCCTATCTACACATTTATATTCTGCTAACTTATTTCTCCCAAATTCCACACTATCGTTTCCTTTTTATGATTGACATGAATCCACCGACAACTTTATGTATTTACCACAAACATCCATCTTCTTTTACTCACGGCTCTATTTATTTTTCCTAACATTTTATTTTGAACAAAGGGAAAACATTTTACTTTTGAAATATGATACATAAAAATTTCCTGAGACCTAGCAGTTTTGGAACAAAAACATAATGTGTAGAGAATGCAATAATAATAGCGATCCAGATTCCATCCACCGTTACATGGCATCTGCACCATATAGCATCTTTCAGCGTTATAGCCGCATAACTTACCACTGGGACGACACCCAGGACAATTCAAACCAGGGCTTTCCACTGCCCTTCACTTTTCCAATCCCACCCATAAAGCATTTTGAAATAGAACTATATCTGGTTAAGTTCCCATGTCCGCCCTTGACCGTGGGTACGACTATTCGAATAGTTTTGACTCCGCAGAGTTTGTACACTTTACCCACAAGAGACAGTTTACTCGTTGCCCCACACGATTCCTTAGTCATGTAGTCGAGCCAACCATCACAGTAACCATTCAAAGTACCTCGCCCCTTCCATCATCTCACCCCTATGAGCTTGTCCCGCTTGCGGCAGGTCTCATAGGTTGTGCGGGATGTTCCCCTCCTATGCGCCTAGCAGCTGGCTACCCACACTGCTAGCACGCCGCAGAAGAACTTCACCCTCAAGCCCGCCACCTAGACAGCCACTTGCGGTGTCCCATTCAAGTCTGCCACCCAAACAGCCCCTTGCACTACTGCCATGATGATGACTTTCGGGGTCTGGTAAATTTACTAAGCCAGGTTGTACTTTACAGACTTGTGGTTGTACTTGTTTTACACATGAGGTCATGACAAGATTCAGTCCTTAGTGGTATCTGGGCGGATCTACCACTACCCACTTTGTGCTTCCACTGCACCACATACACATACACACTCGAACCATCCGCCCAGATATTTAAGCAAGTTGGGGTTTTTGGGAGCATAAAATAATCATACCAACATATACCAGTCATTTCCACCATGACTTCCCAAACCAGTTTCTCATGATTGAAAATTGATAATGATGCTTGGGGCATTTCAACACCCCCGAGTATCTAAGCAGTACTAAGCATGGCATATAATTACGAACTTATTTTTGAAAGATTACCATTATAACTTTACTAGGGTGACAAGGTTCACATATTCAAATATTCCAAAGGAGGAGTAATATCAATCAAGTTGAACAATGGGCATATAACTAGAATCTTAAATTAGTCATGCATTTGTATATAAAATAACAGCATGCAATTTGATAATTAAACCAAAATAATTTGTAGAAAATGTAGGCTCAACATGATCAAAGTATTGACTCGCGTTGGTCACAGTGATCTGGTTCTTGGTGATCTGGTGCTTCTAGTGTTGCTGCCTCGAACTCTTCCTCCTGAGCCTCGTATGCTATTTTAGTGTGCGCGAAAATTTGGATAAAAAGAAAATCAACAAATCAAACTGTTGTAGGGGTGGCCCCCACCTAAACCCAGCAGGCCTGGTAGAAGGTTATAAGGCCCAGAATAGGCCATGTGTAATGACATAAGTGCCCCTGAAGGGGATAATCAGATGTAAGGGTATAATTGTAAAAGCACTCCCCATGTGTACATATATATGGAATACAGGCCATGGGGAGAACCCAAGCCATTACTCACTCACTCTCTCCCAACTCTCCACTACCATCTCTATCTCTGTTTGGTCTGTAACCACAACAGTTGGCGCCGTCCGTGGGGAGGACAGGAGCAAGCCTGAAATCTGAAGGATGGCACCAAAAAAAGTTTCGCCGACGGCGGCGGAGGGAAAAAAGGCGGCTGGGTCGGAGCGTCGCATGGGTACCAGGGCTTCGGCATCGACTGCTGCAGGCGTGGATGACGACGCAGCGCGGTGGGCGAGGACGTCGACGCTCACGCTGCGACGACCAACCCCGCCATCGGCGCTGCGACGACCAACCTCGCCACTAGCGCTGCGACGACCAACCCCGTCATCAACGCTGTGACGACCAACCCCGCCATCGGCGCTGCGACGACCAACCCCGTCATCAGCGTTGCGACGACCAACCTCGCCACCGGCGCTGTGACGACCTCAATACCTGCGGGGGAACGCGCCCTGCTAACGGCCCTCAATGCATTCCAACGGGAGCTAGGGGAACTTTGCGGGGCTGTCCGCGGCATGCAAGAGGCTCGGAACCAACAGGCCTCGCCAGAGCCCACGCCGGAAAGGGCAGGCAGCCGCGGCGCCCCCGCACCCAACCAAAAGCAACGGCGACGCGTCGATCCAGAATCCCCGCTCTCGGTAGGACTACAGCAGGCGGCGTGGCCTGACGACTTCAAATTCCCCAGTATTATCGAGCCGTACAACTGCCATACGGATCCCCGCGAGTTCGTGCGTGTCTACGAGACCGCAATCGAAGCCGCGGGTGGAGACGAGAGTACAAAGGCGAAGGGACTCCCCCTCGCATTGCAAGGAGTGGCGCTTTCCTGGTTTTTTACCATAAAGCTAAACTCCATCTACGCGTGGGAGCAGATCCGCGACCGCCTTCACAACAACTTTCAAGGGAACTACGTTGAGCAGGTCGATGCGGACCAGCTGTTCGCTGTGAAGCAGAAACCTTCGGAGAGGCTCCGGGACTATTTCAAACGCTTCGCGAGGATACGATGTCAGGTCCAGGACGTTAACGAGACAACCGTCATCAACGCGGCCATACAGGGCCTTCATCCAGGCCCCCTGGCCGAGTACAACGCACGCAAGCCTATCAAGACGGTCGCCAAGCTCTTCGACAAGATGGAAGGGTATGCGCGAGCCGAGGAAGATGCGCGGAGGCGCAACACCCCCGCCCCCGACCTCGCCCAAGTGAAGCACTCGCCATGCGAGGAGGTGGGTGGTGATTTCCCCAAGCAGGACCGCAGTCGACAACCCCGGGAGGCCGCTCTCCGAAGCAACGGCCCCGGGAGCAGAAAGGCCCGTTAAAGAGCAGACGCAAGCCCCGGCGTCACCAGCGCAGACCATGCAAGGTCCGCCATATCCTTGGTATCGGCAGTGTCCTTCGAGGGCCTATCCCCATATCGTGGGAAGGGGGCCGGGGATGCGAGGGTGGACCAGGACGTGGCGAGCGCCCCCGCGCGGAGCAAGAGCTTCGGGATTATGGCAAGTGGTGCGAGGTACATGGTTACGACGATCACTACACGAAGGCGTGCACCACAGTCATGGAGTTGCGACGGATGATGGCCGAGTCTCGGGTCTCGTCTCCTCGGCCCCTTGTCGAAGTCCATGAGCGGCCTCTAAGAGGTGGTCCCCCGCGAGCCTCCGATGGGGAGGACGCACAGCACCGCACTGTCAGCGTCATCACCGGAGGTTCCCTATCAGGGGCCCCCATCGAGCGGTCGCTACCCTGGGTGCCGCCCTGCAACATCACCTTCACCCTAAATGATGCTAGGGGTGTGGAGTTCCCCCACCAAGACCCTTTAGTCATTCAGGCTCACATCGCGGGCCATGATGTCAGGCGCGTCCTCGTCGACGGGGGGAGCTCTGCGAAAATTCTGTTCGTAGGGGCCCTCAAACGTATGGGAATCCCCCGAAGCCACCTAGAGCGGGCAGGAGCTCCACTTCAAGGCTTCGGAGGCCAACCGCTGGAGGCCATAGGACACGTGTCCCTTCCAGTGACATTCCGCCAGGGGAGTAACACCCGAAGTGCGCATGTCATCTTCAACGTTGTAGACATCCCACACCCCTACAACGTCATATTGGGACAGCCCGCCATAAATTCCCTTAAGGCGATCCCGCACCACGCCTTCTTATGCATGAAGCTCCCAGGCCCGGAGGGCGTGATCACTGTCTTCGGCGATTAGGACCTCGCCAGGTGCGTCGAAGTCAGCAGCCAAAACTTGCACCGCCCCGTGCACGCCCCCTCGGGCATGCTCGGCGACACGCCCGCCGCTCCGGGATGGACGCCTAAGCCTCGACCCGAAGGTGGAGTCAAAAAGGTGCCGCTCCAGGCGGAGGAGTAGTTTGTGTCCATTGGCGAGGGGCTCCCTGCAGAGGTCGAACGAGATCTACTCCGAGTGCTTCAGGACAACACTGACATTTTTGCATGGTCGCCGGAAGACATGAAGGGCGTAGACCACGCAGTAATCGAGCACCGCTTGGCAGTCCGCCCTGACGCCAAGCCGGTCAAGCAGAAGCTTCGCCGTATGTCCATGGATCGGCAGCAGGCGGCCAAGGCGGAGGTGGCGAAGCTTCTCCGGGCTGGGGTCATTCACGAGGTCCATCACCCAGAGTGGCTCGCCAACCCCGTATTGGTAAAAAAAGCCAGCGGGGCCTGGCGTATGTGCATCGACTTCACGGCACTCAACAAGGCGTGCCCAAAGGACAATTACCCCTTACCACGCATCGACCAGCTGGTCGATGCTACCGCCGGGTGCGAGCTAATGAGTTTCCTGGATGCTTACTCTGGTTATCACCAAGTATACATGGCCGAAGACGACGAGGACAAGACCAGTTTCATCACACCGATTGGGACTTTCTGCTTCGTCAGGATGCCCTTCAGCTTAAAGAACGCAGGCGCTACCTTTACCCGCCTCGTCGCACTTGCCCTCGCCGCCCAGCTCTGGAGGAACGTGGAAGCCTACGTCAACGACGTGGTCGTCAAAACCCGGCAGCTCGCTTTGCACGGTCGGGACCTCCAGGAGACCTTCGACAACCTCAGGAAGGCCGGCATCAAGCTTAACCCCGACAAATGCATCTTCGGCGTCCAGGCGGGCAAACTACTAGGTTTCCTCGTATCCGGACGGGGCATCCAGGCGAATCCCGGCAAGGTCGAGGCCATCCTAGGCATGGAGCCGCCCAAGACGACGAGGGAGGTCCAGAGGCTGGCGAGCCGCATGGCAGCCCTAAGCCGCTTCCTATCTAGAGCAGCGGAGCGGGGTTTGCCATTCTTCAAGACACTTCGCGGGTGCGACGGGTTTCATTGGGATAGCGACTGTGCGGAGGCCTTCAACGAGCTCAAGAAACACCTAGCGAGCCTCCCCACTCTGGTCGCCCCAGCACCAGAGGCTCCCCTCTTGCTCTATCTGGCCGCGTCGGTTACAGCGGTCAGTGCCGTCCTCGTCCTAGAAGAAGGCGCCATACAGCGGGCCTGTATACTTCATCTCTGAAGCCCTCCAAGGCGCCAAAACGAGATATACGGAGCTGGAGAAGCTAGCTTACGCGTTGGTCATGGCCTCCAGGAAGCTTCGACACTATTTTTTGGCCCACCCGATCACAGTGCCTTACTCATTTCCCCTAGCGGAGATGTTACACAATAAGGAGTCCACGGGGCGCATCGGCAAGTGGGCTGCCGAGCTCGCCCCGTTCTCCCTGACATACGCCTCGCGGGCTGCAATCAAATCTCAAGTCCTTGCCGACTTTCTCACAGATGGACTCCGCCGGCTCAGCCCGCCCAGAAGCACGACGACCTGGTCTGGACTCTCACCATCGACGGAGCCTACGGCACCGCGAGCGCGGGCGTAGGCGCGGTAATTGTTACGCCGAGGGGCAGCGCCTGCTATACTCGGTGCGCCTCGCGTTTCCGGCCACCAACAACACAGCTGAATATGAAGCGCTGCTCTTCGGTCTGACAAAGCTCAAGGCAGTTGGTGCGCGGCGAGTGCTCGTCCGCACGGACTCAGGTTTGGTGGCAGGCCACGTGGACAAGTCATACCAAGCCAAGGACCCTGAGCTAGCCAAATACCTCGCGGTTGTACGAGCGAGGGAAAGGCATTTCTTGGGCGTCACGGTCAAGGCCATCCCTCACGCGAAAATGAGCAGCCGATGCTCGCAAAGCGCGCCACCAACAATCGCCACCCCGACGGGGCTTTCTACGAAGTGTTGCCGCAGGCGGCTATCGCGCAGGATAACCAGGATGCGGCCCTCGTTCACCACGTCGTCCAGCAGGGCGACTGGCGAGAGCCTATCTTCAATTTCCTGCAGGGCATCGCGGAGCCGGAGGACCCTGCCGAGCTCCGACGTCTCCAACATCGTGCCAGATCCTTCCAGGTGTTTGAAGGCACACTTTACAAGAAGGGAGTCTGCGCACCACTCCTGCGCTGCCTCTCTCGTGAAGAGGGGAAAAAGCTCCTTGTAGAGATCGACGCGGGGGTGTGCGGGTCTCACCTCGCGCCGAGGTCGTTGGTCGGCAAGGCATTCAGGCAAGGTTTTTACTGGCCGACTGCCATCGCCGATGCCCAGGACCTCGTGCGTCGATGCCAGGGGTGCCAGTGGATGGGACGTATCATCCGCAGGCCCTCGACAAACCTCAACCCCATCCCCCCGGTGTGGCCACTGGCACGTTGGGGCGTCGACATAGTAGGACCACTTCCCCGAGCCCCAGGGGACCTACGGTTCGTGGTAGTTGCGCTGGAATATTTTTCCAGATGGCCAGAGGCGGTAGCCCCTGGCCAAGATAACCTCGGCGGCCATGCAGCGCTTCCTCTGGCAGAACATCATATGTCGCTTCGGTGTGCCTAGGGAGCTCACCATTGACAACGGTCTGCAATTTGATGCCACCTTATTCAAAGAATTCTGCGACAACATGGGCATCACGCTTTGGTTCGCCTCGGTTGGGCACGCCCAGTCCAACGGAGCAGTCGAGAGGGCAAATGGTGCCATCTCTGTCGCTGTCAAAAAGCGCCTCATCAGGTTGCCAAAGGGCAGATGGCCGAGCAAGCTTCACAGCGTCCTCTGGTCCCTTCACACAACCGTAACACGCTCGACGGGGTTCACGCCTTTCAAGCTCCTTTTTGGTGACGAGGCCGTGACACCCGAAGAAATCAAGGCTGGCTCGCGGAGGGTCCTCGTCCAAGCGCCTGACGGGGAGCATCGCGTGTCCCTGGACCTCCTCGATGGGGTGCGGGTGAGCGCAGCCCAACATGTCAAAAAGTACGCGCAGCAGACAGTGCGTACTCGAGACCGGTCCGTATACCCGCGAAGGACCACGCAGACACAAAGGGATGCGCACCAACGCGCTGCGTGACTTACAAGGAGCGGAGGGCGGAAGCAAGCAAGACAACGACAGGCGCACCCCGTCCTCTCGGTCGTCGCCCCGTCGCCCGTACATCCATCGGGCGGAGAGTGGCGCCACCCCGTACATCGTGAACTCTTCAGCCAAGTCGCGCATGCTTAGCCGGCGTACAACGCCAGCAAGCCTCCATAGCCTCCGTGCGTCATCAGCCTGCGGCTTCACATTGGGCGAGCTATTGAACGAGATTGGCCCACCTCGGCATCGTAGGCCGCTCGTGCTAGTCACGACGTAGTAAAACCACTGGTGCGTCCAGCCGGATTCCCACCTCTCCAAGTTGGCTGGCGCAGGGAATAGCGTCGTGCAGGACCCTCGTAGCACGAAATCCACGCTGCCAAAATTGGAGACAGCCCCCTCAACCTTTTTGGGTCGGCAGCACGCGTCGTGCAGGGTGGCGAACAGGCTCGCGCTGGGACGCCGGCCTTCCTTCCGCGTAGCCCATGTAAACACGGCTAGGCGGACTATGGCGTTTGGCGTCAGGTGCACTAGCTCCAACCCGTAGGTCCGCAGGACTTCGCCCACAAACGTCGTTGAGGGCATTCGAGGGCCAGCATCGAAGAACGCGATGAAAACGATCGCCTCCGTTTCCTGGGGCTTCGGCTCCGTCTCGTCGCGGCGCGTTAGGCGAGCCCCATCGCGCTCCTCGATCTTCCCTTCCCGTACAAGCCGCTGCAGCGTCTCTTCGGTCACGCGACTCCTCCCCAGCACACGGGAGCAGCGACCCCTCGAGTATTCCAGGGCGTCCCACCGCTTGTCGCCGCACGAGCGCCCCCGCAGCACCAGCTCGCAATCCTCAGAAGGGAAAGGCAACTCGTCCCGGCTAGACAAGGAGCCGCCGCTGGGATGGCGGGGGGCACCGTCATGACCGGCCATTGTTCTCTAAGATTACGGCAAAAGGGCTATCAGCACGAAATAAGCAGAGATAGGCGGCAGGCAAGATCGAGCGCCCCCACCACAGTGATGGTGCTTTATAAAGCCCGCTCGCCTCATCCACGACCAGAAGCGCAGCCGGATTAAAACCCCCAGCGGTTCGACTACCCACGATTCCAGCCGCCATTAAAAGCGCACTACCAGACCGCGGGTCACAACGGTTCTGAAGCGTAGCGACACCGACGGCGCAAGGCCCGCTCCTGCTGCTACATCAGCCGCGACTCCGACTCGGTCCCCAACGTCGCCCCCAGAGCCAAGAGGTCTGACCTCGCCTCGGCAACCCCGATTACACCTTTCCGGCGTCTACTTCGGCTAGGCGCCAGCTCCGCTGCCACCCGTTCGAAGGGTAGGGGACGGAGCGCGCGTGTCTACTTTGGCTAGGCGTCAGCCCCGCCGCCACCCATTCGAAGGCGAGGGACGGAGCATGCGCGTCTGACCACTGGCGCCGGCCCGCGCCACCCGTTGGAAGGGTAGGGACGGAGCGCGCGCCTACTTCCACCAGGCGCCAGCTCCGCTGCCACCCATTCGAAGGGTAGGGGACGGAGCGCGCGCATCTACTTCGACCAGGCGCGGCTCGCCGCCACCCGTTCAAGGGTAGCGACGGAGCGCGCGCGTCTACTTTGCCTGGCGTCGCTCGGCGCCACGCGTTCAAGGGTAGGGGCGGGCGCGCGCTCTACTTCGACCAGGCACCAGCTCGCCGCCACCCGTTCAAGGGTAGGGGACGGAGAGCGCGCGTCTCGCCGACCAGGCGCCGGCTCCGCCACCCGTTCGAAGGGTAGGGGACGGAGCGCGCGCATCTACCGACCAGGCGCGGCCCGGCGCGGCCGTTCAAGGGTAGGGGACGGCGCGCGCGCGTCTCGCCGACTAGGTGCCGGCCCGCTGCCACTCATTCGAAGGGTAGGGGCGGAGTGTGCGCGTCTACTTCGGCTACAGCCTTAGCCCCTGGTCAAGATCGAAAAAGTTCACAGCCACGAGGATGGAGGGGGCCAAAGGACTCGGCAACATGACTCAGATCGTGAAGCCCTTCTCCATGAGAGGCTCTTGTTGTGGGGTGGCCCCACCTAAACCCAAAGAGGCACGGTAGAAGGTTATAAGGCCCAGAATAGGCCATGTGTAATGACATAAGTGCTCCTGAAGGGGATAATCAGATGTAAGGGTATAATTGTAAAAGCACTCCCCATGTGTACATATGTATGGAATACAGGCCATGGGGAGAACCCAAGCCATTACTCACTCACTCTCTCCCAACTCTCCACTACCATCTCTCTCTCTGTTTGGTCTGTAACCACAACACAAACCAAATAACACCAGAAATTCAAATGAACTCTAAAGATCATGATATCAGGTCCATTGAATAGATCTTGAATTTAGATGAATTTAGAAATTTGTTTCACTCAATTTTGAGTTATAATGAATAAGTTATGCCCATTTAACAATCTCAGTTATGTTAATTCCAAAAATTACCAAATTTCAGACAGGTGGGTCCCACTGGTTATTTTTAATTCATTTTATTTCCAGGTGTCGTATCTATGATAGGTGGGACCACTGGCCTTTATTATTTGTTTTATTCCCATCTCAGAGTGTCACTGACATGTGGGACCATGCACTGCACTCACTGAAAAGTGGGGCTCTGCGGTCAGTGGCCGCACGGGAGCTGTAGCTACTGACAGGTGGGGCCCACCTATTAGCCCAAAATAAAACGCAGAAAACTCGACCCAGTGCTGCGGAGCTGGAGGCTCCAACGCACACGGTGGGGGAGTTGGGAGGGGAGAAGAGAATCAGCGCAGCTAGCCAAGTGGCCGCTCAGTTGTTGCTTACCCTATAGGTAGAATAATTCTCTTTGAGGTATTTCTCAGAGGGGGCCAGGCAGAGGAAGTCCGAGGCCAGGGAAGAAGATGGCGTCGCCGGCGAGGAAGGACCGGGGAGTCTTGGGGCGGCCCAAAAATGCGTCCCACGTGCGGCGGTGTTGCTGATGGTGAGGTCGGCGGGGCCGAGGGTCACCGGAGGGTGGCTAGCGGTGTGCGGTGGCGACGGCTCGGGAGGAGCTCCGGTGCCGACGAGCTGGGATCCACGGGGTGCTCGGGCGAGATAGGGGAGGTGTTCGCCGTGCTACGATGGTGGTGTGGGAGGGTGGAATTGACTTTTGGTGTAGGGATTTCGCGGGGAGGATGTCACCTGAGGTGGGAACGAAGGATGAGGCCGGCGGCAATTTACAAGCTCCCGTCTCGATTGGGCGTGGTGAGAGGGTGAGCTGGATGCGGGGAGCTCGAAGGAAACCCCCATGGCTTTTATAGGCGAGCGAGGTATGGCTGGCTGCGGCGGGGTTGTGCGCGCACGTCGGGGACAGCGGCGATGTCGGGCGGGCGGTCGGCGGCGGCAATGGCGGCGACGCAGCGGCCGGCGCGCAGCGGCAGCGGTGTGCGGAGCGGACTTCGGAGCTGTCTCCCACGTCGTTGCTTGGCTTGACCTCCGCGTCGTGTCGCCCGGCTTTTGACCGAAGGCGAGCGGTGGAGGAGCGTCAGACGTGCGGGAAAAAGGAGGAGGGAGAGGGAGAGGGGTGCATGGGGGTCGGGCTCGCTGGCCAGGGAGACGGGCGCGGGGAGGTGCGGGGCCCACGTGGCAGTGGCACGGCGAGGGAGCGGCTGGCGCGCGCGGGAGTTGCGCCGTGGAGTGCGCACGCGCGAGGGAAGGAGGGCTGGGCCGCGGTGGGCCATTTCGGCCGAAGTTAGGGAGGGGTGGGGCTGGGCCAGATTTGTGGCCGGCCTGGCTCCATTATTATTATTTTTTAATTTCTTTCTCTTTCTTTTGCTTTTGGGCTTATGCTTTTGTATGTACATATATATATATCCATTCATAATGAAAATTTTAACTTGTTTGATCCTTTGCTATTTATACTATTATTTTTAGAAATGAGATTTTGTGTTTAAGTACAATTCTCTTCTTATCTTTTGTGGATCATCTTTTCAGATTCTTATTTTTGGTTTTTAACTTTCTAATATTTAAACAGGTTTGTTTCTTCTTGATTCTTTTTATCTTTTGGAACCTTCAACCAAATTTTTCAGAGAAATGCCATAAACTCCAAATTCAAATAAATTATATTGCAAAAATAATTCAAAAGCTTTAAATTTTTAAATTCAAATTTTTAGGATGTTACACTGCACTAGGTTCTTAGCAATGTTAATCGTAGAAGTGTTATCACAAAAGAGGGGAACACTGTCGATAACTAACCCAAAGTCTCATAGGGTCGAGACCATCCAAAGTACCTGGCTGCAACAACTAGTGGCAGCAACATACTCGGCCTCTACGGTGGACTGTCGGGACCCCGGATTTCCGAACCCGGACCCTCTGTGTATTACTGCACTAGTCCCAGATCAAAGCTAGTGCACACAGTTAAACAGAAATGAATACATTACCAGCATCGTGTTATTACAATAATTGAGAGTACTGACCGAAAGTTCTCATTATTACAATTGAGGTTTCAAGACCTCGCACACATGAAATAAAGCGGAAGCAAAAGATAAACTCGAAGAAGACCCATCAACAAGCCACAGGCAATTGACTGGGGAAGCGCGACCTAGAACTCCGAGAATCCTTCATCAAATCCACCAGCGAAGTAGTCGAAGTCACCTTCTTGAGCTTCGTATTCCTCTGGTTATTATTTTTGAGTGTAGCATGCGAGTACATAAAGTACTCTGCAAGTCTTGGGAAAAATGCAATAGATGCAAGGCTTTAACAAAGGAAGGCTATATGGTTCTTTTGCACAAAGCAATGTTTTAATTTCAATTACTACTAATTATTTTCGAAGGCATCAATTTTATAAAGTAAATGTTTAACAGAACTATCTTTAATTCTATAGTGAAGGTTCCATCTACCAACACTAGTTAATCCAGTCTATCTGACCAAGTTAAAACTGTGGGTTCCATCCACCCTCTCTGGCTCCAACTGCCAGGATACCCTTCCAAGAGTTCCCTCCACTCTCGGAATACAAAAACATTAATTTTAAAACCAAAACCAAAAATCTACCATGTGAATGCATTCCTTGCCCGCCCTTCACCGTGGGCATGGCTATTCGAATAGTTTTACACTCTGCAGAGGTTGTACAACTTTACCCCAAGAGATAAATTATCTTAACAGTCACCACGCTTCCTTTGGCATGAGACACAAATAAAATATCACAAAGCCTTTACCTCACTCTAGACTAGCTAGACACCACCCGCTGAGGTTTCACCGCAGAAGGGTTAAATCTGCCCAATCCGAAGCCCCTCTTGCGCCATATGAGTACTGATAAATCCCTGTCCCTCACCGTGAATAACCGATAAATCCATGGCACCCACTTTCCACTGGTGGCACCTAAACTAGACTATCATGAGTTAATCACCACGTGCACCCATATAGACTTAGGGTTGTACGGTAGTGCTCAGTCTGGACAAACACAAGCGTCGGTCCTTAGTTGACTAGGGTGGAACATACACTTTACAAGATCTCTCGTGCTTCCTGCACCAATCCAAACCAACCATCCACCCTAATCTAAACCAATTTCCAAATTTGTATTTTATTTTAAAGGATTAGTGGCAACTCCAATCACCACTAGACTTTAGAAACACAAGTTATTACAACAATTCATAATTCCCCAATTTCAAGATTTGAAGGGTATTACATAGCATGACTAAGCCTTATATTACCATTCTATTATTCGCAAAAGATTATAATACTCTCATTATTGAGGCAAAGGAAATTCTAGGGTGACAAAGGTACACGGCATTCAACTCAATTGAGGGCATAACAAAGTTGGATTAACTAATACCTTAAGATTTGAACTAATCTTGTGTGTAAATAGCAATGCACATAATTTAAAATAATTAAAATAGTTCAAAATCATAGGTTCAAGATGATCAAAGGAGACTTGCCTTCTTGCACGCTCTCGAGGTCTTCCTGCTGTGGAGTGGAGAGGTCTTCAACAACGTTGGATTCTACGCGAGAAAAGACAGAGCAACAAAACAAATAAATACAAAAAAAATGCAAATAAACTCAAAAACTCCAATAGAGGCCATATTTGGATAGATTATGATTTTAGAAGAATTTAGAAATTTGAATGGCTCAATTTGGAGTTAAAATGAGAAAGTTATGCTCATTTGAAAATATCAGATTGAATAAATCCAGAAATTCCCAAATTTCTGACAGGTGGGGCCCACTGGCAGGAATTAATTTTTAATCTTTTATTTTATTGTTTTTATTTTGAGTCTATGACAGGTGGGACCCACTAGTTACTGAGCCCACGGGATCAGCCTCTGACATGTGGGACCCATCGACTCGGTCCACATGTCGACGACGGAGCGGAGGGTGGGGCCCAGACAACAGTGGCCCGCACAGACCGGCGGCCGCTGACGGGTGGGTCCCACTTGTCAGCGCGGAAAAATGAAAGAAAGGCTCAACCTCAGCGTGCGGAGCCGGGGGCTCAAACGCGCGCCGAGGGAGCCGAGTGGGAGGGGAAAGCACGCTGATAACCAGTAGGGCGGGGAGGCTTTGCCTACCCAATAAGGGTAGGTAATCCCTTTGAGGGTTACCTGCTGGAGGGCCGGGCAGAGGTGGCTGGAGGCGGGCTTGCCGGCGGTGAGGGAAGGCCGGAGGGGTTCGGCTGAGGTCCAAAACGCGGTCCTGGAGCGGAGGCGAATTGGGCGGAGGGGTCGGTGAGGCTCTGGGACGAGCGTGTTGGTGATATGACCTAGAGGCAACATGGAGATGTTGAATATATCACATACTATGTTTATGATACATTGCTTTGTTCCTTGAAATAGACATTATCATTATTGATCAATGAGTATGTGACTTATTCATGAGACTCTTAATGCCAAAATGTTGCTATTTCTAAATGATCCCTGATCATATATCATATGAGGAACAAATATGATTCAAAGATCAGCATATGTATTGATTGATGATCATGTCTCATGGATCATGGTATGGAGATACCAAATCAATAATATGGACATGTGTTAGTGAACATATGTTGGATAGACCCGCCATGAGACACTGCAGAGATTCCATGTGTCATTAGTTGGTCTCAAGTAGTGTTTATGTAGAATCCTTAGACTTGAGATCATCATGGTTCCCAATATGCGTAGTAGCCTATTTTGGGACTACTAACCACTACTCCGTGAATCGGGTAGTCATAAAAGTAGTCTTGGGTTTGCTATGAAACATGTAGTGGGATGTGAATGATCAAGATAGAATTTGCCCCTCCTTATGGGAGAGATATCTCGGGCCCTCGATGTAATGGATTATGAAAGTGCATGGCCATGCCAATGTGATTGAGGAGTCAATCACAAGTTTATAATCTATCACGGAATCGAGAGAGTGATTGAGCTATTAAGAGGATGACACAGTCTCGCCTTGAGCTTAATCTATATCGTGAGGCAAAGGGATTCGTACATGAGAACATTACGAGTTCAGTGATATGATCTTTACGTATACTTTGGGGTTAATATGTCTTGCTAGAGGCCGCTATTACAGTGGTGACCGGAAAGGTGTTTCCGGTCGCGACCAAGTATACGTGAACCTCTGTGGTCGCACACTTAACAGGTTGGAACACTAATTCGAATGTGATTCGGATGTGGGCTCAATTCGGATAGAGATCCGGATAGACTCCTATTGGGCCTCGGTCCACGAGGCCCAAGTGAGGAGGTCTATATATTTGGAGGCGGGGTGAGGGATGTACGCTCTGTTCCTCCCGAGCAAAACCCTAGCCGCCACCTCCCGAGCCAAACCCTAGCCGCTCGCGAGTCTTTGGTACACTCGCGATCGGCGTTCCACCCGGACGTGTGGATACCGGTGGAGGCGCTGCTCGTTGCGGCGTTGATCGGCATCAACAAACTACGATTGGATCTGCTCGTGGTGTGGTTGATCGCGTGGAGGAGACGATCTGTTGGGACGATCGGCTACTTCCACTACTACCTCGACGCCGCGTGGTTGGATCGGCTTCTCCAACTCTTCTTCACGCTGCTGCGCGTCTAGTGGTAACGATCTATGATCCTCCTTAGCATGATGTCCTGGTGTGCGCGGTAGAAATTTTTATTTTCTCGCTATCGTAGCCTACGCGCGTTCCTTGGTGGTATCGAGCCATCTTGCTTAGTTTGCGATCTGGATCAGCGCATATGATGATATGCGGTTGTAGTAGATCGGATCTATTACGCTTCTAGATCATCGGTTCATGTGATGAATCGATGGTAGCACGGGTTGATGAGATCAATCGGTGAATAGGGGTTGGATGAGGCCCAGATTGTATCACTACTAGTGCCCTAGAGATTGTCTCGGATCGGCATAAGGTGGTTATGTCGAATACTAGTAGGATACGAATCGATAGCCTCGGGCGGTGGGAATACTAGTGCCCTAGAGATTGTCTCGGATCGGCATAAGGTGGTTATGCCGAATACTAGTAGGTTACGGATCGATGGCCTCGGCCGGTGGAAAAACTAGCATCCTAGAGAATGTCTCGGATCGGCATAAGGTGGTTGTGCGAATAGTTTTTCCATTGCGATTTCATAGATTGGATCTGTAAATTTCAGAGGGTGTTTGGCGCTGCCACGAAACCCGCGGGCGCCCCCTCGACCCCCCACGTGACCGGCTAGCGGGACCGTCGTGCGTACCCGCCTTGTATAGCGTCATGGGTTCACATCGTTAGGTAGAATACGATTCTACGTCTAACTTGTTTTTGCAGAGAATGATGTGAATGGTATGGCCCTATATCTTATTGGAATGTATGAGATGTATGTGATGCATGTAACATTCGTTCATGGCCTGCGTGTCATGATTATTTCAGCTATTGTTAGCTGTCTATATTGTATTTAACGACCTGCGTGTCGACCTTAATGCTTGAATCTATCTTTGTAATCTTCAATTTCTAGCTATTATAGGTAGTAGCCTAGTTTTGAGGTTACAAGCTTCCAAGCATGGTGGCCTAAAGGAGTGATGTGGAGGATGGAGATCGTCTACACCTACATGGAGATGGAGATCACCATTTTTGGGCCATACTACTTCACGCTTAAATGTGTTTATCCGTGATATTATCTATCTTATTCTTATGCAATGTTTTTGTGATATGTTGCTTTGGTAGGATAGAATCCTCATAAAATTAGGTGTTCATGCCCTTCCATATGTTGCACCAAAGATAATGATCACCGCATGGTAGGTCTACCAAAGTAGAGTGCCGTCGGTTATCATCATTATTTGGGGTAGATGTCGGACATCTACATGCGGAAGCATTTGGTTTACTTAACAAGGTTATCAAAACAGTTTTGGACCTTGGGGCATAGGTTGGGGCAGGGCATATTGATGTCACCCAACAAGCAAGAGTCACATAGGGATGTGATTAGCAAGGTGTTGCTTACCCATGTCACTAGTTTTCTAGCCGTGATGCCAAAGCTCACTAGGAATTAGTGAAATGAGGATCTTGACCCACTATGTAACTTAGAGGAGTTTTGTTGCAAAACACATAGTGGGAGTCTTTTGTTAAATAGTTTAATAAAAGATGAACATAAACATAGTGCTAAACTTTGCATATTCTTTGTTGTAGATCATGTCAACTAATGCCACATCCAGTTCTTTTAATTTGCGATCTATTCTTGAGAAAGAAAACTCAATGGAACGAACTTTATGGATTGGTATCGCAACTTGAGAATTGTTCTCAAGCAAGAGCGCAAGGAGTATGTCCTTGAGTCTCCTTATCCCGATGACTTGCCTGATAATGCTCTGCGGCTGCACGGAGAGCTTATGAGAAGCAAGCGAATGATTGCCTTGATGTGAGTCTGTCTCATGCTTGCCACAATGTCCTCTCGAGCTTCGAAGCAATATGAGAACACAGATGCCTACAATATCATTGTGGGGTTGCGTGGTATGTTTGAGAACCAAGCAAGGGTGAGAGGTTCAACACTTCAAAGTCCTTGTTTGCGTGCGAGCTTGCGAAGGGAATCCCGTCACCCTCATGTGATTAAGATGATTGGCTACATTGAGAGTCCGGAAAAGCTTGGTTTTCCCTTAGCCAAGAGTTGGCTACGATGTGATTCTCGATCGCTCCCGAGCTTTGAGCCATTCATACTGAACTATCACATGAACAACATGGATAAGACCTTGGCGAGTTGCATGGGATGCTAAAAGCTGCCGAGGAAAGCATTAAGAAAAGCAGCAATCATGTGATGATGATGCAGAAAGGCAAGGGCAAGCCCAATGTCAAGAAAGCGCGGTCAAAAGAGTTAGCTCCGATGAGATCGCGAGCAGTTCTAAGGCCAAGCAAGTCAAGAAGGGCGCTGCTCTAATGCGATTGTTACTCTTGTAAGCAATCAGTCATTGGAAAAGGCGCCCAAAGTACTTGGAGGATCTTGAGAAGAAGAAGGAAGTACGACTTCCTCTCCGTATAAATGTTATAGAGATCAATCTTGCTACTTCATCCGCTGATTCTTGGGTATTTGATACCGGATCGGTTGCTCACCTTGCAAATCGTTGCGGGGGCTAAGAAGAAGTAGAAGTTTGAGGAGGAGCGGCGGATCTTCGTTGGCAATGGAGCAAAAGTTGCTGCGGTCGCTTGGCACCATGCCATTGTCTTTACCTTCGTGATTAGTTTTGGAATTGAATAATTGTTATTGTGTTCCATCTCTTTCCAAGAACATTATTTCGCTTCATGTTTGCAAGCGTAGGTTATGACTTTAGATCTGTGAACAATGGTTGTTCTCTTTATTTCAAAGATATGTTCTATTGTCATACTCCATTGGTGAATGGGTTATATGTTCTTACTCTTGAAGAGTCACCGGTCTATAACATTAATGCAAAGAGGCAACGTTCAATGATTTGAATCCCACGCTTATTTGGCACCGCCGCTAGGTCACATAAATGAGAAACACATGGAGAAGCTCCATAGAGATGGTATTCTGCACTCATTTGATTTTGAATCATTTGAGACATGCGAATCTTGTTTACTTGGCAAGATGACAAAGGCACCTTTCACCGGTCAAGGTGAACGGGCAAATGACTTATTGGCACTCGTACATTCGATGTATGTGGACCAATGAGCTCAATAGCCGAGGGGTTTTCAGATTTCATAACTTTTATCGATGACTTTAGTAGATATGGGTATATCTACCGATGAAGCATAAGTCTGAATCCTTTGAAAAGTTCAAAGAATTCCAAAATGAAGTGCAAAATCATTTAGGCAAGACAATCAAGTTTCTACGATCCGATCGTGGAGGCGAGTATTTGAGCCATGAGTTTGGCAATCATCAAGGATTGTGGAATTGTTCCACAATTGACTCGCCAGAACACCTCAATGGAATGGGGTATCTGAACGAGAAATCGCACCTTATTAGATATGGTGCGCCCATGATGAGCCAAAGTGATCTTCTGTTGTCTTTTGGGGTACGCTCTGAAACACCGCTTACACTAAACAGGTTCCATCAAAATCAGTAGAAAAGACACCATATGAGATGTGGACAGACAACGTCCTAGCTTGTCTTTTCTTAAGATTTGGGGATGTGAGGCTTATGTAAAACGTTTACAATCTGATAAGCTCACCCTAAATCTGATAAATGCTTTTTATCGGGTATCCTAAGGAAACAAAAGGATATTACTTCTATAATCAAGGAGAAGGCAAAGTGTTTGTCGCCAAGCATGGTGTCTTCTTAGAGAAAGAGTTTCTCTCAAGAAGGGATAGTGGGAGCACGTGCAACTTGAAGAAATTCGAGAAACACCGAAAACGTTTCAGCTCCTCTGAACCACAACAGATGAACAAACCGTTGAAGAACCTGTTGTGGACACACCGCACCACGAGGTCGAGAGGTCACGCGTGCACCGAGAGGTACATGTTCTTGACTACTCAACAACGGGACATATTGTTGTTAGACAACGATGAGCCTAAGACCTATGAAGAAGCGATGGTGGGACCGGACTACGAGAAATGGCTTGAAGCCATGAGATCCAAATTGAATCCATGCACGAGAATCAAGTTTGGAACTTGGTTGATCCACCGATGGTGTTAAAACCATTGAGTGCAAATGGATTTTCAAGAAAAGATAGACATAGATGGAAATGTTCACATCTATAAAGCGCGACAGGCCAAAGGTTTCAAACAAATTCAAGGTGTTGATTATGATGAAACTTTTTTAGCCGTCGCAATGCTAAAGTCTATTCGATCATTCTAGCGATTGCTGCATATTTCGACTATGAAATATGGCTAATGGATGTCAAAACAGCTTTCCTTAATGGAAATCTGAGTGAGGATGTGTACATGACACAGCCCACGGGTTTTGTCGATCCGCAATCACCGAAAGATATGCAAGCTGCAAAGATCCATTTATGGATTAAAGCAGCATCTCGAGTTGGAACATTCGTTTTGATGAAGTAATCAAAGGGTTTGGTTTCATCAAGAACGAAGAAGAGCCTTGTGTTTACAAAAGGCTAGTGGGAGCACACTCGTGTTCTCGGTCTTATATGTGGATGACATATTACGATCGGAAATGACATTCCTATGCTCGAATCGTTAAGTCTTCATTGAAAATAGTTTCTCTATGAAAGACTTAGGAGAGGCGGCATATATTCTGGGCATCAAGATCTATAGGGATAGATCAAGAAGGCTAATTGGATTAAGCCAAGATACGTGACATTGACAAGGTGTTGAAAAGGTTCAACATGCAGGATTCCAAGAAAGGCTTCCTACCTATGTCACATGGTATAAATCTTAGCAAGAGTCGATGTCCTAGTACACCGATGAGCGGGATAAAATGAATGCGATTCCATATGCTTCGGCTATGGGATCCATTATGTATGCCATGCTTTGTACACGTCCGATGTCTCGTATGCTTTAAGTGCTACAAGTAGATACAGTCAGATCCAGTGAAAGTCACTGGATTGCCGTAAAGAACATCTTGAAGTACTTGAGAAGAACTAAAGATGTGTTCCTCGTCTATGGGGTGAGGAAGAGCTCGTTGTAAATGGTTACACCGATGCTAGCTTCCAAACCGACAAAGATGATTTTAGATCGCAACTGGATTTGTGTTCTCTTCGAATGGCGGTGCGGTGAGTGGAAGAGTTCCAAGCAGAGACGGTTGCTGATTCTACAACAGAAGCCGAGTACATAGCAGCTTCAAGCTGCTAAAGAGGCTGTTTGTCGGGACCCCGGATTTCGAACCCGACCCTCTGTGTATTACCGCACTAGTCCCGCATCAAAGCTAGTGCACACAGCTAAATGAATGGATAAACATCACCAACAACAATTTATTACAATAATTGAGAGTACCGACGAAAGGTCTCATTATTACAATAGAGGTTTAAGACCTCACACACATGAAGTAAAGCGGAAGCAAATGATAAACTCGGTGAAGACCCATCAATACGCTACAGGCAATTGATCGGGAAGCGCGACCTAAAACTCCTCGAATCCTTCATCGGCCACCGCTAAGTAGTCGTAGTCACCTTCTTGAGCTTCAGATTCTTCCGAGATTTATTTTTGAGTGTAGCATGTGAGTACATAAAGTACTCCGCAAGTCTTGGGAAAATGCATAGATGCAAGGCTTGACAAAGGAAGGCTATATGGTTCTTTTGCACAAAGCAACATTTTAAATTCAATTACTACTAAGTATTTTAGAAGGCAATATTTTAACCAAATAATTGTTCTAACAGAACTATCATTAATTCTCTAGTGAAGGTTCCAACTACCAAGACTAGCTAACAACTTGGACCAGTTAATATTGCGGGTTACTTCCACCCTCTCTGCTCCATCCGCCAGATACCCTTCCGAGAGTTCCTCCACTCTGAGTACAAAACTTTGATTTTAAAACCAATACCAGAAATCTACCATGTGAATGCATTCCTTGCCCGCCCTTGACCGTGGGCACGGCTATTCGAATAGTTTTACACTCTGCAGAGGTTGTACAACTTTACCCACAAGAGATAAATTATCCTAAAAGTCAACACGCTTCCTTTGGCATGAGACCCAGATAAAATATCACAAAGCCTTTACCTTACTCTAATCTAGCTAGATACCACCCTGTAAGGAACCAGATTTTACAATCCAGATTCCTCTGTGATTTTTCTGCACTATTCCCTGGATCAGTAGATAGTGCTCACAGTTACAGTAATGATTATCAAAATACATATCATGCGGAAGCGTAAATATAATAGTAGACTTACTCATGGGCCGATTAGGCCGAAATCATTAAATTGCAGCAGCGGGAGAACGAAGCACACAGGTGGGACCTTCAGGACATGCCCACAGGCAGCCAACTGGAGGTTCGCGACCTAGCCCTTGACATCTTCATCTTCTCGACCAGCTTGTCCAATCTTGTGGCTGAGGCGAGGTAATTTGATTCCTGAATCTGAATTTTGTCGCAAAAGCGAGCGTGAGCACTCCGACCCCGTGCTCCGCGAGCCAATACACAGAATGCAATTAAATAGTATGCATGGCTTAACAAAGGAGAGGCTCGGGTTATTTTCATTTGCCAAAATCGCCTTTAGTAGCATTATTACCCTTGCTCAATTAAAGTGTTATAGTTGCTACCTAACTCCACACTACAATGGCCAAAATTGACCTAATCCACAGAAAATGCACTTTCTTTAATGACTGCTGTCTAAAACTCCAAACAACAAGTGTCATCATTTATTTAATCCACCGATCATACTTTGTATTATGAATTACTAATAATCCAGTCCTGTCATTACTACTCATCAGCTCCTCACCTCTGAATTCTAATGATTCTCTAACATAATTACTTTCAAATCCACCGAAATCATTCGTATTCAATCCTTTTCGTCATTGATTCAAAACCATAATCCAATAATCAATCTCATTTTCCATTATCTATCACTAGCTAATCCACAAATATACCTCCACCGAAAATTCAATTTACCAAGATTATAATCCACTAATTGTTATGAATCCTCCAATCTTCTCAGAAATTCAATTCATCCCTCTAGTAATTGATCATCTCCTATTAATTCCCATTATCACCAATATCTTCCAAGAATTTATATTAATCTCTAGTGTAGTAACCCAGCAATTTACCTTTGCACTCCCTAATTCTCCAAAATCATTGAGTATACATTCACCAAGAATAGCATTGACCAAGTATACGATTCACTATTATATATATCCACCAAGAATATCGCTAATCAAGAATTATACTCCCATACTTGTATTATTTTTCCAAATTCCTGAAAATTCAATTAGGTCATTTATCTAACCTATCTATTCAACAAGACCCCACTAATTTATTTCTCCCAGAACCCACACTATCCTTTCTTATTCATGATCGACCTGAATCCACCAATACCTTTAAGTACATGCTACAAACATCCATCTCCTTTACCCACAACCCTGTTTATTCCACCCATATTTTAGGTTGTAAGATTAGTAATGCCACCATTCAAAATACAATACATAAAATTTCCTAAGACCTAGCAGCTTTGGAACAAAACATAATGTTCAAGGAATATTAACATGAATTTCCATACATATGGCATCACACCATATGCCTAATATCACCATAATTTTTCCATATATACGGCATCACACCGTATAACATCTTTCAGCGTTATAGCCGCTTAACTTACCACTGGGGCGACACCCAGGACAACTCAAATCAGGGCTTTCCGCTGCCCTCCATTTTTCCATCCCACCCACAAAACATTTTGAAATAGAACTATCTCGAGTAAGTTCCCATGTCCGCCCTTGACCGTGGGCACGGCTATTCGAATAGTTTTGACTCTGCAGAGTTGGTACACTTTACCCACAAGAGACAATTTACTCGTTGCCCCACACGATTCCTTAGCCGTGTGGTTGAGCAAACCATCACAAGAACTTTTCAAAGTACTCGTCCCTTCCATCATCTCATCTCATGGGAAATCGCCCACTTGCGGTGGGTCCCATAAGTGTGCGGGATGTCCCCTTCAACGCCCACGCAGCCTGGATACTTCACCTTGCTAGCACGCCACAGCGGGACTTCACCTCCGCTGGTGTCCCATTCAAGCCGTCACATAGCACCGCTTGCACTACTTCACTCTCCCACTCATGATGATGACTTTCGAGGTCCGATAAATTTACTAAGCCAAGTTGTATTTACAGACTTGTGGTTGTACTTGTTTTACACAGAGGTCATGACAAGATTCAGTCCTTAGTGGTATCTCGGCGGTTCTACCACAAACCACACTCGTGCATCCCCGCACCATACCCCAACCATCCGCCAGATAAATAAGCAATTTGAGGTTTTGGAAATACAAAATAATCATATCCAACATACACCACCATTACCACCATGACCGCCCAACCAATTTTTCTCGAGATTAAAGTGATGCTTGACGCCTCGCTACCATGAGTACCTAAACAATACTAAGCATGGCATATATTTAGAGACTTATTTTTGAAATGTTACTATTATAATTTTGCTAGGGCGACAAGGTTCACACATTCAAACATTCCAAAGGAGGGGTAATATTATTCGAAGTAAAGAATGGGCACATAACTAGAATATTAAATTAAACATGTATTTGCATATAAAATGACAGCATGCATTTTGTTAATTTTAAACAAAGTAATTTGCAGAAAATGTAGGTTCAACATGATCAAAGTATTGACTCGACTGGCGCGGTTTACCGCGGGTTTGAGCTCACTCAAAGCTATATCATTTGACGGTCTTGAGCTTCAGGTCTTTATCTTCACCTTGATCTTGATCTCGCTTGATTCAATGATTCTTCGGGGCTCCAGTTTCTAACTACGCGATGTTTAAGCGAATCGAAATAAAAGCAAATAACTCAAGAGATCCAAATAAACCCAATTGAACTTGATTAATTTTTGTATTTATCAAGGAAGTTCCATGAGTTAGGTTAAACCTATGATTCGGTGTACGAGTTTTAGCTGAGCTTTGTTTTTGTCGAGTGGTAATCTTCAGGGCATACGTTATATATATAGCAGTGTATATAATTTTTAGGTTACCGAATAAATATTAAAGTCTGTTTTATAGCATTTTAGGGTTCAACATTTTATGTATCCTCAGTAATTACTAGGCTTAGTTTAACTTGAACTAGGATCTCTTTGTACGGGTCGTAGCTTGCTATATTCAACCATGCTAGATATTATTATTTACTAAATCTAACGTTGAGATTTAATTGCTCGCACCATTATCATTTTGTCTACACTTTTGTTATTATTATTTTAATTATTAAGCTTAGCTTTAGTTTTTAGTTTAAAAGTATTCGCTCAGCGAGAGCTTGCCATACGGGTTCACATATTAATATAGCTACTTAATTAAATCTACCAAGGAGCTTTGTTTAACAAAAAGATGTTAAATGTCGGGCACATGTTTTAGTTATCATTATTTATGGTAATATCTTACTTAAAGCCTTGCTCTTATGTTTAAATACACTATCAAGTTTATTTCATATAACTTTCGTTTGGATATCTTCTTAATGGGAATCTTTATTAAATTTAAGCATTCAGCCAAAACCATCTTTTAATAATATCTTTCATTCATAAGTATATCTAAAATAATAAAGGCACATTAATTACTCATACATGATAATTAATCTATTATTAAATCTTAAATAATATTATTTATGCCTAAATTAAATTTACTGGTTTCCATGAACAATTTCTGATTTTCCTTAGCTTTTCCTTAATTGAAATGATTAACAAAAACAAAATACAAAAAGGAAAGAAGAAATGCGCCAAGAGGAATCGAGCTCGGGACTGCGTGGTGGGAGTGGTCTGGTCGACCAACCGGGCGCGCCCACTCGCGATCTGAGGGGGAGACCAAATCTAAAGAAGAAAGTCACGGCCTGGGCAGCACAGAGGAGCTTGGGCGGCGTCGCTGGAAGCGGCACGGGAGGCGTGGCGATGGCTAAAACAGAAAGCCACGCCGAGAGGAAGCCCGGAGGTGGCGGCCCGCCGTGGGGCGCTGTGGCGGGCCGGCGGCGAGCACGGCGGCGCGCCGAGGAGCTCTCGTGGACAGCTCGTTGTGGGGGACGAGGGCACAAGGCGGCATCGGGGATAGCCTCAGCGGTGACCGGGGAAGCTCCAGGCGCCGGTAATTGGGTTGAGGCTTGACGAATCGCCGGGGAGATCGTGCACCGGATTTGGGGAAGACGGTGGTCACCGGCGGTCTACGGTACACGAGAGTTCAATTACATCGGATGCGAGCGAGAGGGGGATGTGGCGATCTCAGGGAAGGGATTGGCATGGTTCGGGGCCCACCGGGTGGTGCTGCCGGCGACGGCGGCCATGGGGAGCATGGCGGAGGCGGCGGTGAACTCAGGAAAAGGGGCAAGAAGTCAATGGGGAAGGGAGGGGAGTAACTCGGGGAGAAATGTAAAGCGGCTGGCTGCCATTTATAGCGCGAGAGGGGGCGTTGCAGCACGGGAGGGCAGAGTCGGCGGAGGACCGGGCGGTGGGGGTGGATATCCGCCGAGCAAGGACCGGTGGCGCTGGGCTCGGCACGGAGGCGTGCGAGGTGCAGAGCAGAGGGCAGACGGGCGAGCGGCGACGGGACGGAGCTGGCGCGCGGAGGGGACGGGTCGAGCGGCTCGGGAGCAGGCGCAGCAGAGCACGCGCAAGAACAGAAAAGAGGAGAAGGAAGGAGAAGCGAAGGTGCGGGGAGACGGGCAGGGCGCGGGGCTCGGGGATTTCGCACTTGACCACTCCATGCATGCGCTGCAGCTTTGCGCCGCGCAGAGCAGAGAGCACAGAAGGAGAGGGAGGAGGCGACGCGGACGGAGTTCCACCACAAGAAATGATGGGCGGAGGAAGAAGGAGGTAAGAGAAAAAGGAGGCGGCGCCGCGAAGGAAAAGAGAGGCGTGCGGGCGAGGCGCGGGGTCCGCAGGCAGAGAAAGGTGGCGGGAGTGGGAGCGGGCCCACGGCGTAGCGGCAGAGGAGAGGGGACGCGAGTGGAGGCGGCTGGCCGCGCGGGAAAGAACGGGGAGAAGGGGGGTTGGGCCGAATTGATGGCCGGCCTGACCTCCTTTCTTTTTTTTTTTTTGTTGATGTGTGGTATATTTATGCATAGGCGTGTACAGGTATATATATACGCACATGTATATATACATTGGTTTATTTCTATTATTTTTTTATAGGTATATTTATTTATTTTATTTATATGTATTCCTACACATTATATACATCTTTATTTATTTGCCCATTCATTTTATATACATGTATATATTTCCTTCATGCCTATTTTCTTTTATAATTACATTTTATGCCTTACTCATCCTTCTAGGTCTTTATGTGCATACTTGTATAGGTTCTATTTATTTGTGTTTCCCCCATCTTTTATTAACTCAGATTTCTCTCCCCTTATACTGGATTATCTTTTCAGATTCGAATTTAAAATTTTGAGTTTGCTTTATTTGCATATTCCCATGTATAGCATTACTAATATTGATTTTGTTTTTGTTCTTTCTTGAACTTCTTTAACTTTTGGGATCTCAATCAAAATTTAAGAACAGCACAAAAAAAAATCCAAACTCAAGTAGAATATTTAACAAAAATAACTCAATGGCAATATATCTCTCAAAATAAAATTTCAGGATGTTACAAATCTACCCCCCTTAAAAAGAATCTCGACCCCGAGATTCCGGTAGAGCAGAAAGAATGGAGGTGAGTCATATTGGCTAGCAATGGGTTTCGGGGTGTTGCTCGACGTATAGTTCCTTAGCTCCATAGAGAGATGAAAATCTGCACAATAGGGGTTAACACTTGGAGAAGTCAAAAAGAGAAGGGGGATACCTTATTCTCCTGGATAGGTCGGAGATTTCCAACTATTTGCTCTTTGACATTGTTGTCTCCACGTCACCGTAGAATGGAGTAGTTGCATCACCTATTGGACATATGATTGCAGAATTTCATACTGGTAGGTGGGTAGCAATGGTCTATGTCCTAGGAAGTAGACGGCCTTAGGAATGCGTATACTTTAGGTGGGGTCTTTTACTTCACTGGGACCCTATTCTTAGTCTTTGGCTTCAAGCATGACGTTTTTTTTTTGCTAAAGGTACGCCTTGTAGTCCTAATCACGTAAGATTTTGGTCTTGCGAATCTCCTCGCATCTGGTCCGATTAGCTCTAAGCCCAGTCGTTGTAGTTCCAAGGATGTTCATCGTAGTAGTTCTTTGGCGCCTCGTCTCTTGGTACTACCCCTTAAATAAATGATGATTGTCATTCTCCATCCAAAGGTACTCTAGCTGTCTTGGTCCGCACTAGATTTAAGGAGTAATTCGTAGGGCAAGGGTCTTGTCCTTTGCAAAGAAATCAGGTGATCTTACTCAGTGGGCTCTCTCCTGGCGAGTGGCCTTCTTTGCAGTAATATTGTTTTCCTTAAATATTGGAAGGTTGTGAAGTCTTTGCTTCTTCTTGATTGCCCTAGTTTTGGGTTACTTGTCATCTCGTTCCTTTGGATCCGATGGGGTTTTCAGCAAAAGGTGAGAAGGAGTAGCATGAGGTAAGGATAGAATTGCGGGGATAAAGTAATCTAAACCCATTCTAAATTTTAAAAGAGCACACCCGAGAGGCTGGGTGGCACACAAATCTTGCAAGTTCTTTTAAAACAATCTTTTCCCGTGGATCACAAATATGACGCTTGGGGCAAGAAGGCAAAGGCACAAGGTCCAACGAAAATCTTGCGACAATACAACGTCTACTCTGAGAAGCACACATATGGGGCATAGGGTTTATCTCGCATAGTTCGCTTAAAACGAAACCATCTTATCTTCATGGATATCTTCAACGCTCCTAACCTTAAAATTGGAGTAGGGTACGAGAAGGGGATCAAAATTTTCCTTTTGTATTAACAGATAGAGAAGGAAAGTATTTGGGGTAATTTGTGTTATGGATTTGAATTCGAGATAAGAGAGCTCTAGAAGTAAAAATGGCTAAGGCAACGTTTGGATGAGAAAGAATCATCTAAGAGAGATAAGAATGAGCAGTATAACTTATATCTTAGGAAATAGTATTTTAAAGAATTATTTCTAGTCAGGAAACTAACAACCAGGCTAACTGGGTCACGACCTGCAGTCGATATGCTCTGATACCATCCCTGTAAGGAACCAGATTTTACAATCCAGATTCCTCTGTGATTTTTCTGCACTATTCCCTGGATCAGTAGATAGTGCTCACAGTTACAGTAATGATTATCAAAATACATATCATGCGGAAGCGTAAATATAATAGTAGACTTACTCATGGGCCGATTAGGCCGAAATCATTAAATTGCAGCAGCGGGAGAACGAAGCACACAGGTGGGACCTTCAGGACATGCCCACAGGCAGCCAACTGGAGGTTCGCGACCTAGCCCTTGACATCTTCATCTTCTCGACCAGCTTGTCCAATCTTGTGGCTGAGGCGAGGTAATTTGATTCCTGAATCTGAATTTTGTCGCAAAAGCGAGCGTGAGCACTCCGACCCCGTGCTCCGCGAGCCAATACACAGAATGCAATTAAATAGTATGCATGGCTTAACAAAGGAGAGGCTCGGGTTATTTTCATTTGCCAAAATCGCTTTAGTAGCATTATTACCCTTGCTCAATTAAAGTGTTATAGTTGCTACCTAACTCCACACTACAATGGCCAAAATTGACCTAATCCACGAAAATGCACTTTCTTTAATGATCACTGCCTAAAACTCCAAACAACAAGTGTCATCATTTATTTAATCCACCGATCATACTTTGTATTATGAATTACTAATAATCCAATCCTCACATTACTACTCATCGCCTCCTCACCTCTGAATTCTAATGATTCTCTAACATAATTACTTTCAAATCCACCAAATCATTCAGTATTCAATCCTTTTCGCCATTGATTCAAAACCATAATCCAATAATCAATCTCATTTTCCATTATCTATCACTAGCTAATCCACAAATATACCTCCACCAAAATTCAATTTACCAAGATTATAATCCACTAATTGTTATGAATCCTCCAATCTTCTCGTAAATTCAATTCATCCTCTAGTAATTGATCATCTCCTATTAATTCCCATTATCACCAATATCTTCCAAGAATTTATATTAATCTCTAGTGTAGTAACTCAAAGAATTTACCTTTGCACTCCTAATTCTCCAAAATCATTGAGTATACATTCACCAAGAATAGCATTGACCAAGTATACGATTCACTATTATATATATCCACCAAGAATATCGCTAATCAAGAATTATACTCCCATACTTGTATTATTTTTCCAAATTCCTGAAAATTCAATTAGGTCATTTATCTAACCTATCTATTCAACAAGACCCCACTAATTTATTTCTCCTAACCCACACTATCCTTTCTTATTCATGATCGACCTGAATCCACCAATACCTTTAAGTACATGCTACAAACATCCATCTCCTTTACCCACAACCCTGTTTATTCCACCCATATTTTAGGTTGTAAGATTAGTAATGCCACCATTCAAAATACAATACATAAAATTTCCTAAGACCTAGCAGCTTTGGAACAAAACATAATGTTCAAGGAATATTAACATGAATTTCCATACATATGGCATCACACCATATGCCTAATATCACCATAATTTTTCCATATATACTGCATCACACCGTATAACATCTTTCAGTTATAGCCGCTTAACTTACCATCGGGCGACACCTGGGACAACTCAAATCAGGCTTTCCACTGCCCTCCATTTTTCCATCCCACCCACAAAACATTTTGAAATAGAACTATCTCGAGTAAGTTCCCATGTCCGCCTCTTGACCGTGGGCACGCTATTCGAATAGTTTTGACTCGCAGAGTTGGTACACTTTACCCACAAGAGACAGTTTACCCGTTGCCCCACACGATTCCTTAGCCGTGCGGTTGAGCAAACCATCACAAGAACTGCTCAAAGTACCTCGCCTTCCATCATCTCATCTCATGGGAAATCGCCCACTTGCGGTGGGTCCCATAAGTGTGCGGGATGTCCCCTTCCGAACGCCCAGCAGACTGGATACTTCACCTTGCTAGCACGCCACCGGGACTTCACCCTCCGCTGGTGTCCCATTCAAGCCGTCACACGCATACCGCTTGCACTACTTCACTCCCACTCATGATGATGACTTTCAGGGTCCGGTAAATTTACTAAGCCAAGTTGTATTTTACAGACTTGTGGTTGTACTTGTTTTACACAGGAGGTCATGACAAGATTCAGTCCTTAGTGGTATCTGGGCGGTTCTACCACAAACCACACTCTCGTGCACCCTGCACCATACCCCCGAACCATCCGCCCAGATAAATAAGCAATTTGAGGTTTTTGGAAATACAAAATAATCATATCCAACATACACCAGTCATTACCACCATGACTGCCCAACCAATTTTTCTCAGGATTAAAAGTGATGCTTGGGCGCTCTCGCGCCCATGAGTACCTAAACAATACTAAGCATGGCATATATTTAGAGACTTATTTTTGAAATGTTACTATTATAATTTTGCTAGGGCGACAAGGTTCACACATTCAAACATTCCAAAGGAGGGGTAATATTATTCGAAGTAAAGAATGGGCACATAACTAGAATATTAAATTAAACATGTATTTGCATATAAAATGACAGCATGCATTTTGTTAATTTTAAACAAAGTAATTTGCAGAAAATGTAGGTTCAACATGATCAAAGTATTGACTCGCCTGGCGCGGTTTACCGCGGGTTTGAGCTCACTCAAAGCTATATCATTTGACGGTCTTGAGCTTCAGGTCTTTATCTTCACCTTGATCTTGATCTCGCTTGATTCAATGATTCTTCGGGGCTCCAGTTTCTAACTACGCGATAAGCGACTGAATCGAAATAAAAGCAAATAACTCAAGAGATCCAAATAAACCCAATTGAACTTGATTAATTTTTGTATTTATCAAGGAAGTTCCATGAGTTAGGTTAAACCTATGATTCGGTGTACGAGTTTTAGCTGAGCTTTGTTTTTGTCGAGTGGTAATCTTCAGGGCATACGTTATATATATAGCAGTGTATATAATTTTTAGGTTACCGAATAAATATTAAAGTCTGTTTTATAGCATTTTAGGGTTCAACATTTTATGTATCCTCAGTAATTACTAGGCTTAGTTTAACTTGAACTAGGATCTCTTTGTACGGGTCGTAGCTTGCTATATTCAACCATGCTAGATATTATTATTTACTAAATCTAACGTTGAGATTTAATTGCTGGCACCATTATCATTTTGTCTACACTTTTGTTATTATTATTTTAATTATTAAGCTTAGCTTTAGTTTTTAGTTTAAAAAGTATTCGTCTAGCAGAGCTTGCCATACGGGTTCACATATTAATATAGCTACTTAATTAAATCTACCAAGGAGCTTTGTTTAACAACAGTATGTTAAATGTCAGGGCACATGTTTTAGTTATCATTATTTATGGTAATATCTTACTTAAAGCCTTGCTCTTATGTTTAAATACACTATCAAGTTTATTTCATATAACTTTCGTTTGGATATCTTCTTAATGGGAATCTTTATTAAATTTAAGCATTCAGCCAAAACCATCTTTTAATAATATCTTTCATTCATAAGTATATCTAAAAATAATAAAGGCACATTAATTACTCATACATGATAATTAATCTATTATTAAATCTTAAATAATATTATTTATGCCTAAATTAAATTTACTGGTTTCCATGAACAATTTCTGATTTTCCTTAGCTTTTCCTTAATTGAAATGATTAACAAAAACAAAATACAAAAAGGAAAGAAGAAATGCGCCAAGAGGGAATCGAGCTCGGGACCTGCGTGGTGGGGAGTGGCTGGGCTGACCAACTGGGCCGCGGCCCACTCGCGATCTGAGGGGGAGACCAAATCTAAAGAAGAAAGTCACGGCCTGGGCAGCACAGAGGAGCTTGGCGGCGTCGCTGCGGAAGCGGCTCGGGAGGCGGTGGCGATGGCCAAAACAAGCCACGAGAGGAAGCCCCGGAGGTGGCGGCTCCGCCAGGGCGCTGTGGCGGGCCGGCACGAGCACGGCGGCGGCGCCGAGGAGCTCGTGGACAGCTCGTTGTGGGGACGAGGCACAAGGCGGCATCGGGGATAGCCTCAGCGGTGACCGGGGAAGCTCCAGGCGCCGGTAATTGGGTTGAGGCTTGACGAATCGCCGGGGAGATCGTGCACCGGATTTGGGGAAGACGGTGGTCACCGGCGGTCTACGGTACACGAGAGTTCAATTACATCGGATGCGAGCGAGAGGGGGATGTGGCGATCTCAGGGAAGGGATTGGCATGGTTCGGGGCCCACCGGGTGGTGCTGCCGGCGACGGCGGCCATGGGGAGCATGGCGGAGGCGGCGGTGAACTCAGGAAAAGGGGCAAGAAGTCAATGGGGAAGGGAGGGGAGTAACTCGGGGAGAAATGTAAAGCGGCTGGCTGCCATTTATAGCGAGAGGGGCGCAGCACGGGAGGCGCGAGTCGGCGGAGGACCGGCGGTGGGGTGGATATCCGCCGAGCAAGGACCGGTGGCGCTGGCTCGGCACGAGGCGTGCGAGGTGCGAGCGAGCGAGGCGACGGCGAGCGGCGACGGACGGAGCCGGGCGCGCGGAGGGGACGGGTCGAGCGGCTCGAGCAGCGCAGCGAGCACGCGCAAGAACAGAAAAGAGGAGAAGGAAGGAGAAGCGAAGGTGCGGGAGACGGGCGGGCGCGGGGCTCGGGATTTCGACTTGACCACTCCATGCATGCGCTGCAGCTTTGCGCCGCAGAGCGCAGAGCATGAAGGAGAGGGAGGAGGCGACGCGGACGGAGTTCCACCACAAGAAATGATGGGCGGAGGAAGAAGGAGGTAAGAGAAAAGGAGGCGGGCGCCGCTGCAGAAGGAAAAGAGAGGCGTATGGGAGGCGCGGGTCCGCAGCAGAGAAAGGTGGCGGGAGTGGGAGCGGGCCCACGGCGTAGCGGCAGAGAGAGAGGACGCGAGTGGAGGCGGGGCGCGCTGGGAAAGAACGGGAGAAGGGGGTTGGGCGAATTGATGGCCTACCGACCTCCTTTTTTTTTTTTGATGTGTGGTATATTTATGCATAGGCGTGTACAGGTATATATATACGCACATGTATATATACATTGGTTTATTTCTATTATTTTTTATAGGTATATTTATTTATTTTATTTATATGTATTCCTACACATTATATACATCTTTATTTATTTGCCCATTCATTTTATATACATGTATATATTTCCTTCATGCCTATTTTCTTTTATAATTACATTTTATGCCTTACTCATCCTTCTAGGTCTTTATGTGCATACTTGTATAGGTTCTATTTATTTGTGTTTCCATCTTTTATTAACTCAGATTTCTCTCCTTATACTGGATTATCTTTTCAGATTCGAATTTAAAATTTTGAGTTTGCTTTATTTGCATATTCCCATGTATAGCATTACTAATATTGATTTTGTTTTTGTTCTTTCTTGAACTTCTTTAACTTTTGGGATCTCAATCAAAATTTAAGAACAGCACAAAAAAAAATCCAAACTCAAGTAGAATATTTAACAAAAATAACTCAATGGCAATATATCTCTCAAAATAAAATTTCAGGATGTTACACACCCGCTGAGGTTTCACCGCAGGTAGGCTAACTGCCCGAACCAAGCCCTCTTGCGCCATATGAGTACAAGAAATCCTCGTCCCTCATTGTGAATAACGGTCCATCCTCGCACCCACTTTCCACTAGTGGCACCTAAACTAGACTATCATAAGTTAGTCACCTAGGTCGCACCCATATAGACTTGTGCTTGTACGGTTAATGCTCACCGGACAAACACAAGCGTCGGTCCTTAATTGACTAGGTGGAACATACACTTAACAAGATCTCGTATAATCGCACCAAGCCAAACCAACCATCCACCCTAATCTAAACCAACTTTCACATTTTATTTTATTTTAAAAGATCAGTGGCAACTCCAATTACCACTACATTTATAAACACAAAGGTTTCATAAACCATAATTTCCCATTTTCAAGAATTTCCAATGTATTAGATAGCATGACTAAGCATTATACTACCAGACTACTATTTACAAGTGGTTATAATAATCTCATTAATGAGACAAAGGAAACTTCTAGGGTTACAATGGTACATGGCATTCAATCTCAAAGGAGGGTATAACAAAGTTGGATTAGCTAACACCTTAAGATTTGAACTAAGGTTTAATGTAAATAGCAATGCACATAATTTAAATTATTTAAAAACATTTCAAAATCATGGGTTCAAGATGATCAAAGGAGACTTGCCTTCTTGTGCACTGGTTGGTCCCTCTTGCTGCGGTTCGACAAACTCTTCGGCGACGTCGGGTTCTACGCGCGAAACAACAAAACAAACAAAATAAATTCAAATAAAATTTAAATAAACTCCAAAAACTGCAAAACCAGAACCAAAAGATAGAGCTCAATTTTAGATGAATTTAGGAAAAAGAATCGGGTTGATCGGAGTTCGGACGAAGGAGAACGAGCGATCTAAAGTTTGCCGGGGCGAGAAAATGCTGAAATTACAGATAGTACTGTTCATCCGAGAACAGTACTTTTGGCGAGAAGGCTAGCGCTGGCGAGAGGAGGCATGTGAGGTGAATCTAACTAGGAAAATGGGTTGCTAGGGACCCAAGGCACCCATAGGAATTGACGGCACGCCAAACGGAGACCGTTGACAGCACGGGCGGCTACAACGACATGGGTAGGAGAGAGGAATAAAATCCGGGCATGGAACATGGAGAAGTAGGGTGAGCACGGGCTAGAACGTGGCTTGGCGCGGTTAGGAAAATTGTTGGCTCGGCCAAAGACCCACCGGAGATGTCGCAAACGACGTTTGAACGACGTCGGGAAGGAAAAAGGAAAAACTTAATATCTTAATACTCGGTGAACGAAATCTAAAACTATTTGGAGGGTAGCTACCTGGGATGGTTTGGCACAAAGTGACGCGAACGGATTGGTGAAAACATCACCGGGTAGATGGGGGACACGAGATGCCATTGGCGGCCATGGCGAGGTTCGGAGGTGAAAATTTGTGGAGGCTTTTCGGGGAAACGGAGGTGAGCACGGCGTAGAACGCGGCGAGGCAAGTTTAAGAAAAATTACGACAAGGGCTAAAGCTTACCGGAGATGACGAATCGACGCGGGAAGCGCTCTTGACCTAGATTGGGGAAAACTCGATTCGGAGATTGGCTGCACCAAAACCAAATTAACTTGGGAAGAAGGTAGATGGCACATGATGGCACAATGTGACGCGAAGGATCACGGAAAAACTCACCGAATAGCTCGAGACGCGACGAGCAAATTCGAGACCGAGGGCCTCGATGCGACGGCGTCCTGACCTTTAATGGGACTTGCCACGGCTTGGGATGGGTTTAGGGAGCCAAGGGTCCTATTTATAGGCTTGGAAGAGGTAGAAACCGACCGCATTGTGGATTTCGGTTTTGAGTCCGCTTCAGAAAATTGGAGATAAAAGGCAAACGGATGAACGAAACGGAAAGAGGCCGGTTGGGATAGATTTCTTGCGTGATTTGGCACAACTTTCCTTTTGGGAAGACATTGAGATAAGGTCCGGATTGGAAGTTACGAAGAGAGAGAAAATCGGAAGGAAACATGTACAGTGAGATGATCGAGCGATCGGAGGTTGGAGATGAACAGATCAGCGTGGTACTGTTCATTCTCTCTCTCTATATTTTTTTAAATTTCAAATTGAGCTCAAACAAACTCCGAAAAATCCCAGAAAATACACAAAAATTTCTTGTGACACAAGGAACACAAATAAAATATTTTTAACAAATATTAATATTTAATTTAATCATATTAAATCTTTTAATTAATAAAAATTCGAGTTAAGCTTTAATTAATTCCAGAAAAATACACGAAGTTTCGGGGACATTTTGGACTTAATAAAAATATTTCCAACTAATGTTGGTATTTAATTTTCATACTTAAAATGCTTTTAATTTCAAAAATACATTTTAAATTCCAAAAATCCAGGAAACCAATTAAAAGCCAAATAACTCCAAATAATTATTTTGAACTAGGATTTTCATATAAAACCAAAATATCTTTTTATTTAATAATAATTTTAGGTTTTACTTAAAATACTTTTCAAATCTAGTTTTTTTTCAAAAACCAAAAATTCAGGGCAAATCTAAATAAAACTCAAATACTTTAAAATAATTAATTTGAAATTACATTTTTCCAGAAAGGAAATTTTGGGATGTGACAAATCTACCCCCCTTAGAAAGAATCTCGTCCTCGAGATTCGGACGAACTAGGAAAAGATAGGAGAGGAAAACGCAGATCTTGGTTTCTTCTTTGTGCTCTCAAGTCGCTTCTTGCTTTGAACCAAATTGAAACTTACCAAGCATGATTGCTGCCCCTGGGGCACCTTTTGTGGTGATGTTGTTAACTTGTCCTCTTCCTTGTGATTGCGGAGTTCTTGGAGTTTTTCCTGTAGTTGGAGTTACTCCCGTCCTTGTCCTACAACCGGAGTTCGCACGGTGTACTTCCCAAATTGAAAGGAATTGGAGTGATAGCTCGAGGCTTCGTGGGCAATTGCTCGCATAATGCCCCATCTCGTGACATCGAAAACATTGCACTCTGCGGCTGAGGTGTTGCTTTTCCGAGGTCGGACTCGGTGAAGAT
The DNA here is from genome assembly GCA_036346575.1 of Dendrocalamus sinicus. NCBI lineage: Eukaryota > Viridiplantae > Streptophyta > Magnoliopsida > Poales > Poaceae > Dendrocalamus > Dendrocalamus sinicus. Next base: position 24,132,436 of record CM070666.1, on the reverse strand, counting down.
GCGGGTTCTTGCATCTCTCGAACGAGCGCAGATCCGGAGTTCCTGGTGCGTGCGTTGCTGCTGGAGCTTTGTTGAACGGGGTGGATTTACTCGAGGCATTGAACCGCTTGCATTACTCGTGTCCTAAAAGCCATCTTTCTCTTATGAGAGTCCCGCAATTGATATTGAGCATCTTCCCGACAAGGGCCTTATTTATCATGTGCTGAAATGTCGGAAAATCTTTGGACACCAATTGCACCTTGAGGTTGGGATCAAGTCCTGCATGAACCGCCAAATCTTTGTTTCTTCCGATGCGACATCTTCTGAGGCATACCTAGACAGTTGGGTGAACTTGTTCAGGTACTCGAAAACACTAAGGTTCCCTTGCTGCAGTTAGTAAAATTCCATTTTCTTCATTTCCATTATTCCCGTAGGAATATGCGCAGTACGGAAAGCCTCAACAAATTCATCCCATGTGATAGCTTGCACATTTTGATGGGCGGCGCAATAATTCTCCCACCAATTAGCAGCAATTCCTTTAAGTTGGTGGGCAGCATACAACACCTTTTCATTGTCATCAGACCGAGATAAGACCAGCTTCCTTTCTACATCCTTGATCCAATCGTCTGGCCCCATTGGATCCACTGAACCAGCAAAAGTAGGAGGCCTTGTTCTCATAAATTCTCCCATCTTAGACTGGGGAGCTTGGTTGGGTGCTCATGAGCTTCTTGCACTTGGTTCTGCGCCAAGGCTTGAAGAAGCTGCAGATTGCATGGCCATCATCCGCTCCAAGTTGGGGGCTTGAGCAGGGGGTGGTGGAATGTTGTTGTCTCGCTGATTGTTGGCGTCACGACTGTTGCCAGGGTTGCTCCTTGTGTTCACCATCTGAAGCGGTTTAGGTTAGCATGAGGTATGAGGGAATTAGCATAGGTAAGAGATTAGGGGGAAACTAAACATCCCAAACCAACACACGAAAAAGAAGCAAGCAACAACTTAGAAGAAGCTTAGCTTGAAATCAAAATAATTTTTAAGGATGGCTGTACTACAAGTATACAAAGACTTGGTACAGTCCACCTAACACGCAAGCAAGTAATATATATATATAGCGTTCTAAAATCATAAGACTTTACTTGGGTACTTCAACTAAAGAACTAGTCCTCGCTCCTTCATGATTCTAACTTGTTCTTTGGTACTCTGAAGTACTCCTTTAACTGAGAAATACGGAAGACAATCAACAAATCGGAGTGGTACATCTTTAGTCGCCTGCAAGCTTTGGATTAACTTCAATTGCCCTTATCATATCGATTAATTCAGAATTCCACCAAATAGGGCTTAACTTCGCAAGTGTTCATCCGAGAAAGACATAATTATTTCAACTCTTCAAAATTCTTGATTCCAAAATCATATACCACAAATGCGCTTTATTGATTTCAACAAATAATCCCATAAACTTTTATTCTCGCCTAATTTGAATTGACGACCAACCATAGAATTTTTCCTAACAAGAATCCAATAACATTGTAATTTGTGATTTCCACCAATTGCTTTATGATCATTATCTAATTCAACAGACCCATCGCTCTGATCAAATAATATAAGATTAATCCAACCTTTTAGTAATCATCAACCAAGTTTAATGTCATCTAAGCCATAATTTAATATTCATTAATCCACCAACATCAATCTCTTGATAATCATCATTTTGGCTCCACCAAATTCGAATGAACTCAACTAATCCTTATCGGGCAATCTCTCAATTACTTCTTATCGGACAACCTTTCAATTAATTATTATCGGACAATCTCTTAATTAATTCTTATTGGATAATCTATCTCCATAATTAATTTAAATCCTCCGAGTTGATCATCCTTAAACGACCTAGTTAATCCCATTAGTTAAAATCCAATTATCTAACATTGATCTATTACATCCACCAACTCAGATTGACATATCAAAGTCCACTTTGCAATGATAAAATTAATCCACCAAGATATCTAAGTGTATTATCTTCTAGAATTCCAAGAGTATCCACTATCATCACTAGGTCCACCAAACTCTGATAATCAAGTAACTCTACAAAATTCATCTTCTCTTCATGATTCAACCAAATCACCAAAAATTGTTATCATGAATTGTTTATGATAATTCAACTTCTTAATCTTTTAATCTCTCCCTTTAGTGGATCAATCTCTTAATACTAATTCTCCAATGATCACAAATAATCCCTTCAACAAAAATCTTGTTTTACATCCAGTTGCTCCTTTCAATCCTAGATAATAAATCCAAGGCAAAGTTTAGACTCTTCCCATGATCTAATTAGCTCCCCCAAGTTCAACTTTGTATTTAATATCTAGTCAATCCACAAGATGACACTCTTTAGATTTATTTATACTCAATTGGTATCCACAAATATACCTTTTATCTCAATCCTCTCGAATATTATTCAATCTTGTCAATTATGAATCCGAAACATATTACTCTAGCAACACTTCTCCAAATTACCTAACTTGACATGCATCGATTATCACGTCCTTCCCGACAAGAGTACTTTCCAATAATTTGTTGTCTTCCGTATACTCTAGGTCTCAGGATTCTCCAAGTGCTTTTCAGACGCAACCTTATCGGTCCATCTATAGAAATTACAGAGGAAGGGGGTACAATTACCATTCCAAAAGGAAATAAGCAGATAGATAAGGAAGAATGCCATGACGAAGATAAGGATAGAAAGACAAGAAAAGACAAGGATAGCACATTATTAAATTTTTATTTTATAAAATAAATTTTGAAGCTCTTCTACTAACGACCATTCTAACTAGGTCACGTCCTACATATCAAATTGGCTCGATACCATCTCTCGGGACCCGGATTTCCGAACCCGGACCCTCGTGGTATTACCGCACTAGTCCCGCATCAAAGCTAGTGCACACGAGTTAAACAGAATGGATAAACATCACCAACAACAATTTATTACAATAATTGAGAGTACCGACCAAAGGTCTCATTATTACAATAGAGGTTTAAGACCTCACACACATGAAGTAAAGCGAAGCAAATGATAAACTCGGTGAAGACCCATCAATACGCTATGTGCAATTGACTGGGAAGCGCGACCTAGAACTCTGGAATCCTTCATCGAAGCCACCGCGAAGTAGTCGAGTCACCTTCTTGAGCTTCAGATTCTTCCGAGATTTATTTTTGAGTGTAGCATGTGAGTACATAAAGTACTCCGCAAGTCTTGGGAAAATGCATAGATGCAAGGCTTGACAAAGGAAGGCTATATGGTTCTTTTGCACAAAGCAACATTTTAAATTCAATTACTACTAAGTATTTTAGAAGGCAATATTTTAACCAAATAATTGTTCTAATGAACTATCATTAATTCTCTAGTGAAGGTTCCAACTACCAAGACTAGCTAACAACTTGGACCAGTTAATCTGCGGGTTACTTCCACCCTCTCTGCTCCATCCGCCAGATACCCTTCCGAGAGTTCCTCCACTCTCGGAGTACAAAACTTTGATTTTAAAACCAATACCAGAAATCTACCATGTGAATGCATTCTTGCTCGCCCTTGACCGTGGGCACGGCTATTCGAATAGTTTTACACTCTGCAGAGGTTGTACAACTTTACCCACAAGAGATAAATTATCCTAAAAGTCAACACGCTTCCTTTGGCATGAGACCCGGATAAAATATCACAAAGCCTTTACCTTACTCTAATCTAGCTAGATACCACCACTGAGGTTTCACCGCAGTAGGCTAACCGCCCAACCAAGCCCTCTTGCGCCATATGAGTACAAGAAACTGTCCTCATCTGTGAATAACCAGTCCATCCTCGGCACCCACTTTCCACTAGTGGCACCTAAACTAGACTATCATAAGTTAGTCACTAGGTCGTACCCATATAGACTTGTGCTTGTACGGTTAATGCTCGGCCCGACAAACACAAGCGCCGGTCCTTAATTGACTAGGGTGGAACATACACTTAACAAGATCTCGTGCGAATCGCACCAAGCCAAACCAACCATCCACCCTAATCTAAACCAACTTTCACATTTTATTTTATTTTAAAAGATCAGTGGCAACTCCAATTACCACTACATTTATAAACACAAAGGTTTCATAAACCATAATTTCCCATTTTCAAGAATTTCCAATGTATTAGATAGCATGACTAAGCATTATACTACCGGACTACTATTTACAAGTGGTTATAATAATCTCATTAATGAGACAAAGGAAACTTCTAGGGTTACAATGGTACATGGCATTCAATCTCAAAGGAGGGTATAACAAAGTTGGATTAGCTAACACCTTAAGATTTGAACTAAGGTTTAATGTAAATAGCAATGCACATAATTTAAATTATTTAAAAACATTTCAAAATCATGGGTTCAAGATGATCAAAGGAGACTTGCCTTCTTGTGCACTGGTTGGTCCCTCTTGCTGCGGTTCGACAAACTCTTCGGCGACGTCGGGTTCTACTGCAAACAACAAAACAAACAAAATAAATTCAAATAAAATTTAAATAAACTCCAAAACTGCAAAACCAGAACCAAAAGATAGAGCTCAATTTTAGATGAATTTAGGAAAAGAATCGGGTTGATCGGAGTTCGGACGAAGGAGAACGAGCGATCTAAAGTTTGCCGGGCGAGAAAATGCTGAAATTACAGATAGTACTGTTCATCCGAGAACAGTACTTTTGGCGAAGGCTAGCGCTGGCGAGAGGAGGCATGTGAGGTGAATCTAACTAGGAAAATGGGTTGCTAGGGACCCAAGGCACCCATAGGAATTGACGGCACGCTAAACGGAGACCGTTGGAAAGACGGGCGCTACAACGACATGGGTAGGAGAGAGGAATAAAATCCGGCATGGAACATGGAGAAGTAGGGTGAGCACGGGCTAGAACGTGGCTTGGCGGTTAGGAAAATTGTTGGCTCGGCCAAAGACCCACCGGAGATGTCGCAAACGACGCTTGAACGACGCCGGGAAGGAAAAAGGAAAAACTTAATATCTTAATACTCGGTGAACGAAATCTAAAACTATTTGGAGGGTAGCTACCTGGGATGGTTTGGCACAAAGTGACGCGAACGGATTGGTGAAAACATCACCGGGTAGATGGGGACACGAGATGCCATTGGCGGCCATGGCGAGGTTCGAGGTGAAAATTTGTGGAGGCTTTCGGGAAACGGAGGTGAGCACGGCGTAGAACGCGGCGAGGCAAGTTTAAGAAAATTACGACAAGGGCTAAAGCTACGGAGATGACGAATCGACGTCGGGAAGCGCTCTTGACCTAGATTGGGGAAAACTCGATTCCGGAGATTGGCTGCACCAAAACCAAATTAACTTGGGAAGAAGGTAGATGGCACATGATGGCACAATGTGACGCGAAGGATCACGGAAAAACTCACCGAATAGCTCGAGACGCGACGAGCAAATTCGAGACCGAAGGGCCTCGATGCGACGGCGCCCTGACCTTTAATGGGACTTGCCACGGCTTGGGATGGGTTTAGGGAGCCAAGGGTCCTATTTATAGGCTTGGAAGAGGTAGAAACCGACCGCATTGTGGATTTCGGTTTTGAGTCCGTTTGAGAAAATTGGAGATAAAAGGCAAACGGATGAACGAAACGGAAAGAGGCCGGTTGGGATGGATTTCTTGCGTGATTTGGCACAACTTTCCTTTGGGAAGACATTGAGATAAGGTCCGATTGGAAGTTATGAAGAGAGAGAAAATCGGAAGGAAACATGTACAGTGAGATGATCGAGCGATCTGAGGTTGAGATGAACAGCACTGTGTGGTACTGTTCATTCTCTCTCCTCTATCTTTTTTTTTTAAATTTCAAATTGAGCTCAAACAAACTCCGAAAAATCCCAGAAAATACACAAAAATTTCTTGTGACACAAGGAACACAAATAAAATATTTTTAACAAATATTAATATTTAATTTAATCATATTAAATCTTTTAATTAATAAAAATTCGAGTTAAGCTTTAATTAATTCCAGAAAAATACACGAAGTTTCGGGGACATTTTGGACTTAATAAAAATATTTCCAACTAATGTTGGTATTTAATTTTCATACTTAAAATGCTTTTTAATTTCAAAAATACATTTTTAAATTCCAAAAAATCCAGGAAACCAATTAAAAGCCAAATAACTCCAAATAATTATTTTGAACTAGGATTTTCATATAAAACCAAAATATCTTTTATTTAATAATAATTTTAGGTTTTACTTAAAATACTTTTCAAATCTAGTTTTTTTTCAAAAACCAAAAATTCAGGGCAAATCTAAATAAAACTCAAATACTTTAAAATAATTAATTTGAAATTACATTTTTCCAGAAAGGAAATTTTGGGATGTGACACTGTTTGGATCAAGAAATTTGTTTCTGAGCTTGGTGTGGTGGCTAGTGCCTCCACCCAATGGACCTCATCAGTGACAATAGTGGGGCCATTGCGCAAGCCAAGGAGCCTAGATCGCACTAAAAGTCCAAGCACATTCTACGGCGATTTCATCTCATCCGCGAGATTGTGGAGAGAGGCGATGTGAAGATATGCAAAGTACAAACGGATTTGAACATTGCAGATCCGTTGACAAAGCCGCTTCTCACCAAAGCATGAGGCTCACACTAGGGCAATGGGTATTAGATACCTACATGGTTGACTCTAGTGCAAGTGGGAGCTGTTGGTGATATGCCCTAGAGGCAACATGGAGATGTTGAATATATCACATACTATGTTTATGATACATTGCTTTGTTCCTTGAAATAGACATTATCATTATTGATCAATGAGTATGTGACTTATTCATGAGACTCTTAATGCCAAAATGTTGCTATTTCTAAATGATCCCCGATCATATATCATATGAGGAACAAATATGATTCAAAGATCAAGCATATGTATTGATTGATGATCATGTCTCATGGATCATGGTATGGAGGTACCAAATCAATAATATGGACATGTGTTAGTGAACATATGTTGGATAGACCCGCCATGAGACACCGCAGAGATTCCATGTGTCATTAGTTGGTCTCAAGTAGTGTTTATGTAGAATCCTTAGACTTGAGATCATCATGGTTCCCAATATGCGTAGTAGCCTATTTTGGGACTACTAACCACTACTCCGTGAATCGGGTAGTCATAAAAGTAGTCTTCGGGTTTGCTATGAAACATGTAGTGGGATGTGAATGATCAAGATAGATTTGCCCCTCCTTATGGGAGAGATATCTCGGCCCTCGATGTAATGGATTATGAAAGTGCATGGCCATGCCAATGTGATTGAGGAGTCAATCACAAGTTTATAATCTATCACGGAATCGAGAGAGTGATTGAGCTATTAAGAGGATGACACAGTCTCGCCTTGAGCTTAATCTATATCGTGAGGCAAAGGGATTCGTACATGAGAACATTACAGTTCAGCCGATATGATCTTTACGTATACTTTGGGGTTAATATGTCTTGCTAGAGGCCGCTATTAATGTGGTGACCGGAAAGGTGTTTCGGTCGCGACCAAGTATACGTGAACCTCTGTGGTCGCACACTTAACGGGTTGGAACACTAATTCGAATGTGATTCGGATGTGGGCTCAATTCGGATAGAGATCCGGATAGACTCCTATTGGGCCTCGGTCCACGAGGCCCAAGTGAGGAGGTCTATATATTTGGAGGCGGGGTGAGGATGTACGCTGCTCCTCCCGAGCAAAACCCTAGCCGCCACCTCCCGAGCCAAACCCTAGCCGCTCGCGAGTGCCGGTACACTCGCGATCGGCGTTCCCACTCCGGGACGTGTGGATACCGGTGGAGGCGCTGCTCGTTGCGGCGTTGATCGGCATCAACAAACTACGATTGGATCCGCTCGTGGTGTGGTTGATCGCGTGGAGGAGACGATCTGTCGGGACGATCGGCTACTTCCACTACTACCTCGATGCGCGTGGTTGGATCGGCTTCTCCAACTCTTTCTTCATTGCGGCTGCGCGCCTAGTGGTAACGATCTATGATCCCTCCTTAGCATGATGTCCTGGTGTGCGGGTAGAAATTTTTTATTTTCTGCTATCATAGCCTACGCGCGTTCCTTCAAGGTGGCCGGCGGTGAAGAGGTGGCGGAGCGAGCTCGGGTGTTCCGGTGCGACGGCGCTCAGGAGGCGGGGAGGTTCAGCCGAGGTGCTGGGGAGGATCGCACGGACGTGAGGAAGCTCGGGGTGGCGACGGTGGGCTCCGGGGATGACCGAGGCGGTGGCGATTGCTCGCCGGAGTTCTTACCGTGTGCGCACGGGGAGTTCTTGGTGCGATGGCACTCGGGGCTCAGGGAGAGAGGTGGGGGCGTTGGGAGGTGGTGCGGAGGGAGGGGAGGCCGAGGGGGCTATTTATAGGGGCGAAGGGGGAGCAGGGGAGCGGCAATTGCTCGCCGGTGCTGGCGGCCGGAAAAGGAAGGTGCGGGGAGAAAAGGAAATAGGGGGGCAGAGAAGGAAGGGAGGCCCGGGGTTTTGGGGATTTGGTCGCGGCAGTGTTCCAGGGTTTCCAAATCGGAGAGAGCCGGGGAAGCAAAGCGGGGGAAGCGGCTCGGATTTGGTCGCCGGCGCAAATAAGGAAAGGGGGAAGAAAGAAGGAAGGCGGCGCTTCGCGGGGAAGACGACGGCCTGACAGGTGGGGCCCGGGTGGCAGCGGGAGCAGGGCGCGAGCGGCTGACGAGCAGGGCCCGCAGCGCAGAGAGAGAGAAGGGAGACAGCGGTTCACGGGCAGCTAGGATGGAGACGCGTGGCAGGGGAGGAGGATCGGGCGGCGGGTGCGGATAAGTGGAAGGGGCGGTTAGATGGGCCGGGCGCGGGGACGCGGCTCATCCAGGCCATCCACGCGTTGGGCGAGGAGGAGGGAAAGGCGGGGCTGGCTGGGCCGGGCCGGGCCCGCTTGGCAGAGGGGAAGGGAAGGAACGACCGGATTGGGCCAAGGGCGACGTGGGCGGTCCTGGGCCGTCCACATGTCGGCTGGAGGAAGGGTTTGGAAATTTGATTTTTAGATTTTTATTTATATTTTCAGAAAAGGCTAGGAAATTATTTAGGCCTCAGAAAAATATGAAAATACCTCCAAAAATTCCAGAAAAATTAACAAAAGCTTCTGGAGATATTTTGGACTAAATAAAATTATTTCCAACTACTGTTGGTATTTAATTTTTATACTTTAAAATACTTTTTAAAATTTAAAAATAGGTTTTAAACTCCAAAAAATTGAGAAAATCAAATAAAAGCCAAGTAAAATCCAATTACTTTAAAATAATTAATTTGAATTTAATGTTTTCCAGAAAGCCAAATTTGGGATGTTACATGGACTATGCAACCCCGGACTACTTCCTAGAAGACCAAGAAACAAGAGGGGTGCCAATGAATTGGCAGGTGCCAGAAGTGCTCTTCCTATCTATCCTACAGTCAGCAAAGTCTACATCCGAGTAGGCTCTCAAGGAAAGATAGGACGAGGAAGAGTACCAGATACCATTGTCAATGGTAGCTCGAAGGTACCGAACCATGCGTTTCACCGCTTGGCAGTGAGATACGCCAGGAGAAGCCTAAAAACGAGCACACAGATACACGGAGAAGTGTATGTCCGGTCTCGAGGTAATGAGGTTCAAAAGGGAGCCAGTCATGCTGCGATACTCCTTTTGATCAACTGGCTCGCCGTCCTCATCTGGGTCGAGTGAAGTTGATGAAGCCATAGGAGTGGACACAGGCTTACCATCACTCATATCGAAGCGTCTCAGGAGGTCTCGAGTGTACTTGCCCTGATGCAAGAAGGTACCCTCCCGAGTCTATTTGATCTAAAAGCCAAGGAAGAAGCTCAACTCGCCCATCATGCTCATCTCAAACTCTGAGCTCTTGACATCGGAGAATTGAGAGACAAGAGCATGGGAGGAGCTGCCAAAGATGATGTCATCCACATAAATCTGGACGTGTAGAAGGTCATTGCCATGCCTACGGATGAACAAGGTCTTATCTACCTTACCCATCTCAAAACCATGACTCAACAGATAGGACTTAAGCCTCTCATACCAAGCTCTAGGGGCCTGCTTAAGTCCATACAAGGCTTTGGAAAGCTTGTAGACATGGTTTGGGTATTTGAGGTACTCGAAACCTGGAGGCTGTCTCACATAGACCTCTTCCTCAATGAACCCATTGAGGAAGGCACTCTTGACATCCATCTGGTAAAGCTTGAAACCCTTAGAAGTTGCGAAAGCAAGCAGGATTTTAATGGCCTCAAGTCTACATACAGGGGCAAAGGTCTCCTCAAAATCTAGACCCTCAACCTGGGAGAAGCCCTGAGCTACCAGTCTAGCCTTGTTCCGAATGACAACCCCATCCTCACTCTGCTTGTTCTTGAACACCCACTTAGTCCCAATGACATTGTGACCTCGAGGGGGCTCAACAAGCGACCAGACCTTATTTCTCTCGAAATTTTCTAACTCCTCATGCATGGCATTGACCCAAGACTCATCAGAAAGAGCCTGACAAACGTCCTTGAGCTCGAATGAGGCAACAAAGGCAGAGTGGAGACAGAAATATGACATGTCAGATTTTGAGCGTGTGACTCGCTCAAAAAGGTCTCCAATCATCTGCTCGGAAGGATGGTCTTTCTGGATATGTCGGAAAGGTCCTGGATGAGAAGAAGAAGTGGCATCTACCTCATGAGTTGAAGAGGTAGGATCAAAGCCACTAGCTCCAAAGGAAGCAGAAGGCATAGGCTGATCAACTGGAGGTGCAGTGGAGGAAGGCACCTCAAGGGGAGGATGAGGAACCGGATCGGGTAGACAACCCTCATCTCCATCATCCTCATCATCCACAAATAAGGGCTTGGACTGCTCTAAAGAACCTGAGATATCGGGCCTAGTCCCCGGACTGGACTCGTCGAAGGTCACCTCACAGGTCTCTACCAACTTACTAGACTCGCAGTTCCAGACCCTATACGCCCGCGAAGAAGTCGAGTAACCTAGAAAGATACCATCACAAGATCGTGACTTGAACTTGTCTAGGTTCCCCGACTTTAGAATAAAACACTTGCAACCAAATACACGAAAATGAGAGACACTGGGCTTTCGCCCGTATCTCAACTCATAGGAAGTGTGTTGCAAGTGTGCCCTCAGAAAGACTTTGTTTGAGACATGGCACGCGGTCACTATAGCCTCAGCCCAAAACTTCCTAGGTGTAGAATACTCATCAAGCATCGTCCTGGCCATCTCGGCCAAGGTACGGTTCTTCCTCTCCAAGACGCCATTCTGCTGTGGGACGTGCGGAGAAGAGAACTGGTGCTCTACACCTGTCTCATCGCAAAACCTCTCAAAGTAGGAATTCTTGAACTCCGTGCCATTGTCACTACAGATCGCTCGTAGGCACCCAGGAGCTCAACAGAAAGCCTACTGAAAAGATCTCAAAAATGTGTAAACATCTCATTCTTCGAGGCTAAGAAAAACACCCAAGAGAACCTCGAGAAGTCATCGACCACGACAAGAACATACCACTTCCCTCCTGCTGACTGCACTCGGGCTGGTCCAACTGTGTCCATATGAAGCAGCTGCCCTGGTGCATCGGTCATAGTCACTATGACCGGAGGGTGAGAAGCGGCAACCATCTTGCCGTGCCGGCAAGGAGCGCAAACAATATCTTTGACCATCTTGAGTTTCGGCAGACCACGAATGAGATCGTGGCCGCTAACTCGGGTCAAATGGTCAAATCCAATATGACCAAGTCTCCTATGCCAGAAAGTAAGGTCACAGGACTCAGAAGCAACTAAACACCAGAGAGGATCACCAAAAGACTCAAAAAAATCAGCACGAAAGATCCTCCCATAATGAGAAATCCCGCAAATCAGACTACCCAAAGAATCAAGAATTTTGCAAGCGTTTTTCTTAAAGCTCACCTCAAAGCCATCATCGGTAAGCTGAACAGAAAGCAAATTATACTGCAGCTTACTAACCAAGGCAACATCTTTTAAAATAAAAAACTCATTAACGCGCATTGTACCTTTGGCGATGACGCACCCAGACGAAGCGTCTCCGAAGGTGATCGTCTCATCACCTGGAGCATGAGCTAGGGAAGAGAACCAACGAGAGTCTCCGGTCATGTGTCAAGAACACCCGGAGTCAATGAGCTAAACCTCTCTCTTCCCTGCCCGGCGAACCTTAGTCAACAAGAGAGTAAAGTCGTAGTACTGGGGTAAATCAAAAGTGATTTTGGCACCCAATACTAAATAACATGCGAATAGAAGAAGTAGCCACACACGACTGACCTCTAGCTACCCTACGCTCTCTGTTGCTCAACAAACCAGAAGGTCTGCGTGCAGACCTGAAGCTGTTGTTGGGCTTGATTGCTACGAAGGAGCGAGTCAAGATACCAGCAACATGCTGATCACGCCACGGGTAGCTATCTCGACGGGGAAACAAGATCTACCCTCAGGACGGTGGATATCACGAGCAGAGGCAAGCCGAGGACAAAAGTTAGAAACACCGGGAAAGCCAAGTCCTCGATACTGCCTAAAACCCTCAGAGTGATCAACCCTAGACCTCATGTTGGTCTTAGGTGCACTCAAGGTCTGGGGCTGACCCTGAATACACCTAAGAGCCTCAACACGGTCTCTACGTGCGATCTTGGCACGGCTGAAGCATCGCTCGATCAAGTGTCCATCCTTCTGACAGAAGGTGCAATGATACTTCACCTTTTGGGAGGTAGAAGTAGCATGATGAGGCTTCGCCTTCTGAGAGGCTGAAGCAACAGGTGGAATCACCTTGCTGTCAGAAATCCCTTAGACAAAGCCTGCTGATTTGAATTGGACTTTCTTGGTCCTATGCTTGATAATGTGGCGATGGCCCGATCTTCCGAGAGGTACTGATAAGTCGATTGTGGAGAACTCGACGTTGATGATCCAAAGGCTCCGACCAAAATAGATTGAACCCCTCGCAATCACTACACCACTGCTCCGTTCGTTATCAACCGTGCCGAACACGGTTGACCTCGCCAAGAAGGCTATCTCCTGCAAGCAAATCGAGAACACGAGCAAGAGAGTAAAAGATGCAATCTGTATTGCGAATAATATTTAAGTTCACAAGTTGGGGTTTCTCAACCGAACATGCGGCGAAACTGCTAAGCAGAATAATCTCTTAAGAAAAACCCAAGGGAAACTAAAGGGGTGCGACCTCCTTAAATAGGGGAGGGGGAAACCACACTTATCTAATGAAAAAGGATGTGGTACTATTTATGGTTACTATTCACACAGCTGTGGTACTATTCACATGAACAGTACCAGCCCAAATATCCCAAGTTACAAGGCCCTCGGTCCACTTTGACTCTGACTGGAAAAGTGACATCACTTGTTTTGCAGTTTCCGATCTACTTGAGTGGAGTTTGAGGTGAGACTAGATCCATCTGAAAGTAGACTCCAAGATCTTTCCAACGAGTACTCACAGGCCCCAAGAAGCCATCTAGATCAAAAGTTATGGCCGTTTGAAGTTGGCCTGTCAGGCTGAATCCGATTTGATCTGGAGGCCGAATTGGATTCCAAAACCTGTCCAACTTGAACTCTTGCTTCAATTGGTTCCAAAGTTATGTGGTGCTACAAATATATATTTTTTCATCATTAGGTAGCATCATATTCTCATTTAAAATGTGTTGAAGTTGAAGAAACAAATTCACCTTTAGTTCAATCTTGATATTGGCCGCTATGGTCGTATGTGTTGGTGGCGTGGTTCATCCTCCCCTTCTTGACAAAAAACCGTCCTTGGTTTTAACATAGGTGTAGTGTCACGTATTGCAAGATCTTGATCATAAATTGTCACATCCCAAAATTTGGCTTTTTGAAAAATTTAAATTCAAATTAATTATTTTAAGGTAATTGGATTTTACTTGGCTTTTAATTGCCTTTCTGGATTTTCTGGAATTTAAAAACTATTTTTAGAGTTTAAAAAGTAATTCAAAATATGAAAATTAAATATCAACAATAGTTGGAAATAATTTTATTAAGTCCAAAATATCTCCAGGAGCTTCTGTGAATTTTTCTGGAATTTTTGGAGGTATTTTCTTATTTTTCTAAGGCCTAAATAATTTTCTAGCCTTTTCTGAAAATCAAAATCAAATTCTGAAAATAAAATCCCTCCCTTTTTCCTCCAGCCGACGCGTGGACGGCCCAGATCCGCCCACGTCGCCGCTCGGCCTGATCCTGGCCGCACCTCCCTCCCCCTCGCCGTCGGGCCGGCCCGGCCGTCACCGGGCGCCCCGCTTCCTCCTCCTCTCGCCCGACGCGTGGACGGCTCGGAGGAGCCGCGTCTTCGCGCCCGACCTCAATCCACCACCCGATCTTTTCCCCGAGCCGCGTGGCAGCCATCCGCACCGCCCGCCCGCTCCCTCCTCTCTCTCACTGCACGCGGGGCCCACTGCCGGATCCGCTGCCTCGCGAGCCGGCGCCTTCCTTTTCCTTCCCCTCTTTCCTTTCGTCGGCCGACGAGACCGCGCGGATCCCGCCTTGCCTTACCCGCCCCTCGGTTTTGAAGTCCTGACGCCGCCGCGGCCGAATCCTCGATCTCGGGCGGCCCTTCCATCGGTGCCCCTTCTTTCCGCTTTCTCCCTTTCCTTCCCGGCCGACACACCGGCGAGCAATTGCGCGCCGTGTCCCCTCCTCCGCCCTATAAATAGCTCCCTCGGCCCGCCTCCCGCACCACCTCCCGAGCACTCCACCTCTCTCCCTAAGCCCCGAGCGCCGCCGCACCGCGAGTTCCCGTGGCGCCACGGTAGGTACTCCGGCAAGCTTCGCCGCGCCTCGGTCGTCTCGAGCCGCCGCCCCACCTCGAGCTTCCTCGCGCCGGGCAAACCTCCCGACACCTCGCCCGCCTCTCCCGCGCCGAGCGCCGTCGCGCGGAGGACCCGAGCCGCCCCGCCACCTCCTCGTCGCCGGCCTTCTCCGCTCGTCGCCGCACTTCGTTGACCCCTCCAACCGGACCCCCTCCGCACCAGGATTACATATCACGCACCGCTAGAACCTCTCCGGCCTCCCCTCGCCGCCGACGACCTTGCCTCCGTCCACGGCTGCCGGACCACCCGAAGGTACCCCTCAAGAGGGTTACCTACCCTTATTGGGTAGGCAAAGCCTCCCCGCTCACTTGGCTATCACCGCCGCTCTCCTCCCGACTTCTCGCGCGCGCTCGAGCCCTCGGTTCGCGCGCGAGGTTGAGTTTTTCGTTTATTTTCCGGCCGACAAGTGGGTCCCACCCGTCAGCGGCCGCCGGTCTGCTGCTGGCCACTGCCGCCTGGGCCCCACCTCTCTGTGCTATCTCTGACAAGTGGGCCCGAGTCGATGGGTCCCATGTGTCGAGGTCGAGCCGTGGCTCACTTGTCGATGGGTCCCACATGTCGCTGACCGCCGATGGTTATTGTTCAGTGGGCCCCACCTGTCAGTCTCTCAAAATAAAAATAGATATTAAAATTTAATTCTCCAGTGGGTCCCACCTGTCAGAAATTTCCGAATTTCTCGATTTATTCAAATCTGAGATTTTCAAATGAGCATAACTTTCTCATTTTAACTCCAATTCCAGCCATTCAAATTTCTAAATTCATCTAAAATCATAATCTATCCAACTATGGCCTCTGTTGAATTTTTGGATTTTATTTGAATTTTCATTTGTATTTATTTGCTTTGTTGCCTCGTCTTTTCTCGCGTAGATTCCAACGTTGTCAACGAACCCTCTTCACAACAGCAAGAAGACCCAGAAACCCTGCAAGAAGGCAAGTCTCCTTTGATCATTTTGAGCCTATGCTTTTGAAATGTTTTTAAAGTATTTTAAATTATGTGCATTGCTATTTACATAAAGTCACTAGTTCAAGTCTTTAGGAATTAGTTACTCCAACTTTGTTATACCCTCATTTGACATTGATTGCCATGTACCTTGTCACCCTAGAACTCCCTTTGTCTCAATAATGAGATTACTATTAATCTTTGTGAATATTAGAATGGTAGGTTAATGCTTAGTCTTGCTATCTAATAACTTTGGAAAATCTTGAAAATGGGAAATTATGATTTATTATTAAATCCTTGTGTTTGAAAGTGAAGTGGCAATTGGAGTTGTCACTGAGATTTTGAAATAAAATAAAAATGTGAAAGATGGTTTAGATTAGGGTGGATGGCTGTTTGGGTTGGTGCAGTAAGCACGAGAACTTGTTAAGTGTATGTTCCACCCTAGTCAATTAAGGACCGACGCTTGTGTTTGTCCAAACTGAGCATTAACCGTACAACCACAAGTCTATATGGGTGCGACCTGCCAACAGTAGTGACTAACTTATGATAGTCTAGTTTAGGTGCCACCAGATGGAAAGTGGGTGCCGGGATGGACCGGTTATTCAGTCGGGCCTCCGCTGCTCGCGCGGCGCCGTGAGGGCGACAAGAGATTTCCGAGTCCGCTGCCTGTACTCATATGGCGCAAGAGGGGACTTGATTCGAGCCCCGAGGCGGATTTAACCCTCTGCAGAGTGAAACCTCAGCTCCGGTGGTATCTAGCTAGATTAGAGTAAGGTAAAGGCTTTGTGGTATTTTATCCGGGGGTCTCATGCCAAGGAAGCGTGTTGACTTTTAGGATAATTTATCTCTTGTGGGTAAGCTAGATTAGAGTAAGGTAGGCAATCTCTGATAATTTATCTCTTGTGGGTAAAGTGTAAAACTATTCGAATAGGCGTGCCCACGGTCAAGGGTAGCAAGGAATGCATTCACATGGTAGATTTCGGCTTTGTTTTAAAATCAAAGTTTTGTATTCCGAGGGTGGAGGGAACTCTCGGAAGGGAATCTGGCGGATGGAGCGAGAGGGTGGATGGAACCCGCAGTTTAAAACTTGACCAATGGTAATTGGTTAGCTAGTGTTGGTAGTTGGAACCTTCACTAGAAAGTTAATTCTGTTAAAACATTTACTTCATTAATTGTTGCCTTCGAAAATAACTAGTAGTATTTGAGTTTTCAAATATTGCTTTGTGCAAAAGAACCATATGGCCCTCCTTTGTTAAGCCTTGCATCTATGCATTTTTCCCAAGACTTGCGGAGTACTTTATGTACTCACATGCTACACTTAAAAATAACATCTCAGAGGAAGTTGAAGCTCAAGAAGGTGACTACGACTACTGCTTCGCGTGTGGCTGTGATGGATTCTTCCCGGAGGACTAGGTCGCGCTTCCCCAGTCAATTGCCTGTGGCGAATTGATGGGTCGTCCTCGAGTTTTATTTGCTTCCGCTTTATTTCTTGTGTGTGAGGTCTTAAACCTCCTTTGTAATAATGAGACCCGGTGGTCAGTACTCTTATTTATTGTAATAAATTGTTGTTGGTGATGTTTTCCATTCTGTTTGACTGTGTGCACTAGCTTTGATCTGGGACTAGTGATGTAATACACAGAGGGTCCGGGTTTGGAAATCCGGGGGCCCGATAGAGATGGTATCAGAGCCAATTTGATTGTAGGACGTGACCTAGACTAGGAATGGCAAACCATAAGGACTTATATTTATAAAAAGAGTATATTAAAAATGTGTAAGCTTCTTTGCTTCTACTCTCTTCCTACTTAGAATCTCGTTCTTGTCTCCAACTCCATTTGTTAAAACTTTTACTAATCTTTTCTTTCACTCAACTTTGTAGATGGCTGGTTCATCCTCCGCTGCCCCGTGGGACTACTACTCACATGGAGAGGATGCTGGAGCATTCGCTAGCCTTCTCCGGCGGTGATGCGATGTTTGGAGTACCGTCAGCCGCCCATCTTCAGGGGTCGGAAGACGCGGATCCTGGATTGAGACTCTTGGACGATGGAGGTATTCCTGTATGCACGGGAAGAGGAATTCAAGTCCCACACCTACCCCATCAAGCACCCTCGGTCCCGCTGTTTGACGACTGTTCAGACGCAAAGACGCCGCCATTGACGAGTTGTGCCACCTGCACAAGGATGCTGTACATCAGCCCCCTTTTTGCTTCTTCATCAACCCCAGGGTAGGACAGAGGTATCCAGATCCCTTTGATATTCCAGCTGACGATCCTCGACTGTCACATCAGGTGCAGCTCACCCAGCGATGGCACTCACTTATGCTAGAGCTCAGATGAGATTGGACAACCGGATGCTTCTCACTTCCAGCTACCAAGATTCGACATGCGCCGCGCATGCCTTCTCGAGAGACAGCAGCTGAGTTTGAGTTGGGACGCCTCGGGCGCGGCCGACCACGCGCCGCCTTCACCGTAGTTGATTACACGCCGTCTTCCCCGCATCACCGTCATCCCCAACAACCCGGCACCAGCTCGACTTTCAGGACTCCACATTAGACTTACAGCACGCAAGAAGGTGCGACGCCCCAGTCCGCCACCTGTCATTACTCTCAAGAAGCGCAAGCCTTCTCCTTCCCGTTCTCGGTCGACTGCCTCCAGTCGTAACCGTGCCTCGGCCGAGTGTGACTGTTCACGTCACCACGTGAGAGAACGCCAGGAAGACCCGGAGGAGGATCCAGAAGAGGACCCGGAAGAAGACCCTGAGGAGCGCGTCTTTGGAGAGGATTAGTAGTCTTTTGAGTCCGTAGTACCCAAATAAAATGTCCGCGTCCTTAGAACGCTTATTGTTATGTTTTGGTGTGCTAGATGGACTGTACCAGGCCTATGTGCACTTGTGGTACAGCCATCCTTGGAGTTATCTTGTTTTTAATAAAGTTTTTCCCTAAGTGGTTGCTAGTTCTTTCTTGTGTGTTGGCTTGGGATGTGGTTTAGTTCCCCTAATCTCTTACCTTTGCTATTTCCCTCGTACCTTCTGCTAACCTAAACCGCTTCGGATGGTGAACACGAGGAGCAACCCCGCAGCAGCACGTGACGCCAACAACCAGTGGGAGGACAACATTCCACCACCTCCGCCGGGCCCCCAACTTGGAGCAAATGATGGCCATGCAACTTCAGCTTCTTCAAGCTTTAGCACAAAACCAAGTGCAACCAGCCCAGCATGCTCCCAACCAGGCACCCCAGTCTAAGTTGGGAGAATTCATGAGGACAAGGCCTCCCACTTTTGCTGGATCAGTGGATCCCTTGGAGGCAGATGATTGGATCAAGGATGTGGAAAGAAAATTGGTCCTAGCTCAGTGCAACGATAATGAAAAGGTGTTGTATGCTGCTCACCACCAAGGGAATGGCTGCCACCGGTGGAAAACTACCGCACGCCCATCAAAATGCACAAGCCATCACTTGGGAGGAGTTTGTGAAGCTTTCAAGATCGCCCATATTCCTACGGGAATAATGGAAATGAAGAAGAGAGAATTCTACCAACTACAACAGGAAACCTCAAGAGTTTCGAACACGAACAAGTTCACCCAACTGTCTGTATGCATCCAAGAGGTCACCTCAGAGGCGACCAAGATTTGGAGGTTCACGCAGGACTTGACCCCAATCTCAAGGTGCAGCTGGTATCCAATGACTTCCCAACCTTCCAAAGACCTAGTGAACAAGGCCTTTGTCCAAGAAGATGCTCAACGCCACTGCACGGAAATCGGAAGAGGAAGTTTCAAGCCCAGCAAGGAGCAAGCAGCTCGATTCCGCCCCAACGCACCTCACTATCACAAGCTCTGAGTCAAGCGTGCCGAGGACTCCCTTTTCAGGACCCCGCCCAAATCCACAAACTCCCCGGGCAAACAATGGTGGCCAACCCCCGCAGAACAAAACTTCAGCAGCAGGAGTGCAGTGCTTTAACTGCAAGAACATGGGGCACTATGCCAAGAATCGTCCCTGTAAACGCCCGCAATGACTCGGTTTGTTTCAACTGGGACTACGCCAAGAAGAGCTCCGACTGCAGGTCAAGGCCGTGGGGCACCACAAACCCCAAGGACTCCACAAGTGGTGAGCAGAGGGCATCTCAACCATGTGACCGCGGAAGCAGCCCAGGATGCACCAGACGTAGTTCTGGGTAAGTTTCTTGTTAACTCAGTAATTGCATCAGCATTATTTGATTCTGGAGCTTCGCATTCTTTTGTGTCAAAAGATGTGGTTGAAAGGTATAATTGGGATGTGAGTAAACTACGAACCCCATGCTAGTCCGGTCCCGAAAGGAAATGAGGACTAACACAGTTTGCCTTGACGCAACTGTGGATATAAATGGAGTTAAGTTCTTAGCGAATCTTATTATAATAGACTCCAAGGGTTTAGATGTAATACTTGGAATGGATTTGTTAACCAAGTATAAAGGACAGATAGATTGTGCTGACCGAGCTGTTACAATCACTAACTCTGATGGGATTCAAGTAAGGTATAAGTCAAACTCCCTTACCCAGAGCAGGTGTAGTTTGAACAGCGTAAAGGGAG
The DNA here is from genome assembly GCA_036346575.1 of Dendrocalamus sinicus. Lineage (NCBI taxonomy): Eukaryota > Viridiplantae > Streptophyta > Magnoliopsida > Poales > Poaceae > Dendrocalamus > Dendrocalamus sinicus. The sequence goes on along the minus strand of CM070666.1, from coordinate 24,112,135 downwards.
TGACTCTGGAAAAAGTACCTATAGTGAGTGAGTACCCAGATGTATTCCCTGAAGATTTGCCCGGAATGCCGCCAGACAGGGAAGTAGAATTTGTCATCAACCTAGTACCTGGAACAGCTCCAATTTCCAAGAGACCTTATCGGATGTCTGCAAATGATTTGGCGGAAGTTAAGAAACAAATTGAAGAGCTACAGGATAAAGGATTTGTAAGGCCAAGCTCGTCACCTTGGGGAGCACCAGTACTGCTAGTAAAGAAGAAAGATGGTAGTCTTCGCATGTGTGTGGACTATCGATCATTGAATGATGTGACGATTAAGAACAAGTACCCTTTACCTAGAATAGATGATCTGTTTGATCAGTTGAAAGGATCATGTGTATTCTCTAAGATTGATCTTCAATCAGGATATCACCAATTGAAGTTAAGACCAGAGGACATACCCAAGACCGCATTTGCCACCCGTTATGGATTGTATGAGTATACAGTGATGTCTTTCGGTCTAACCAATGCCCCAGCATACTTCATGAATCTGATGAATAAGGTGTTCATGGAATATTTGGATAAGTTTGTGGTTGTATTCATCGACGATATTTTGATATATTCCAAGAATGAGGAAGAACATGCCGAACATTTGAGGATAGTTTTGGAAAAGCTCAGAGAGAATCAGTTGTATGCCAAGTTCAGTAAGTGTGAATTTTGGTTGAAGAAAGTAGCTTTCTTGGGCCATGTGATTTCAGCAGGAGGAGTGTCCATAGACCCTGAGAAAGTAACTGATGTGCTTAACTGGACACAACCAAAGTCAGTATCCGAGATCAGGAGTTTTCTTGGATTGGCTGGTTACTATCGTCGATTTATTGAAGGCTTCTCCAAACTCGCAAGACCTCTCACCCAGTTGCTGAAGAAGGAGAAGAAGTTTGAATGGAGTAAACCATGCGAGGATAGTTTCCAAGAGTTGAAGAAGAGGTTAACTTCTGCACTAGTGTTGACGCTTTCGGACATTAGGAAGGATTTCGAAGTCTTCTGCGATGCGTCAAGGCAGGGACTAGGCTGTGTACTGATGCAAGAAAGAAAGGTAGTAGCATATGCCTCAAGGCAGCTGCGACCCCATGAAGGAAATTACCCAACGCATGATTTAGAGCTCGCTGCTGTAGTGCATGCACTGAAAATATGGAGGCATTACTTGATTGGTAACCGTTGTGAAATTTACACGGATCACAAGAGTTTGAAATATATATTCACTCAACCCGATCTCAACATGAGGCAAAGGAGATGGCTTGAGTTAATACAGATTATGATATTGGAATACATTATCACCCAGAAAGGCTAATGTGGTAGCAGATGCCTTGAGCAGAAAGAGTTATTGTGCTAAGTCGTGGATTAAGGACAGATGTCCGCTCTTCAAGAAGAGTTCCAACGGCTCAACCTAGAAGTAGTGGAGGAAGGATTTCTAGCCACTTTGGAAGTTCAACCAACCTTAGAAGATCAAATCAGAGCAGCTCAAAAGGAGGACAAGTATGTCCAGGAGATCAAGGATAATATGAAGAAAGGGAAAGCCTCGGGATTTTCAGAGGATGAAGAAGGTACCCTTTGGTTTGGGAAAAGAATTATGGTACCCGAAAAGAAAGAGGTAAAGGAGTTAATATTGAAGGAAGCCCATGAATCTGGATATTCAATTCATCCTGGGAGTACCAAGATGTACCAAGATCTCAAGGAGAGGTATTGGTGGTCAAGTATGAAACGAGAAATTGCAGAATACGTAGCCTTGTGCGATGTATGCCAACGGATTAAAGCTGAACACCAGAGACCTGCTGGACTTCTGCAGCCATTGCAGATCCCTGAGTGGAAATGGGAAGAAATTGGTATGGATTTTATAACTGGATTACCAAGAACCAAAACAGGGCACGATTCAATTTGGGTTATAGTGGATTGTTTGACAAAAGTCGCCATTTCATTCCAAAGAAAGACCACATACTCCGGGGATAGACTTGCAGAGTTGTACATGTCAAGAATTGTGTGCTTGCATGGGATTCCAAAGAAGATTGTGTCAGATCGAGGAACCCAGTTCACTTCGAGATTTTGGCAAAAGCTACATGAACTTTTGGGCACAAACTTAAACTTCAAGACAGACTTATCATCCACAGACGGATGGTCAAACAGAAAGAGTAAATCAAATCTGGAAGACATGTTGAGAGCTTGTGTACCGCAAACAAGAGTAATTGGGATCGAGTTTGCCCTATGCAGAGTTCTCCTACAACAATAGTTATCAATCCGGTTTGCAAATGTCTCCTTCAAGCCCTATACTAAAGTGTAGGACTCCATTGTATTGGAAGGAAACAGAGAAGGACAAGTGTTTGGACCAGATGTGCTGAAGCAAGCGTAAGAACAAGTTCGTCTAATCCAGATGATTAAAAACAAGCACAAACCAGCATGAAAAGTTATGCGGATAATCGACGAGAAGCTTAGAATTGCACTGGGATCATGTTTATTTGAAGGTGTCACCTCTCAAAGGAATGAGACGTTTTGGAGTCAGTGGAAAGCTAGCTCCCAGATTTATTGGACCTTTTCCTGTTGTGGCGAAACGAGGAGAAGTTGCTTACCAGTTGGAGCTTCCACCTCAGCTGTCAAAGGTGCATGACGTCTTCCATGTGTCTCAGCTAAGAAAGTGTCTTAGAGTTCCAGAAGAGCATATGCCTCTAGATGAAATAAACGTAAAGGAGGACCTCACCTATCCAGAATATCCAGTCAAGATATTGGAGGAAGCAGAGCGCCGTACGCACAGCAAGGTTATCAAGTTCTGTAAAGTGCAGTGGAGCAACCATTCAGAATCGGAAGCAACTTGGGAGCGTGAAGAGGATCTAAAAGAAGAGTTCCCCGACCTTTTTCCCAGTCCATCCGAATCTCGGGGTCGAGATTCTTTCTAAGGGGGGTAGGTTTGTCACATCCCAAAATTTGGCTTTTTGAAAAATTTAAATTCAAATTAATTATTTTAAGGTAATTGGATTTTACTTGGCTTTTAATTGCCTTTCTGGATTTTCTGGAATTTAAAAACTATTTTTAGAGTTTAAAAAGTAATTCAAAATATGAAAATTAAATATCAACAATAGTTGGAAATAATTTTATTAAGTCCAAAATATCTCCAGGAGCTTCTGTGAATTTTTCTGGAATTTTTGGAGGTATTTTCTTATTTTTCTAAGGCCTAAATAATTTTCTAGCCTTTTCTGAAAATCAAAATCAAATTCTGAAAATAGAATCCCTCCCTTTTTCCTCCAGCCGACGCGTGGACGGCCCAGATCCGCCCACGTCGCCGCTCGGCCGATCCCGGCCGCACCTCCCCCCTCGCCGCCCGGCCGGGCGGGCCACACCGGCGGCCCCGCCTTCCCCTCCTCCTCGCCCGACGCGTGGACGGCTCGGAGGAGCCGCGTCTTCGCGCCCGGCCTCAATCCACCACCCGATCTTTTCCCCGAGCCGCGTGGCAGCCATCCGCACCGCCCGCCCCCTCCTCTCTCTCACTGCACGCTGGGCCCACTGCCGGATCCGCTGCCCCCGCGAGCCGGCGCCTTCCTTTTCCTTCCCCTCTTTCCTTTTTGCCGGCCGACCGAGACCGCGCGGATCCCGCCTTGCCTTACCCGGCCCCTCGGTTTTGGAAGTCCTGACGCCGCCGCGCGGCAAGATCCTCGATCTCGGGCTCCCCTTCCATCGGCGCCCCTTCTTTCCGTTTCTCCCTTTCCTTCCTTTTTCCGCCGACACACCGGCGAGCAATTGCGCGCCGTGTCCCCTCCTCCGCCCTATAAATAGCTCCTCGACTCCGCCTCCTCCCGCACCACCTCCCGAGCACTCCACCTCTCCCTAAGCCCCGAGCGCGCCGCACCGCGAGTTCCCGTGGCGCCCACGGTAGGTACTCCGGCGAGCCTCGCGCCGCCTCGGTCGTCTCGAGCCCGCCGTCCCCACCTCGAGCTTCGCGCGCCGGCGAACCTCCCGACACGTCGGCCGCCTCTCCCCGCCGGGAGCTGCCGCGCCGGAGGACCCGAGCCGCCCCGCCACCTCCTCGCCGCGGCCTTCTCCGCTCGTCGCCGCACTTCGTTGACCCCTCCAACCGGACCCTCCGCACTCAGATTACATATCACGCACCGCTAGAACCTCTCCGGCCTCCCCTCGCCGCCGACGACCTTGCCTCCGTCCACGGCTGCCGGACCACCCGAAGGTACCCCTCAAGAGGGTTACCTACCCTTATTGGGTAGGCAACGCCTCCCCGCTCACTTGGCTATCACCACTCGCTCTCCCCCTCCCGACTCCTCGGCGCGCTCGAGCCCTCGGCTCGCGCGCGAGGTTGAGTTTTTCGTTTATTTTCCGGGCTGACAAGTGGGTCCCACCCATCAGCGGCCGCCGGTCTGCGCTGGCCACTGCCGCCTGGGCCCCACCTCTCTGTGCTATCTCTGACAAGTGGGCCCGGAGTCCAGTGGGTCCCATGTGTTAGAGGCCGAGTCGTGGGCTCACTGTCCAGTGGGTCCCACATGTCAGTGACCGCCAGTGGTTACTGTTCAGTGGGCCCCACCTGTCAGTCTCTCAAAATAAAAATAGAAATTAAAATTTAATTCTCCATGGGTCCCACTGTCAGAAATTTCCGAATTTCTCGATTTATTCAAATCTGAGATTTTCAAATGAGCATAACTTTCTCATTTTAACTCCAATTCCAGCCATTCAAATTTCTAAATTCATCTAAAATAATAATCTATCCAACTATGGCCTCTGTTGAATTTTTGGATTTTATTTGAATTTTCGTTTGTATTTATTTGCTTTGTTGCCTCGTCTTTTCTCGCGTAGATTCCAACGTTGTCAACGAACCCTCTTCACAGCAGCAAGAAGACCCAGAAACCATGCAAGAAGGCAAGTCTCCTTTGATCATTTTGAGCCTATGCTTTCGAAATGTTTTTAAAGTATTTTAAATTATGTGCATTGCTATTTACATAAAGTCACTAGTTCAAGTCTTTAGGAATTAGTTACTCCAACTTTGTTATACCCTCATTTGACATTGATTGCCATGTACCTTGTCACCCTAGAACTCCCTTTGTCTCAATAATGAGATTACTATTAATCTTTGTGAATATGAGAATGGTAGGTTAATGCTTAGTCTTGCTATCTAATAACTTTGGAAAATCTTGAAAATGGGAAATTATGATTTATTATTAAATCCTTGTGTTTGAAAGTGAAGTGGCAATTGGAGTTGTCACTGAGATTTTGAAATAAAATAAAAATGTGAAAGATGGTTTAGATTAGGGTGGATGGCTGTTTGAGTTGGTGCAGTAAGCACGAGAACTTGTTAAGTGTATGTTCCACCCTAGTCAATTAAGGACCGACGCTTGTGTTTGTCCAACCGAGCATTAACCGCATAACCACAAGTCTATATGGGTGCGACCTAGGTGACTAACTTATGATAGTCTAGTTTAGGTGCCACCAAAGGTAAAGTGGGTGCCGAGGATGGGTGGTTATTCACAAGTGAGGGACAGGGATTTACTGTACTCATATGGCGCAAGAGGGGACTTCAGATTGGGCGGATTTAACCCTTCTGCGGTGAAACCTCAGCGGGTGGTATCTAGCTAGATTAGAGTAAGGTAAAGGCTTTGTGGTATTTTATCTGGGTCTCATGCCAAGGAAGCGTGTTGACTTTTAGGATAATTTGTCTCTTGTGGGTAAAGTTGTACAACCTCTGCAGAGTGTAAAACTATTCGAATAGCCGTGCCCACGGTCAAGGGCGGGCAAGGAATGCATTCACATGGTAGATTTCTGGCTTTGTTTTAAAATCAAAAGTTTTGTATTCCGAGGGTGGAGGGAACTCTCGGAAGGGAATCCTGGCGGATGGAGCCAGAGAGGGTGGATGGAACCCGCAGTTTAAAACTTGACCAATGGTAATTGGTTAGCTAGTGTTGGTAGTTGGAACCTTCACTAGAAAGTTAATTCTGTTAAAACATTTACTTCATTAATTGTTGCCTTCGAAAATAACTAGTAGTATTTGAGTTTTCAAATATTGCTTTGTGCAAAAGAACCATATGGCCCTCCTTTGTTAAGCCTTGCATCTATGCATTTTTCCCAAGACTTGCGGAGTACTTTATGTACTCACATGCTACACTTAAAAATAACATCTCAGAGGAAGTTGAAGCTCAAGAAGGTGACTACGACTACTGCTTCGCGTGTGGCTGTGATGGATTCTTCCCGGAGGATTAGGTCGCGCTTCCCCAGTCAATTGCCTGTGGCGAATTGATGGGTCGTCCTCGAGTTTTATTTGCTTCCGCTTTATTTCTTGTGTGCGAGGTCTTAAACCTCCTTTGTAATAATGAGACCTGGTGGTCAGTACTCTTATTTATTGTAATAAATTGTTGTTGGTGATGTTTTCCATTCTGTTTGACTGTGTGCACTAGCTTTGATCTGGGACTAGTGCTGTAATACACAGAGGGTCCGGGTTTGGAAATCCGGGGGCCCGACATAAATCTTGGTACATGATAACAAATGCAACAAACTCTCATTATGTAATATCATAAGTTCTTTATCAAATGAAGTAAAATCTTTTTGAAACGAGCTCACCTCATAATTTAAGTGATGCATAGGAGCTCTTGTAATTGGAACAATAAGTATAGCAAATATGGTTGTATCCACAGGGTACATGTTCTTATCATCCTCCCCTTCTTGCAAACAAAGCCGTCATCGGCTTTTGATAAGCTGAAAATATGGTAACAAAGAAGCCAAGGTGTATGCATGGTATATGTATATGTCATCCATTTTAACAGTTCTTCGTTGTTGCGCAATTAATGTTATAAAACAGCAATGATCATAAAAGCTCATTGTATTATTAACCCGAGAGTAATCATATATGTTAATGAGCAATTCAAGATTTTTCACACAGTAATTATTGCAACTTGTTTTGCAAATGTAAGTGAAGCATTTATGCAATTCAAATCTTTGAATTTGTAAACTTGTAGTGGTGGCACATATAGGCAAAAATACAACTATTGGAATCAAGCAAAGTTCATCCATATAATCATATCTCAATCGAACAATAGCAAATTCATCTAGCCAGGGTGAAGAGATTTGTACATTCTGCCATAATTCATCATCTTTATTCAGATTGTCCATACTAGATGGTGCAAAAAGATTTGAACACATAGGCATTGGATGAGTACTAAATTTTACTTCTCTCTCACATTGAACATGATTCAGTATACAAGAATTGTTGTCCCAAACAACAATTTGCAATTCATCTATGTGATCGCAAGTTATGCATATTCGATATACAAGAAATTGATTTTCCACACCATAATCTCCAATCAAATTAAACTTATATCCAGGGGTGTAGGCACTAAACAATAATTTCGAACATGCAAGTTCAGAAACTTTCTCAATAGCAATTTCATAGTTAGATCCAACATGATGTAACACAATGAATTAGCAGGAGAAATTATAGTCATAACTTCTTTATGTGTTATTAATTAGACATGTGCAAAATTATGAGAATTTAGATTAGCACATGGTTCATTTAAGTCAACACAAGGAATATCAAAAGATTGCACTACAGCAGGTACTCACAAGGTTGCTCTATATCTTGTTGTAGCACCAAATCAATACCCTGAGCAATGATAGCACCATGGTCTTTACCTTTTTGGCTCTCCTCAAATGATGTAAGTGTATCCATCTCCTTATCTTCATTCTCAACCAATTGGGTCAGGATTCAATCAGCTCATGCTCCTCTTTGGCATGGTTCTCAACTACCTGCAAGTTGTTAGTCACAGAAAAGGGCACAAACACAGGTTTGTTCGCATGATCATCACCATTGCCTGCAAGGTTAGCTACGAGATCTCATATTCATCCTCAACATCACTAGCACTTACATAACCACCATCTTCTGTCGCAATGTACGCCCGCTGACTTGGGCAATCTCTCATGACGTGGCCCATCCCTTTACAACGGTGGCACACAATGCCCGTCGTACGGCCCGTGGAAGCAACCGATGAAGAGCTCTTTGCTGGTGCCTGCACACTAGTAGATTTGCTCGTCTCGGATGCGCGTGATGGTGGCAGAGGTGCTGCTGAACGCGCCCTACTCACAGAGGGGGCAGCAGCTAAAAAATAGGAGGTGGGGCTATCTTTGTTTGCCCTGGTGTCAATCTCGATGTAGACGTACTTCCAAAGTTGCTCCTAATCCTTTGTCGCCTACCCTGCAATTCCTTCTCTACCAAACAAGCAAGCTGGAACAATCCATTGATATCATTATACTCTTTGTAATCAATTATGTCCTGAATTTCACGCCTTAAGCCCCCATAAAAACGAGCTATCGTATCCTCCTCATCTTCTACAACATTACAACGCAACATGCCTATTTGTAGTTCTTGATAATATTCCTCGACAGATTTATTACCTTGGCCTAATTGCTGTAATTTCTTACGCATTTCATGTTTAAAAGTAGGAGGAACAAATCTAGCATGCATAGCTACCTTCAATTTATCCCATGTATCAGGTGCTAAACGAGAATTAACTACATGAATCCACCAAATGATAGTATGATCTTTAAATTCACTAGTGGCTTGTCTGACTCTATGCACTTCAGGAACTAGATGGGCATTAAATTTTTGTTCAACTGTCATCTCCCAATCTAGATAAGTTTCAGCATCATAAGTACCCGCAAAAGATGGTATGGTAAATTTGACTTTAGCAAATGGGTCATCATTAGCATGAGCATTATGGTGCTAAAAATTATTACCTCCCATACCGTGACGGTTCTGATGAGGGCGGTGTCGTGGGCGTGCATCTTGGGCAGCAAATGCAGCATCGGCGTCACGGTTTTGTCTCTTATTATCATCTCCCTCCTCGCGATCTTGGCCCCTGTTGTGGCTACAGACCAAACAGAGAGAGAGATGGTAGTGGAGAGTTGGGAGTGAGTGATAGTAATGGCTTGGCCTTCCCCCCATGGCCTGTATTTCGTATATATGCAGGGGGAGTACTTTTACAATTATGCCCTTACATTTGGATATCCCCTCCAGGGGCACTTATGTCATTACACATGGACTACTCTGGGCCTTACAACCTTCTACCAGGCCTGCTGGGTTTAGGTGGGGGCCACCCCTACAACAGGAGCCTCTCATGGTGAAGGGCTTCACAGGGCCGAAGCCATGTCGCTAAGTCCCTTGGCCCCCTCCGTCCCTGCGGCCTGTGAACTTCTCCGAACTTGCGAAGCTTTGATGCGCCGCGGGTCCCGGGGTCCGAGGCCGCGGTCAAAGCCGATGCCTGTGTTGCCGCTGAGGTAGATGCGCGAGCGCTCCGTCTCGGGCTGGTGCTTAATCGAGTAGGCAGCGCGCGTGCTCCGCCCCTACCTTCGAACGGGTGGCGCGAGCCGGGCGCCACCGGCAGCAGCGCGCGCTCCGTCCCCTACCCTTCGAACGGGTGGCATCAGAGCTGGCGCCCAGTCGAAGTGAGCCGGAGGTGTTGCGCCGACATAGGTAAGCGTAGCGGGCCCGAATCGCCGCATACGCATTTAAGTGGTAGCGGGCACGCTGCGACGCTCGTCCTTCTGGTTGTCGATGTGGCGAAGCGTGCTTGGCGCGGTGCCAGCCCCAAGGCGTCGTGGCCATTTAATATGGCGACGGACTTCCGCCGATTGGACTCCCGCCGGTTGGACTTCTGCCGACTGGACTTTCGCCGGTTGGCTTCCCCGCCGATGGGGTATATATATATGGTGCTGGTGCTGCTTTGTTCCTGCATCGCACCCTTGGATAGAAACTGCTCCCCTAAAATGGGCCCCTTCTGTGCATCAACATTCCCTAGCAACGCTGAGCGGAATGTTGATGTACAGACGGTGGTCCATTTTTACTGGGAGCTTGGTTAGCGTTTGCTATAGGTGACCAATCACGCTTCCTGCCCTCGTGCTGCGTTTCTGCATACGACGGCAAGGTTTGCCTTGTTCTTCTTAACAGACCTACCTACAGTCGGTGTTCCTGATGGAGCCCATCCGCATCGCTTTGAAAAAATGCTGATGCACTATAGGTGGTTTGTTAAGGAAGACTGAGGCAAACTTTGCAGGACATGACCCTCGCTTCGCCGGGCGAGCTCGTGCCCGCGGGTCCGTTTCTCGGAGTCATGGTCCAGGTTGAAGCCGCGGCCAGGCTGGTGCGGCGATCGAGAAGATGGCCTCCTGCGCGCGCGTCACGCTCCCGTATGAAGGTGGTGAGGTTTGACCGTGCATCAGCCGTTGTGCTCCCAAGATATGAGTAGCCCAATCGCCTGCATCCTTGACGGTTTGGGTCGTGAAGTTGTCACGCGGGTTTTGACGCCGAAGTGGATGCCTGCCCTTTCCCCCCGGAGACAGAGGTCATGTCGAGGCTTCCTCCGGGGTTGCTCACGTTAAGCTGCTGAGGTCGATGCAGCAGAACTCGCGCCAAATCGAAGGAGATGCGCCTGCGCTTCGTCCCCCACCCTTTGAACAGGTGGCAGCGGAGCTGACCCTTGCCGAAGTAGACGCGCGCTCGCTCCGTCCACCACCCTTCGAACGGGTGGCGGCGAGTGGCGCCAGCCGCGTACACGCGCGCGCGCCGCCCCCTACCTTCGAACGGGTGGCGCGAGGCGGCTAGCCAAAGGAGGCGCGCGCGCGCTCCGCCCCTACCTTCGAACGGTGGCGCGAGCCGGGCGCCCGGCGAAGCAGATGCACGCGCGCTCCGTCCCCATCCCTACCCTTCGAACGGGTGGGCGCGAGTGGCGCCAGCCGAAATGACGCGCGCGCGCTCCGCCCCTACCTTGAACGGGTGGCGCGAGCCTGGCGCCAAGCCAAAGTAGACACGCGCGTGCTCCGTGCCCGACCCTTCGAACGGGTGGCAGCAGAGCTGGTGCCTTGCCGAAGTAGACGCGCGCTCGCTCGGTCCCCCACCCTTCGAACGGGTGGCGGCGGAGCTAGTGCCTAGCCGAAGCAGACACGCGCGCGCGCTCCATCTCCTACCCTTCGAACGGGTGGTAGCGGAGCTGGCGCCTAGCCAAAGTAGACGCGGGCTTGCTCCATCCCCCACCCTTCGAACGGGTTGCGCGAGCCTGGCGCCAGCCAGTAGAGCGCGCGCTCCGCCCCGACCCTTCGAACGGGTGGCGCGAGCCGGGCGCCAGCCGGTAGACGCGCGCGCGCTCCGTCCCCACCCTTCGAACGGGTGGCGCGGGTGGCGCCTAGCGAAGTAGACACGCGCGCGTTCGTCCCCTACCCTTGAACGGGTGGCGGCGAGCCGACGCTTACCAGTAGACGCGCGCTCGCCCGCCCCCACCCTTCGAACGGGTGGCGCGAGCCGGGCGCCAGCCGGGCGTAGTGGCTTAGTGGTGGGCTGACTTGCAACTTCGCACTGGGAACACCGCCACGCGTGTGGTGCTTGCGGTCCCGCCTTGACGCGTGTGGGGCACATGGCGGCTTGTCACTGGTGCGCGACGGGATGTGAACGATTGCGCGATGGCAGCTACTCGCTCCTTCCCAAGGAAGGGGGACACAGGGCAGGCGAGGAGTGCTGCAGCGTCGAAGCCGTTTTAACCCCATGGCCCATTAATGCGCTTTTAATGGCGGCTGGATTTGTGTCGACGCCTGGCCTTGTTTGCTTCAGCCATCTCGCACGGGGGTTGGTACGCGTCGGGAGGCCATTGGAGCGTCGTGCTCTGACAGTCCGTACCGCTGCGGTCGTGCCCCTTTGCCTTCAGTTATTGGGGATTGTGCGGGACGGGCTTCTGTACGACTGCGATGGCGCCCGGTGCGCAGACCATCGCGACGCGGCATTGGGACGAGGTGGCTTGAAATAGCGCTCGTAACTGCGCCCCCGCAGTTCCACGCCCCTTTCTTGCTTGCATTGCCTTCCATATTCCCCTTCGTAGTCTGTAGGGCCCCAGATATTAACATCTGGATTCCTCTGTGATTTTCTGCACTATTCCCTGGATCAGTAGATAGTGCTCACGGTTCTGATTCGAATATCAAAATACATATCATGCGTAAAGCGTAAATGTAATAGTAAACTTACTCATGGGCGAGTAGGCGAAATCGATAAATTGCAGCGGCGGAAGAACGAAGCACAGGTGGGACCTTGGGACATGCCCACGAGCGACCAACTGGAGGTTCGCGACCTAGCCCTTGACATCTTCATCTTCTTGGCAGCTTGTCCAATCTTGTTGCTTTGGCGAGGTGATTCGATTTCTGATTCTGAATTTTTGTCGCAAAGCGAGCATGAGCACTCCGACCCGTGCTCGCGAGCCAATACATGAATGCAAATAAATAGTATGCATGGCTTAACCAAAGGAAGGTCAGTTATTTTATTTTTGCGTAGAGTGCTTTTGAATACAATTACTTAAAATCCCTAAGACCTAGCAGTTTGAACCAAATCATAATGTGTGAAAAGAATGCAATATCATTAATAGTGATACAGATTTTTCGTTCACCATATATGGCATCTGCACCATATGCTTATTTTTCAGCGTTATATACGCTTAACCTACCATCGGGACGACACCGAGGACAATTCCAAACAGGGGTCCTTCGCCCTTCCCATTTCCATTCCCACCCACAAAACATTTTGAAATAGAACTATATCGGTTAAGTTCCCATGTCCGCCCTTGACCGTGGGCACGGCTATTCGAATAGTTTTAACTCTGCAGAGTTTGTACACTTTCACCACAAGAGACAATCAACTCGTTGCCCCACACGATTCCTTGGGCGTGTGGTCGAGCGCACCATCACGGTGACTTTTCAAAGTATCTAGTCCTTTCTCCCATCTCACATTATGGGTGACCGCCCATTTGCGATGGGTCCCATCTGTCTTGCGGGATGTTTTCCTGCACTCTAACGCAGCTCGGGCTTCTACTTCCCGCAAGCGTTAGGAAAGCGGAAAACTTCACCCTCCACCGGTGTCCTTCAGGCCCCTTGCCATAGCATAACCCCATCAATCCACTACCGGTGAGATGAGTCCGGATTTCGATAAGTCTACTTAGCCAAGTTGTATTTCTGGACTTGTGGTTGTCTTTATTTTACGGGTTGACATGACAAGATTCGGTCCTTAGTATTATCGGCGGTTCTACCACACTCCACAATTTTGTGCATTCCTTCGCACCACATACCAGCCCCATACCATCCGCTCAGATATTAAAGCAAATTGTGAGTTTTGGGAGCATAAAATAACCATATCCATCATACACTAGTCATTACCACCATGACTGCCCAACCAACTTTTCTCATGATTAAAAAGTGATGCTTGGGCGCTCTCGCGCCCATGAGTACCTAAACAATACTACGCATGGCATATGATTACGGACTTATTTTCGAAAGGTTACTATTATAATTTGTGCTAGGGCGACAATGTTCACATGTTCAAATATTTCAAAGGAGGGTAATATTAACCAAGTACACAATGGGATATAACTAGAATCTTAAATTAACATGTATTTGCATATAACATAACAGCATGCAATTTGATAATTTAAACAAGCGTAATGTGCGTAAAACGAGGTTCAACATGATCAAAGTATTGACTACTTTGGCGCGGTTTACTGCATCTTGAGTTCACGCAATGCTTTCTTGAGCATCTGGTCTCTATCTTCACTTTGAGCTTGACCTCGCTGGATCCTTGAATCTTCACGACTCCCAATTTCTAATTTACGCTAAACGATCGAATCCAAATAAAAGCAAATAGCTCAAAAGATCCAAATAAATTCAATCACTTTAAATACCCGATTTACTTTAAATTATGTATTTATTATGGTTTGAGAATAGAAGGATGATTCAGATTAGTGTGTTGTTAAGTACAATGTAGCTGGGTTTGAGCAGAAGGACAAGTTATCTCAATGCTTTACCGTGAGGAAAATTTTAGAAATACGAGGATCAAAAGTAAGGATGTACCTACAGGAATTATACGCTTTTGGGAAAGGAAGGTGGCCAAACATGGCGATTGGGGAAAAGTGAGGCTTGACCTTTTTTTGTTAATAATTTCTTTTATCATTTTTTTTTGTATTTATCAAGGAAGTTCCATGAGTTAAGTTAGAGCTATGTATCGATGTATGAGTCTGGCTAGGTATATATTCCTTGCAACTTAGGTTATGGTAAAGGTAAACTGGACGGATGGATGAGATCTGTACTTATTCTATAAATCTTCAATAATCCCATTATCATATTTTATGTCTCTTCATTTATCGCTAGCTCAAGTTTAATTCGAGTTAGGATCCTTTGGTACGGGTCCCAGCTTGCTTTATATACCATTGTACTAAATTTTATTATGTACCAAAGCTAGTGTCAAGACTTAATTAATGGCATTACTATTAGCTAGCTCATACTCTAGCTGCTATTAGGCTTAGCTTCACTTCTAATTCTAGTTTAAACTCAGCTATCGGGGCAGAGCTTGGGATGCAGTATTTTATGCGACCCTAATTACCCACGTTAATGGTTACATGTTTTCTTTAGAGTATTTATATATCCGCGAGATTATTTTTGATACTTGATGACTTAGGGCTATTACATTTTAGCACATGTATATTATTATGTCCTTTTAATTTGAGTGCTCTCTAAAGTGCTCTGCCTAATGTATTTTATCCCTTTATTACTCGAGCCTGCCATGCATGATGATAATTGTCATAGGTATTAAATTAAAGCCACTATTTAAGATTGTATGGGCGGCAATATGCTACTGATAGGGTTTATATTCTAATATTTGTTATTTGCTTTAATTAAAATTTGCTTGCCTAGCAAGTTTATAGTTCAACCCTTGCTAATTAGTAAAACCTACCATTAGTATTTATTCAGTGGTTGCATTTCAAATATTGGGCATATATGTATATGTTATAGTTAAGGTATCTTTACTAATTTGGGTAATTAACCAAAAGCCACTCTTTCTTTATTAATACCCTGAATTAATCATTAGATTTAATACAGATAAATAAGGTTCATTACCTTTTCTCATGAGGTTTTTAACTAAATGTTAAATCCTAAACAACTCTATTCACATTCTAGTGAAATTCATTGGCTCTCATGGATTAATTCCAAATTTAAAATCTTAAATAATCTTGTTTACCTTCTAATTAAATTTTATCAGCTCCTCTACATTATCCCCAAAATTTTCCTTGAGTAAAATGAGCTACCAAAAATGAAAACAGAATATGGTGAAAAATTGCGGCCACCGAATCGAGCACAGGACCTCGCGGCGAGAGGGTAAGCCCATGAACACTAATGACCAACTGAACCGCGCCCACTTTGTGACAAGGAGGGGGAATCAATTTAAACGAAGCAGAGCTGCGGTTGGGGCAAAACAGGGGAAGAGGCCGGCGCAGGGCCAGGCGGCGGGCTCGCCGGCGCGGCCGTCGGCCGGAGGGCGGCGGATGTGGCGAATGGGCTGCCCTCGAGGTGATGAACCCTCGGGTGGTGGTGGCTCGGCCGGGCGGTGCAGGAGGGCGATGGCGGTGGAAACAACCGAACGTGGGGACGCCGTGGGGCTGCGCGCCCGTCCATGGAACGGAGGAGGGAGGCAAACACGGCGAGAGTGCCCTGGAGAAAGCACTGCGGTGGCGGCAGTCGGGAGGCGCCGAGGCGGTCAGCGGCGACGGCACGCGGTGGCGCGAGGAGGCGCGCGTGGAGGGGGCGCACCGGCGGGGAAGGGCACCGGCCGTCGGTCGGGGAAGCTCCAGGGCGTTGAGGAGATCCTCCCGGTGGCCGGAATTGAAGGGCTAAGCACCGGAGGGGAGGGGGCGACGACGGCGGTGGATTTCGGCCGGATGCGAGGAAGAAGGCCGTGCGACGAGCTCAGTCAATGGGAGTTCGATTCCTCGCGGGAGGAAGGAGGAGGCTGCTCGGGGCACGCCATGGCGCGGTCGAACCGGCGGGGGCGCGACGGTGGGTGCGGGCGCGGGTGCTATGCGGGAGAAAGACCGGGGAGGCAGAGCTCTTATGGTCTCGGGGGAGGCTGCAGAAACGGTGGGCGCACATGAGAAAACCATGGGCGAGGGCTGCGCATGGAGGCCACGCGGCAGAAGAATGCTGCGCATGGCAGAGAGGGAGCGGCGCTGGCGCTCACGGGGGAGGAAAGAAGAATCGGAGGGGGGGGAGAAGGAGGCGCGGGGCGCTGGGCCCGCGGCAGAGGAGGGCGGGGTTGGGAGCGGGGCCCGCGCGCCAGGGAGACGCGCCTGGGCGGGGCCGGCTGTCAGCGGGAGAAGAGGTGCGGGCGAGGCGGAAGCCGTCCCGCGCGTGCGGCCGCCGCAGCGAGGCGAAGCGGGCGAAGCGGGCCACCGGCGAGAGGCGCGACGCTTTGGCACGCGGCGGGCGAAGGCGGCCCGGCGCGGTGGATCCGAGCCGTCCATTTGCGGCCGGATGGAGGGGGAGGATTTTGTTTTTCCTTTTATTTTCTTTATTTTCCGAAAAGCATATGAAATTCAGTTAAGCTCCTAAAAATATAAAATAAACTCCAAAATTCAAGAAAAATACACGAAGTTCTGATGACATTTTGGGCTTAATGCAAATATTTCCAACTAATGTTGGTGATCACTTTACTTGCTTCCGTTGTTTTCTTTCATGCCATTATTTTCAAAAATAATATTTTATGTCCTAAATCAATTTCTTTCTTACTTTTATGGATTATATTTTCGGTTCATATTTATAATTTTAGTTTTCTATTATTTGCGCATTCCCTTTGGGGCATATTCATACATGTCTTTCTCTTTTATGGCTTCTTCAATTTTAGAACCTCAAACAGATTCAGAAAAACACCATAAAATCCAAATTCAAGTAAAATTTATCATAAAACCATTCAAAAGCTTTAAATTTTAAATTCAAATTTTCAGGATGTTACAAACCTACCCCCTTAAATGAATCTAAACCGAGATTCCGGTGAGACAGAGAAAGAATGGAGGTGGGTTATATTGGCTAGCATTGGGTTTGGTGTTGCTCGACGTATAGCTCTTTAGCTTCATGGAGAGATGAAAATCTGCACAATAGGGTTAACACCGAGAAGTAAAAAGGAAAGAGAGAAACCTTGTTCTTGGGATAAATCGTAGACTTCAAATACTTGCTCTTTAACATTGTTATCTTCACGTCGTCAGAGAATGGAGTAATTGCATTGTCTATTGGACATATGGTTGTAGAATTTTCATACTAATAGGTGGGTAGCAATGGTCCGTGCCGTGAGGGTAGCGAGAAGGGAGAGGACCTGCATTTAAAGGAGGCAAAAAAAGGGAGGAAGGAGATCCTTATCCATACGGAGAGGTCATCGTCTTGTGGTGCTTGCTCCTTGATTTTGCCTTCTTCTTTTTTTGACATTTTATCTCGTAGGGCTACCCCTTAAATAAATGACGATTGTCACTAATCATCCATTGTACTCTAGTCGTGCAGGTCATCACGAGCTTGGCGGGTGGTCTTCTTCATGATGATGTTGTTTTCCTTAAATCTGGAAGGTTGAAAAGTCTTCGCTTCTTCTTGATTGCCTTGGTTTTGGGTTACCTGTTATCTCGTTCCTTTGGATTCGATGGGGTTTTCAGAAAAGGTGAGAGGGAATAGCATGAGATGAGGATTAAATCATGAGATAAGGTCTTCTAACCCATTTAACTTTAAAGAAAAATACCCCGGAAGCTGGGGCGATACAGAACCACAAAAAAAAATTTTTTTTTTAAAAGCAAGCTTTTCCTGTGACTGCGAAATAGAACGCCCAAGGGCAAGAAGCAGTGCACAGGGCCAAATAGAATCTTGCAACAATACAACGTCTACTCGGGGAGCACACATAGAAGGGTGCAGGGTTCATATGCACAGTCCGTCTAAAACGAGACCATCTTATCTTCATGATCATCTTCGACGTTCCTAACCTTAATATTTTTAGAGTGAGGATACGAGAAGAGGAACAAAATTTTCCTTTTGTAAAATCCATGGAAAGAAGAGAAAAGTATTGGGAGGTAATTAGTTCTCTTTCTTGTAATTATTTTGGTAATGCAAAAAAAAAACCTTGTATATGTATACATATATTTTTATCAAGGTGTTCTAATCCCTTCCAATGTCCAAATATCCCTCAAAGAATCAATTTACTCCCATATGATTTTTTTGGTACATAAGGCGTAGAATCCAACGGCCTTTATGATTTACTTCCATCTCGCACTTAGGCTATCTTTCCAATTTCTCAAAACTCTATCAATTTATCTAGCAATCGATCATATTCCATTATTCCACTATTGTAAATATCTCCCAAGAATCATGTTATTTATCGATGTTGTACTCCCGCAATTATTTTCATATTTCCTATTTCTTTTCCAAGAATAACTTAATTCATCCTTCCAGTCAATCCAATTCTTTCCGTTAGGCTCCACCAATTTTTTTGTTCTTCCAATTTTCACCCTATTGTTTACTCCAGAAATAAAACAATCTTTGATATTAAGCTTCAAGGTTAAGCACCATGACTCTTGGCCTTAAGTGCGTTTTTCATAGAAAGCTTACAAGAGAAGCGCTGGATTTTCATCACTTTGAATTTGGGTAAGAGAGCTTCAGAAGTAAAATGGCTAGGGCAGCATATGGATGAGGGGGAATCATCTTAAGAGAGATAAGAATGAGCAGTGTAACTTATATTTTTGGAAGTAGTATTTTAAAGAAATATTTCTAGTCGTGAAACTAACGGCCAGGCTAACTAGGTCACGACCTGCAGTCGATATGCTCTGATACCATGCCTGTAGGGCCCCAGATATTAACATCTGGATTCCTCTGTGATTTTCTGCACTATTCCCTGGATCAGTAGATAGTGCTCACAGTTTACAGTTCTGAATATCAAAATACATATCATGCGAAAGCGTAAATGTAATAGTAAACTTACTCATGGGCCGAGTAGGCCGAAATCATTAAATTGCAGCAGCGGAAGAACGAAGCACACAGGTGGGACCTTCAGGACATGCCCACAGGCAGCCAACTGGAGGTTCGCGACCTAGCCCTTGACATCTTCATCTTCTTGGCCAGCTTGTCCAATCTTGTTGCTGAGGCGAGGTGATTCGATTTCCTGATTCTGAATTTTTGTCGCAAAAGCGAGCATGAGCACTCCGACCCCGTGCTCCGCGAGCCAATACACAGAATGCAAATAAATAGTATGCATGGCTTAACCAAAGGAAGGCTGGGGTTATTTTATTTTTGCGTAGAGTGCTTTTGAATACAATTACTTAAAAATCCCTAAGACCTAGCAGTTTGAACCAAATCATAATGTGTGAAAAGAATGCAATATCATTAATAGTGATACAGATTTTTCGTTCACCATATATGGCATCTGCACCATATGCTTATTTTTCAGCGTTATATACGCTTAACCTACCAGGGACGACACCGGGACAATTCCAAACCAGGCGCCTCCTTCGCCCTTCCCATTTCCATTCCCACCCACAAAACATTTTGAAATAGAACTATATCTGGTTAAGTTCCCATGTCGCCCTTGACCGTAGGCACGGCTATTCGAATAGTTTTAACTCGCGAGTTTGTACACTTTCACCACAAGAGACAATCAACTCGTTGCCCCACACGATTCCTTGGACGTGTGGTCGAGCAGACCATCACAGTGACTTTTCAAAGTATCTAGTCCTTTCTCCCATCTCACATTATGGGTGACCGCCCATTTGCGATGGGTCCCATCTGTGCGCGGGATGTTTTCCCCAGACTCTAACGCAGCTCGGGCTTCTACTTCCCGCAACGTTAGGAAAGCGGGAAAACTTCACCCCCCACTGGTGTCCCTTCGGCCCCCTTGCCATAGCATAACCCCATCAATCCACTACCAGTGAGATGAGTCCGGGATTTCGATAAGTCTACTTAGCCAAGTTGTATTTTACAGACTTGTGGTTGTACTGTTTTACACGGGTTGACATGACAAGATTCGGTCCTTAGTATTATCTGAGCGGTTCTACCACACTCCACAATTTTGTGCATTCCTTCGCACCACATACCAGCCCCCATACCATCCGCTCAGATATTAAAGCAAATTGTGAGTTTTGGGAGCATAAAATAACCATATCCATCATACACCAGTCATTACCACCATGACTGCCCAACCAACTTTTCTCATGATTAAAAAGTGATGCTTGGGCGCCCTCGCGCCCATGAGTACCTAAACAATACTACGCATGGCATATGATTACGGACTTATTTTCGAAAGGTTACTATTATAATTTGTGCTAGGGCGACAATGTTCACATGTTCAAATATTTCAAAGGAGGGGTAATATTAACCAAGTACACAATGGGATATAACTAGAATCTTAAATTAACATGTATTTGCATATAACATAACAGCATGCAATTTGATAATTTAAACAAACGTAATGTGCAGAAAACGTAGGTTCAACATGATCAAAGTATTGACTCGCCTGGCGCGGTTTACCGCAGTCTTGAGTTCACGCAATGCTTTCTTGAGCATCTGGTCTCTATCTTCACTTTGAGCTTGACCTCGCTGGATCCACTGAATCTTCACGACTCCCAATTTCTAATTACGCGCTAAACGACTGAATCCAAATAAAAGCAAATAGCTCAAAAGATCCAAATAAATTCAATCACTTTAAATACCCGATTTACTTTAAATTATGTATTTATTATGGTTTGAGAATAGAAGGATGATTCAGATTAGTGTGTTGTTAAGGCAATGTAATGGGTTTGAGAAGGACAAGTTATCCAATGCTTTACCGTGAGGGAAAATTTTAGAAATACGAGGGATCAAAAGTAAGGATGTACCTACAGGAATTATCTGCTTTTGGGAAAGGAAGGTGGCCAAACATGGCCGATTGGGGAAAAGTGAGGCTTGACCTTTTTTTGTTAATAATTTCTTTTATCATTTTTTTTTGTATTTATCAAGGAAGTTCCATGAGTTAAGTTAGAGCTATGTATCGATGTATGAGTCCTGCTAGGTATATATTCCTTGCAACTTAGGTTATGGTAAAGGTAAACTGACGGATGGATGAGATCTGACTTATTCTATAAATCTTCAATAATCCCATTATCATATTTTATGTCTCTTCATTTATCGCTAGCTCAAGTTTAATTCGAGTTAGGATCCTTTGGTGCACGGTCCCACTTGCTTTATATACCATTGTACTAAATTTTATTATGTACCAAAGCTAGTGTCAAGACTTAATTAATGGCATTACTATTAGCTAGCTCATACTCTAGCTGCTATTAGGCTTAGCTTCACTTCTAATTCTAGTTTAAACTCAGCTATCGGGGCAGAGCTTGGGATGCAGTATTTTATGCGACCCTAATTACCCACGTTAATGGTTACATGTTTTCTTTAGAGTATTTATATATCCGCGAGATTATTTTTGATACTTGATGACTTAGGGCTATTACATTTTAGCACATGTATATTATTATGTCCTTTTAATTTGAGTGCTCTCTAAAGTGCTCTCGCTAATGATATTTTATCCCTTTATAACTCGAGCTCGCCATGCATGATGATAATTGTCATAGGTATTAAATTAAAGCCACTATTTAAGATTGTATGGCGGCAATATGCTACCGATAGGGTTTATATTCTAATATTTGTTATTTGCTTTAATTAAAATTTGCTTGCCTAGCAAGTTTATAGTTCAACCCTTGCTAATTAGTAAAACCTACCATTAGTATTTATTCAGTGGTTGCATTTCAAATATTGGGCATATATGTATATGTTATAGTTAAGGTATCTTTACTAATTTGGGTAATTAACCAAAAGCCACTCTTTCTTTATTAATACCCTGAATTAATCATTAGATTTAATACAGATAAATAAGGTTCATTACCTTTTCTCATGAGGTTTTTAACTAAATGTTAAATCCTAAACAACTCTATTCACATTCTAGTGAAATTCATTGGCTCTCATGGATTAATTCCAAATTTAAAATCTTAAATAATCTTGTTTACCTTCTAATTAAATTTTATCAGCTCCTCTACATTATCCCCAAAATTTTCCTTGAGTAAAATGAGCTACCAAAAATGAAAACAGAATATGGTGAAAATTGCGCGGTAGGAATCGAGCACAGGACCTCGCAAGAGAGGGGTAAGCCATGACACTAATGACCAATCTGAACCGCGCCCACTTTGTGACAAGGAGGGGGAATCAATTTAAACAAGCGAGCTGCGGTTGGGGCAAAACAGGGAAGAGGCGGCGCAGGCGGCGGCGGGCTCGCCCGCGCGCCGTCGGCCGGAGGGCGGCGGATGTGGCGAATGGGCTGCCCTCGAGGTGATGAACCCTCGGGTGGTGGTGGCTCGGCCGGGCGGGCAGGAGGGCCGATGGCGGTGGAAGCGGCCGAACGTGGGACGCCGTGGGGCTGCGCGCCCGCCCATGGAACGGAGGAGGAGGCAAACACGAGCGAGAGAGTGCCCTGCAGTGCACTGCGGTGGCGGCAGTCGGGAGGCGCGAGGCGGTCCGGCGACGGCACGGCGTGGCGCGAGGAGGCGCGCGTGGAGGCGCACCGGCGGGAAGGGCACCGCCGTCGGTCGGGAAGCTCCAGGGCGTTGAGGAGATCCTCCCGGTGGCCGGAATTGAAGGGCTAAGCACCGGAGGGGAGGGGGCGACGACGGCGGTGGATTTCGGCCGGATGCGAGGAAGAAGGCCGTGCGACGAGCTCGACCAATGGGAGTTCGATTCTCGCGGAGGAAGGAGGAGGCTGCCTGGCACGCCATGGCGCGGTCGAACCGGCGGGGCGCGACGGTGGGTGCGGCGCGGTGCTATGCGGGAGAAAGACCGGAGGCGAGCTCTTATGGTCTCGGGAGGCTGCAGAACGGTGGGCGACATGAGAAAACCATGGGCGAGGGCGCATGGAGGCCACGCGGCAAGAATGCTGCGCATGGCGAGAGAGGAGCGGCGCTGGCGCCACGGGAGGAAAGAAGAATCGAGGGAGGAGGAGGCGCGGGGCGCTGGGCCCGCGAGCAGAGGAGGGAGCGGGGTTGGGAGCGGGGCCGCGCGCGTGGAGACGCGCTGGCGGGGCAGTGTCAGCGGGAGAAGAGGTGCGGGCGAGGCGGAAGCCGCCCCGCGCGGTGCGGCCCGCCGGGCAGGAGGCGAGCGGCGAGCGGCCACCGGCGAGGGCGCGACGCCGCTGGGCCGCGCGGGCGGCGGCGGGGCGCGTGGATCCGAGCCGCCCATTTGGCGGCCGGATGGAGGGGAGGGATTTTGTTTTTCCTTTTATTTTCTTTATTTTCCGAAAAGCATATGAAATTCGATTAAGCTCCTAAAAATATGAAATAAACTCCAAAATTCAAGAAAATACACGAAGTTCCCGATGACATTTTGGGCTTAATGCAAATATTTCCAACTAATGTTGGTGATCACTTTACTTGCTTCCGTTGTTTTCTTTCATGCCATTATTTTCAAAAATAATATTTTATGTCCTAAATCAATTTCTTTCTTACTTTTATGGATTATATTTTCGGGTTCATATTTATAATTTTAGTTTTCTATTATTTGCGCATTCCCCTTTTGGGGCATATTCATACATGTCTTTCTCTTTTATGGCTTCTTCAATTTTTAGAACCTCAAACAGATTCAGAAAAACACCATAAAATCCAAATTCAAATAAAATTTATCGCAAAACCATTCAAAAGCTTTAAATTTTTAAATTCAAATTTTCAGGATGTTACATAGTCTCACCGCTATCCTCCTTTCGCGAAAAGTGATGGCGTCTGGTGGCGAGCGTGGTCAGGCGGTTGGCGACTGCGGCATCCGCCGGTGGCCGTCGCCGTTCGAGGTGAAATACTCGCTCAGCGAACGCGACCCGGCGGCGGCGAACAAGCAGTGGCCGGCGGCGGAGAAGGAAGGCGCGTTCTCCGGCGAGTTGGGCCCCTCGCTCGTAATCGAAAGGCGATCCAGGCGCTGTTTCGCACGGGGAAGCTATCCGAGTGCCGGGCAGTACGCTTGCCTACCGCCGATGAGACGGAACCGCGCTCGTGTTCGTCGCCTTTTTTGACGCGGGTCTCCACATCCCATCGGCCGCGATCTTGGGCGACGTACTGCGGACCTTCGGGCTGGAGTTGGCGCAACTGACTCCGAACGCCGTGGCCCGGCTCACGGTGTACAGTTGGGCCTTGCGCTCGGGAGCGTGCTGGCCCAGTGCTTCGCTGTTCGCGTACCTGACGAGTCACGGTACCAGCCCAAGGAGCGGCAGGGCGGGACGCTGTCGAGCTTCGGCAGCATCACCTTCATTCTTCGGTCAGGTTGCAGTAAACTCTTCCTCGCGAACTCCACCCGCGGGAAGTGGGAGTCTAACTGGATGA
The DNA here is from genome assembly GCA_036346575.1 of Dendrocalamus sinicus. Taxonomy (NCBI): domain Eukaryota; kingdom Viridiplantae; phylum Streptophyta; class Magnoliopsida; order Poales; family Poaceae; genus Dendrocalamus; species Dendrocalamus sinicus. The sequence continues at coordinate 24,087,922 of CM070666.1, read as the reverse complement.
AGCGGTGGTTCTACCACCGCGTGGAGAGCGGGAGCGGCCTTGAGTGCACGGGCCGGCCGATCACGTTCAAGACCTCGCCCGGCCAGACGCTCGATGATGAGGACAGGCGAAGGGCCTGGCGACTCGTAGGAGTAGCCGCCCGCCTCAACATGCGTGACCTCGCCGAGGAATTCGTGATGTACGGTGTGGTGCCGCTCGCCCGTGACTGGCGCCTTGCCGCCGAGAAGCGCCGGGACGACAACATTTTGCCGTCGATCTGCTCGCTATCGGCACCCTCCAATCGTCGTAAGTCTTGACCGCATCGCCGCTTTGCTTGCGCAAAATGCGTTACCCTAGCCTTATCTCCTTTGCTTCAGGGGCTCGCCTAGAGGATGCGGAGCAGGCCGTGCGCGTATTCCTGGGGCCGTATACCGGTAGGGAACATGAGCAGCGCGCGTCTGCTACCGCCGAGGCAGGGCTAGGGCGGATAAACCGCGCGTGTGAGGTCCTGGGTCTTGCCGTGCTGGACTGTGCTGCTCCAGATGACGGCGCCACGAAGAGGAAGGCGCCGTCTCGCAAGAGGGGCCGAGGTGGAGCGCCTGCCGTGCTTGGTGCGGCAGCTGCCATCGCGCCGCGCCGCGCTCGAGGGCGCGGCGACGCGAGTTGGATTCGCGGCACGCCGATTCGGGCTTGGATGGCACAGACGCCGGGGGCGAAGGATCTTCGGCGGGTGCCTTGGACGCCGGGCTTGCCACGAGCAGCCGGAGGAGGGAACTCTCGTCCCCCGCCGCGGTCGTCGAGACAAAAACCGTGCGGACCGGTGGTGCGGAGGTGGAACCTTCGACCATGGCCGCTATGGTACCGGAGGCGCCCTTCGCAATAGAATCCCCGCACCCGAGCGCTGCAGCCACGGGGGCCTCGCCAGCAGCGGTTATTAGGGCGGTTTCACCGCCGCCTGCCCCGGCTAAGCGGCCGCGCCTGCGACCGGAGCTCCACCGAACGACCAGGGGATTCGTCGTGGCAATGGGCATCGGGAGCTTGTGGGACTCGGATGCGCATACCGAAGTCCCCACGGCGCCCGTCCCGTCTGCCTCTTAGGCCGCGCCGTCCGCTGTGCGGGAATTGTCGGTGCCGGACGCGGAGGCTTTTGCTCGCCCGCCTGAGGCGAGGGGGGCGGGCCCCCAAAGCCCTCCTTCCGCTACTAAAGGTATGGTGGCCTAGCTTACCTCGGTGTATTCTTCGCTGTGCCTTCGGTGCTCATCTGTGTCCCCGTCTGCAGCGTCACTTATTCCGGAGGAGGAGGCCTTGGCGGAACATGGGACCGCCGCGCGTGCGGATCCCGCGGACTTTGTGCCCCCCCGGGGGCGCTGGGGCGTGGCGCGGGGTTGTGGATGACGCGGCTGCCAGCGCCAGCCAGCAAGTGCTGCAGACCTACGAGGCGGGACGCCTCGGGGATGCCCTTGAGGTGTCGAGGGTGAGGGTAAGTATTCATGCGACCACGCCTGGACTTGCTACGCTTGCTAAGCCTTTCCGTTCTGCAGACACTTGTGCTGGGATGGGCCTTGCAAACGGCCTATACTCGTGCCCAAAGGGTGCTTGAGGATAGGCTGCGAGCCACTTAGGAGGAGCTACGCGAAGCTTCGGGAGCCCGCTCCGCCTAGGACGCCCACATCCGCCAGCTGGAGATAGAATGCGCTGCCGGCGCGCACGCCAGGACTCGCGCGCCGACGCGGAGTCGGCCAGCGGGGCCGCGCAGCGTTGCGTGGCGAGCGGGATGGCCTTCTACAACAGGTCGCCGTGCTGGAGAAGGAAAAAGGAGAACTCGCCTTGATTGTAGCGGAGCGTGACCGGACGCTTGGCGAGGCTTCGGTAGTTGCATGGGCTGCCATGCAGGCGCTGGAAAGCCATCTCGAGGGGCTTGTGGCCAAGGTGCCGGAACACGCCTTCGGCCCGGAGGAGCTGTCGCGGACCCTTCGCTGGATTAAAGACGCCACCGATGTTGCATGTGGCGCCGCGACGACCTTCGGCAACCACTATGCCTACGTGGCGTCCAGCATGGTGTGCGCGCTCCTACGGCACCGTGGCTGCACACACTTCACCGGGCTGGAGGACCCCTAGCTGGAGATGCCTGGCAGGGCTAGACGAACCTGTGCCGTCGTCGCCGTGGCGCTGAAGGACACCTTCAAGCCACTGGAGGAGGTCCCCCTCCCCATGCAGCGTCTGCTGCATGACGACCCTCGCTGCATCTTCCCCGAAGCGGCCCCAGATCCGTTGATGGAAGTTCTGCAGGCTAGGCCCGATGGAGCGGATGGCGTCCGACATAACCTCTGGTCAGCCGGGAGGATCCAGTTGAGGATTCGCTAGCTCATGGGTATGTCTACACCCACGAGTGTGAAGCAGGGCGAGGGCGAAGCACGCACTAACATAGCTGCAGTGCTCGCCAAAGGTTCTGGCGCCACGAAGAGCAACGTCGGCCCCCTCCTCGATCAGCCCGAGCGTCTCCGACAGGGCCTCCGGCCCGTGCGTAGTGTCCAGCACTCGGACGCACAGATCTCGGAGGGCCTGGTTCAGAGACTCCATGGCCCGCCATGCCGACATGGACGCATTTTCCAAGACGAGGCGGTTCTCGGCAGCAGACTCCGCCAGCTGGGCGTTCTCCCCTTCTAGGACGGCGATCTGCTGCACGAAGGCGGCGCGCTCCTCAGCCGCGGCGCTCCGAGCTTCCGTGGCCTCGAGTTGTGCGGCCGCCATAGCGCCCTCCAGTGCGCGAAGCTCTTCGTCCTTCGCGGCGAGAGCAGTGTTTGCTTCACGAAGGCTGGCTTCCAGAGCCCTCCGCTCCCGAACGCGGGCCTCATCAAGGGACCGGCTGAGGGCAAGCGTCTGGCAAAAACAACAAATCAGCAGGCGTCTAGCAGTACCTTACAAGCTGAACCGCACATATTTACCCTCATCTCGGAGGCCTGCTGATGTGGATCCACTAGCAAGCTAGCTGAACCCTGTTGCTTTGACCCTGATCTTTCAGATACGCCTTGTTGGATGCCCTCTCCAAGATAAGCCTTCTCCCACGCACACCGCAGCACGTGAACAAAGGGTAGAGAAACCGAAGTTTCAGCGAGTAGAATCCAACACCACAATTGGATTCAACACACCAAGAGCAATTCCTCGATGGAAATCTCAAGAACACGCCAACAATGGCCACCAAACCATGGTGATTTTCTGGTTTCTATTTCTCAAATCAAAGTCTAAGTTACAATGGGGCTAAGGCCCTGGCCTTATATTGGTGCACAATGCACGGCCTTGATTACAACTCACGCACTACTTGGCCTAAGGCCGAAACAAACTCCAATACGAACTAAAAAGGAAATACCTAAACTGCTACCTCTGGATTCTCTCTTAGTTTGCGATATGACTATGAGGATTTTGTGGCTGGCACCTTTTCCATTATGTGGGGCTTCAAAATAGCTTTCCAACGAGTCCAAGAACGCCCAAATCGGACTCCGTTTGTGAAAGTTATTGACGTTTTAGTATCGGTCTTGCCAGCTGTCCCAATCCGAATCCGAATCGGTTTCAAATCTTTATATGTTTTGTTTTCTGGTTCGAGGGGCTTCCAAATCCGTTTGGAACCTGAAAAGGAATCCTTCTCAATCTTTAGAAAGTCATGGTGTGGTCGGATTTTACCCTTGCAATACTCGAACTCTTTATGTTTTGCAAGTCTCCCGCGTCTCTCCGGACAGCTCGTGCAGCATCCAATGAAATTGCCATAACTTTGTGTAGGAAGCTCCAAATCAAGTGTCGTTTGATTCGTTGGAAAATAGACTTCATTAGCTTTCCAAATATGTCTTTTGTGCATGTTAAAAACCTCAGAATTGGTATTCAAAGCTTCTTGAACATTGTGCACAGAACTGCAAGCACTAACCAAAGTTGTAGTGCTACTTGGTGCCACATCATTTGCAGCGCGAGCGCTAGGAGTTCCCCCGCGCATGACGACAACATCTCTCGGTTGAGGCCATTGTCGGCATGCTCTGCGGCTGCGGTGAGGTCGCAAAATATCTCCGGGCGAGGGAGGAAGTCCGAGCGAGCGAGCCCCGGCCCCAACGCGCCAAGATTTATCGAGGCCATGGCCACGTCAACAGCAGCGGACACCTGCGGGGCACCCTGCACAAGGCTTCGACTTCGCGCATACCTCCGCTGCTCGATCCTTCGCCACGTCCGGGAGACGTCGTCTCGCCTGATGTCGGCAGAATGAGCGAGCAGATCGGAGAGAGTCTTGCGAAGTCAGGTGAAGAAAGGGACTCACACCTACCTCCTGCGCCCCTCGTCGCGGTAGGAGGTGGCGCCGGTTCGACTGCTAAGGAGGAGGCAGGCGCCTCGGCGGTCGGTGAGGAGGTCTTCTCGGCTGCGCCAGACGCCGTAATCCCGCGGCAAGGCCCCGCAACGGCGTATCGACCCCTCGCCGGCGGCGGGGACTGAGTCCGAGGGCGTTTCGCCTGCAGCGGCACAGGCGACTCTTCCGCGGCAGCACCAGCTACAGTTACCATCGCCCCCACGGTTTCCTCTGTAGGGGGCGCACCTTCGCCGGCCGCCGCGGTTGATAACGCACCATCAACCGTGGTTTCCTCGCCAGGAATGATGCCACCCCCCGGGCTGGCGAGGTCCAGCTCAACGATGGCCGCGAGCACGGGCTCGTGGGCGTCGGCAGAAGGTGCCGGGGGATCCGAGGTGGCGCGTTCCTCCGAAGCAGTATGGCCAGGCCCACCGCCGGTCGCACGCCCCGTCTCAGCTGTGCTAGCCGCCGAGGAGGCCGCCGGGTCGCATACGGCAGCCGGGGAACGGGCCCGGCATCGCGAAGATAACACCCCCGCAGGGCTATCACCGTCTGGCGCTTGAGTCGGCGGAAGCTCTTGGGCACCACGCGCCGGGCACGTAATGCCCAGAGCCTCGCAGGTGCGGTTTACCCGCCCCTGCTTAGCCGCCTTGACTGCGGCCTCGCGAGCCTGGTGCTCCTCAAGCGTATACGGGCCGAGGAGCGCCGCAACCGCGCGCTCCGCATCTTCTAGCCCAGCCACTGCGCAGGAGATCACGTCAGTCAGGCGGAAACCAAACAGATACAATGGCGCGCGTAAAGCGTGCTGGGCGACTTACAAGGAGCGGAGGGCGGAAGCAGGCGAGATACGGATGGATCGAACCCGTACTCGCGGGGGCCGTTCTGTCCAACATACTTCCCCCGCGAGGAGAGTGGCGCCGCCCCATACATTGTGAACTCCTCGGCTAGGTCGCGCACGCTCATTCGACGGGCGACACCGACAAGACTCTGTAGCTTTCGCGTGTCGCCAATCTCCGCCTTCAGACTCTGCGTACTGTTAAACGAGATCGGCCCACCTCGGCACTGCATTCCGCTCTTGTCGGTCACGGTGTAATAGAACCACCGCCGAGTCCAACCGGACGCCCATTGCCCCGACAAGGCTGGCACAGGGAACAACGTCGTGCATGACGCCCGGAGCACGAAGTCCACACCGCCGAAGTTGGACGCCGCCCCGTCAACCTTTCTGGGTTGACAGTGTGCGTCGTGCAGTGTGGCAAATAAGCTCGCGCTGGGACACCACCCCTCTGTCCGCATCGCCCACGTGAAGACAGCTAGGCGGAGTATCGCGTGGGGCGTCAACTGGGCCAGCTCCAACTTGTAGGCCCGCAGGACTTCGCCCACGAACAACGTGGAGGGCATGCGAAGGCCGGCGTCGAAGAACGCGACAAAAACGATCGCCTCCATTGCCCCGGGCTTCGGCTCCGTCTCGTCCCGGCGGGGTAGGCGAGCCCTATTGCGATCCACGATCTTCCCCTCATCCACGAGCCGCTGCAGCGTCCCTTCAGTCATGCGGCTCTTCCCCAGCACACGGGAGCAGCAGCCTCCCGAGTGCTCCATGGTGTTCCACCACTTGTTGGCGCGCGTGCTCCCCCGCGGCACCAGTTTGTACTCCTTGGAAGGATGGGACACCTCGCCCTGGCTAGGCAAGGAACCGCTGCGGAGATGGTAGGTGGCGTCGTTTTGGCTAGCCATCGCTCTTCGCGACAAGGGAGGAAGAAGCAGGGAAAGGAGCAACGGGCGTGACAATTAGCACGGGCGGAAGCAAAGCAGCAGATCAAAAAGCCAAGCAAGAAAGGGTGCCTCCACCTCCACACCAGCACCTTATAAAGGCCGCTCACCTATCATATGGCTCAACGCACAGACAGATCAAATTCGCAGCGATTCGGCTGCCCAAGATTTGGAAAGAAGAACCGCCGGGGCCTAGAGGGCCGTGCCAGGTAGGTGGCCAAGCAGCGCACAACGCCCACGCCTTCAACACGCGCCCAACTTGGGGACGAGGCGAGCGCCGCGATCACGCAACCGCTCACACCCACGACACACCGGGCCGTGAGTCGCCACGCGTCCCGCTGCAGAATGGCGGGCGCGCGACGCGACATGCCTAACTTCTGCCAGCGAGCATCGGCGTGGTTCCACCGCCATTAAAAGCGCACTACGGACCGCAAGGTCACAACAGCCCCGGAGCGCAACCATACCGGCGCCAAGCTCAAATCTCAGCGCAGGGATGGAGCGCGCGTCTACCTCGAGCTAGCGCCCGGCCTCCACCGCCACCCGTTCAAGGGTAGGAGGCGGCGCGCGCGTCATTTTTGAGCCAGGCGCCCGGCCGCGCGCCACCCGTTCGAAGGGTAGGGGACGGAGCGCGCGCGCCTGCTTCGACTTAGGCACCAGCCTCCGCTGCCACCCGTTCGAAGGGTAGGGGACGGAGCGCGCGCCTACCGAGCCAGGCGCCGGCCTCCGCGCCACCCGCTCGAAGGGTAGGGACGGAGCGCGCGTCTGCCGAGCCAGGCGCCCGCCTCCGCGCCACCGCTCGAAGGGTAGGGACGGAGTGCGCGCGTCTACCGACTTAGCGCCCGCCTCCGCCGTCACCCGTTCGAAGGGTAGGGGCGGGCGCGCGCCTGCCGAGCTAGGCGCCCGGCGTCGCCGCCACCCGCTCGAAGGGTAGGGGCGGAGCGCGCGCGCTACTTGCCGAGCCAGGCGCCGGCGCCGCCGCCACCCGTTCGAAGGTAGGGGACGGAGCGCGCGCGCGCCGAGCAGGCGCCGGCCTCCGCGCCACCGCTCAAGGGTAGGGGCGGAGCGCACGCGCGCCGGCCGACTTAGGCGCCCGCCTCCGCCACTCGTCGAGGGTAGGAACGAGCACGCGCGTCTACTTCGAGCTAGGCGCCAGCCTCCGCAGCCACTCGTTCGAAGGGTAGGGGACGGAGCGCGCGCGTCTACTTCGAGCTAGGTGCCAGCCTCCGCTGCCACCCGTTCGAAGGGTAGGGGACGGAGCGCGCGCGCCTCGGCTTCGACTTAGGCGCCAGCCTCCGCTGCCACCCGTTCGAAGGGTAGGGGACGAGCGCGCGCCTCGGCTTCGACTTAGGCGCCAGCCTCCGCTGCCACCCGTTCGGAGGGTAGGGGTCGGAGCGCGCGCGTCTAGTTTGAGCTAGGCGTCAGCCTCTGCTGCCACCCATTCGAAGGGTAGGGGACAGAGCGCGCGCGTCTGCCGAGCCAGCGCCGGCCTCCGCGCCACCCGTTCAAGGGTAGGGACGGGCGCGCACGTCTACTTCGAGCCAGCGCGCCGGCCTCGCCGCCACCCGTTCGAGGGTAGGGGACGGAGCGCGCGCGTCTACTTCGAGCCAGGCACCGGCCTCGCGCCACCCGTTCGAAGGATAGCGGACGGAGCGCGCGCGTCTGCTGCAACAAGGCACCTTCCATCCCGGACCTCGTGCCCCCGGCCACAAGCTTGAGAAATTCACAGAGCGCAGGGACGGAGGGCCAAAGGACTGGCGACATGGCTTCGGCCCGTGAAGACCTTCACCATGAGAGGCTCTGTCGAGTGGTGGCCCCCACCTAAGCCCAAAGAGTTCGATAGGAGGTTATAAGAACCAGAGTAACATGTGTAATGACATAAGTGCCCCTAATGGGGATGTATGGATGTAAGGGCATAGCTGTAAAAGTATACCCCATGTGAATATATATATTAAGATGAGGGGGAGGGTGAGGCAGAACACTCCCACCTCTCCACTACCATCTCTCTCTCTCTCTCTATTTGGTCTGTAGCCACAACACCAACTAATGTGGCGATGGCCCGATCTTCCGAGAGGTACTGATAAGTCGATTGTGGAGAACTCGACGTTGATGATCCAAAGGCTCCGACCAAAACAGATCGAACCCATTCTAATCACTACACCACTGCTCCGTTGGTTATCAACCGTGCTGAACACAATTGACCTCGCCAAGAAGGCTATCTCCTGCAAGCGAATCGAGAACACGAACAAGAGAGTAAAAGATGCAATCTGTATTGCGAATAATATTTAAGTTCACAAGTTGGGGTTTCTCAACCGAACATGCGGCGAAACTGCTAAGCAGAATAGTCTCTTAAGAAAAACCCAAGGAAAACTAAAGGGCTGCGACCTCCATAAATAGGGGAGGGGGAAACCACACTTATCTAATGAAAAGGGATGTGGTACTATTCATGGTTACTGTTCATGTGGCTGTGGTACTGTTTACGTGAAAAGTATCAGCCCAAATAGCCCAAGTTACATGGCCCTTGGCCCACTTTGACTCACACTGGAAAAGTGACGTAACTTGTTTGATAGTTTTTGATCTGCTCGAGTAGAGTTTGTAGGTGAGACTAGATCCATCTGATAGTAGACTCCAAGATCTTTCCAACGAGTACTCACAGGCCCCTAGAAGCCTTCTGGATCACAAGTTATGGCCATTTGAAGTTGGCCTGTCAGGTTGAAGCCGAATTGATCTGGAGGCCGAATTGGATTTCAAAACCTGTCCAACTTGAACCTTTGCTTCAATTGGTTCCAAAATGATGTAGTGCTACAAATATATATATATTCATCATTAGGTAGCATCATATTCTCATTTAAAATGTGTTGAAGTTGAAGAAGAAATTCACCTTTAGTTCAATCTTGATATTGGCCGCTATGGTCGTATGTGTTGGTGGCGTGGTCGCATCACTTGACCTCGATCACACCTGTGGCTATGGGTCTAAGCATGGTAGGTGGATGCTTCCTAACATCCTCCAGAAAATTGTATCCTAGACCTTGATTGAATTTGCAAATTTTGGACTAGTCTAGAATAAGATTTAGCTTCTTCTTACCTCCTACAAATCTCTCGAGAGTGTTCATAAAATACTAACACTCCTGAAAGAGAGAGGTGCAAGAAGAGCAGGGAGAAGAGGAGACAGCAACAGGAGAAGAGGAAGAACCAACAGCAGAAGAAGGAATGACATGTGCACGTACAACCGCCTCAACATTGAGGTCTTCGCAAGGACTAGGAGGGACAATCCTACCTCTAGCTGTTTGGTCATCGTGCCTAAGCGTCTCTACTCCTTTGGGCTTCTCCCCCACCGAGGCAATCACATCACAATCAGTTGATGACTTCACTAGAAGATCCTTAGTTAGCTTCCCGTATTTTTCATTTAACGCAACGAGTTCAAGTTTTAGTTTTTCACAACTAATGCATGGTGAGCTAACAGGATCCTTAGTCGCATACTGAGCCAATTTGTTGTTATGATCAATCATTTCTTGGAATTTCTTAGAAACAGACTCAAGCTCAAGGGTTAATTTTGGACAATTGGTGCAAGAGACAATAGGCTCAAGTAATGAAGCATGCAACTCAGCAATTTTATGATCTGCCCTTTTTATGTTTGTTGTAGGGGTGGCCCCCACCTAAACCTAGCAGGCCTGGTAGAAGGTTATAAGGCCCAGAGTAGTCCATGTGTAATGACATAAGTGCCCCTGGAGGGGATACCCAGATGTAAGGGTATAGTTGTAAAAGTACTCCCCATGCATATATACGGAATACAGGCCATGGGGGAAGGCCAAGCCATTACTATCACTCACTCCCAACTCTCCACTACCATCTCTCTCTCTGTTTGGTCTGTAGCCACAATAGTTGGCGCCGTCCGTGGGGAGGACAGGGTAAGCCTGAAGTTCGAAGGAGGATGGTACCGAAAAAGGCTTCGTCGACGACGGCGAAGGGGAAGGAGACGGCGGTCGGGGACGTCGACGCTCGCGTCGCGATGACCGGCCCTGCCATCAGCACCGCGACGACCGGCCCCGCCATCGGCACCGCGACGACCGACCCCGTCATAGGCGCTGCGACGACCGGCCCCGCCATCGGCACCGCGACGATCGGCCCGTCATCGGCGTTGCGACGGCCGGCCCGCCATCGGCACCGTGGACGACCGACCACGTCGCCGGCACCGCGACGGCCGGCCCGCCATCGGCGCGCGACGTCCGACCCGTCGCCGGCGCTGCGACGGCCGGCCCGCCATCGGCACGCGACGGCCGACCCGTCATCGGCGCTACGACGGCCGGCCCCGCCATCGGCACCGCGACGTCCAACCCCGTCATCGGCGCTGCGACGACCGGCCCCGCTATCGGCACCGTGACGGCCCCGCCCGCGCCGGCGGTGGAAGGTGCCCTGCTGGCGGCCCTAAGCATGTTCTAGCAAGAGCTAGGGGACCTTTGTGGGGCTGTCCGTGACATGCAAGAGGCTCGGAGTGCGCTGGCAGCGCCAGAATCCACGCCAGAATGGTCGGGCAGCAGCGATGCGCGGGCCGAGGAGGATGCGCGGCGGCGCGATGCTTTCACTCTGGACCTCGCTCAAGCCCCTCAGAGCAACAGCACCGGGGAGCAGTTAGGCTCTTCGAAGAGCAAGCGCAAACCCCGGTGCCACCAGCGTAGACCACAAAAGGCCCGACATACCCTCGGCATCGAGAGCGCCCTTCGAGGATGCGAGGGCGAACCCGGCGGCGACGAGCTACCCCGAGCAGAACAAGAGCTACTAGATTCCGAAAGGTGGTGCGAGGTGCACGGTTATGGCGGTCACTATACGGCGGCGTGCGCCGCGGTCATGGAGTTGCGACGGGCGGCGGCCGAGCCTCGGGCCTTGCCCCTTCGGCTTCCTGCCGGGGTCCACGAGCGGCACCCGACAGGCAGGCCCCCGCGAACCTCAACCAAGGCAGACGCACGGTGCCGCGCCATCAGCGTTATCACCGGAGGCTCCTTATCAGGGGCCCCTTTGGAGCAGCCGCAGTCGTGGCTGCTGCCCCGCAGCATCACCTTCACCAGGAATGATGCTAGGGGCGTGGAGTTCCCTCACCAAGACCCGTTAGTCATTCAGGCCCATATCGCAGGCCACGACGTCAGGCGCATCCTCGTCGACGGGGGCAGCTCAGCGAACATTCTGTTCGCGGGGGCCCTCGATCGTATGGAAATCCCCCGGAGCCGCTTAGCGCAGCCAGGAGCATCGCTTCAAGGCTTTGGAGGCCAGCCATTGGAGGCCATCAAATGCATATCCCTCCCAGTTACGTTTCGCCAGGGGGGCAACGTCCGAAGCGCGCACGTCGTCTTCGACGTCGCGGACATCGCGCACCCCTACAACGTCATATTGGGACGGCCAGCCATCAACTCCCTCGAGGCAGTCCCGCACCACGCCTTCCTATGTATGAAGCTCGTAGGCCCGGAGGGCGTGATCACGGTCTTTGGGGACCAGGACCTCGCCAGACGAATCGAAGTCAACGGCCGGAACCCTCATCGCCCGGTGCAAGTCCTCTCAGGCAGGTTTGACGACATGCCCTCCGCTCCAGGATGGACGCTTAAGCCACGGCCCGACGGTGGGGTCAAAAAGGTGCCGCTCCAGGCGGAAGGGCAATATGTGTCCATTGGCGAGGGGCTCCCTGCGGAGGTCGAGCGAGACCTACTCCAGGTTCTTCGGGGTAATGCCGACATTTTTGCATGGTCGCCGGAGGACATCATGGGCGTAGACCGCGCAGTGATCGAACATCGCTTGGCGGTTCGCCCCGACGCCAAGCCGGTCAAGCAGAAGCTCTGCCGTATGTCCATAGATCGGTAGCAGGCGGCCAAGGCGGAGGTGGCGAAGCTTCTCCAGGCCGGGGTCATTCATGAGGTTCATCACCCAGAGTGGCTCGCCAACCCCGTATTGGTCAAGAAGGCTAGCGGAGCCTGGCGTATGTGCATCGACTTCACGGCGCTCAACAAGGCGTGCCCGAAGGACAACTACCCCTTGCCACGCATTGACCAGCTGGTTGATGCCACCGCCGGGTGCGAGCTAATGAGTTTCCTCGATGCATACTCGGGTTATCATCAGGTATACATGGCCGAAGATGACGAAGATAAGACCAGTTTCATCACACCGATCGGAACCTTCTGCTTCGTCAGGATGCCCTTCGGCTTGAAGAACGCCGGTGCTACCTTCACCCGCCTCGTTGCACTTGCCCTCGCCGCCCAGCTCGGGAGGAACATGGAAGCTTATGTCGACAACGTGGTAGTCAATACCCGGCAGCTCGCTTTACACGGTCGGGATCTTCAGGAGACCTTCGACAACCTGAGGAAGGCCGGCATCAAGCTCAACCCTGACAAATGCGTCTTCGGCGTCCAGGCGGGCAAACTACTAGGCTTCCTCGTATCCGGGCGGGGCATCCAGGTGAATCCCGACAAGGTCGAGGCCATCCTAGGCATGGAGGCCCCCAAGACAACGAGGGAGGTCCAGAGGCTGGCGGGCCGCATGGCAGCCCTAAGTCGTTTCCTGTCCAGGGCGGCGGAGTGGGGTTTGCCATTTTTCAAGACGCTTCGTGGGTGCGACGGATTTACTTGGAATAGCGACTGTGCGGAGGCGTTCAACGAGCTCAAGAAACACCTAGCAAGCCTCCCCACGCTAGTCGCTCCAGTACCAGAGGCTCCCCTCTTGCTCTACCTGGCCACGTCAGTTACAGCAGTCAGCGCCGTCCTCGTCTTAGAGGAGGGCGCCATACAACGTCCTGTATACTTCGTCTCCGAAGCCCTTCAGGGCGCTAAGACGAGATATACGGAGCTGGAAAAGCTAGCCTACGCATTGGTCATGGCCTCTAGGAAACTTCAACATTACTTTTTGGCCCATCCGATCATAGTGCCCTCCTCATTCCCACTGGCGGAGATGTTGTACAACAAGGAGTCCACAGGGTGCATCGGCAAATGGGCTGCCGAGCTTGCCCCATTCTCCCTGACATACGCCTCACGGACGGCAATCAAATCCCAAGTTCTCGCTGACTTCCTGGCGGAGTGGACACCACCGGCTCAGCCCGCCCAGCAGCACAACGACCCGGTCTGGACACTCACCATCGATGGAGCCTACGGCGTCGCGGGGGCGGGCGTAGGTGCGGTGGTCGTCACACCCGAGGGACAGCGTCTGCTATATTCGGCACGCCTGGCCTTTCCGGCCACCAATAACACAGCCGAATATGAGGCGCTGCTCTTCGGCCTGGCAAAACTCAAGGTAGCCGGCGCGCGGCAGGTGCTCGTCTGTACGGACTCGCGTTTGGTGGCAGGCCACGTCGACAAGTCCTATCAAGCCAAGGACCCTAACCTGGCCAAGTACCTAGCCGCAGTTAGGGCAAGGGAAAGGCACTTCCTGGGCATCACGGTCAAGGCCATCCCTCGCACGAAAAATGAACAAGCTGACGCCCTCGCAAAGGCGGCCAGTCAACAACTGCCACCCCCCGAGGGGCCGTTTTACGAAGTACTATCGCGGGTGGCCATTGCGCAGGACAACCGGGATGCGGCCCTCGTTCACCATATTGCCCAGCAGGGCGACTGGCGAGAGCCCATCTTCAACTTTCTGCAAGGCATCGCCGAGCCGGAGGACCCCACAGAGCTCCGGCATCTACAACACCGCGCCAGGTCCTTCCGGGTGTTCGAAGGGACCCTCTACAAGAAGGGGGTCTGCACACCGCTCCTGCGCTGCCTCTCGGCCCAGGAAGGGAAGAGCCTCCTGGTGGGGATCCACGCGGGTGCGTGTGGGTCTCATCTGGCGCCGAGGTCGCTAGTCGGCAAGGCATTCAGGCAAGGTTTCTATTGGCCGACTGCCATCACTGACGCTCAGGACCTCGTGCGTCGGTGTCAGGGGTGCCAGTGGATGGCGCGTATCATCCGCAGGCCCCCGACGGCTCTCAACCCCATTCCCCCGGTGTGGCCGCTGGCGCGCTGGGGTGTCGACATAGTAGGACCGCTCCCGCGAGCCCCAGGGGACCTGCGGTTCGTGGTAGTCGCACTGGAATATTTTTCCAGATGGCCGGAGGCGGTGGCCCTGGCTAAAATAACTTCAGCGGCCATGCGGCGTTTCCTCTGGCAAAACATCATATGTCGCTTCGGCGTACCCAGAGAGCTCACTGTGGACAACAGCCTGCAGTTCGACGCCACCCTCTTCAAGGAATTTTGCGAAGGCATGGGCATCACACTTCGGTTCGCCTCGGTAGGGCACCCCCAATCTAACGGAGCGGTCGAGAGGGCGAACGGCGCCATTTTTGCCGCCGTCAAAAAGTGCCTCGTTGGGTTACCAAAAGGCACGTGGCAGACCAAGCTTCATAGCGTCCTCTGGTCCCTTCGCACGACGGTAACGCGCCCAACAGGTTCACGCCTTTCAAGCTCCTTTTTGGTGATGAAGCAGTGACGCCCGAGGAAATCAAGGCTGGTTCGCGGAGGGTCCTAGTCCGAGCGCCTGACGAGGAGCGCCGCGTGTCCTTGGATCTCCTCGACGGGGCGCGAGCAAGTGCAGCCCTACATGTCAAAAAGTACACGCGGTAGACAGTGCGTGCCCGGGACCGTTCCATATATCCGCAAGAATTCAAGCCTGGGGACCTCGTCCTCAGAACGGCGCTCCATGCGGAGACGGTCGGCAAGCTGGAGTCCAAGTGGGAAGGCCCATTCATCGTGATGGAAGCATTGCAGAAGGGAGCATATCGCCTCGCCACGCTCGAGGGACAGACTCTTCGCCACACATGGAACGCCGACAAGTTACGGCGATTGTCGGGCTTCCGGATTTCCGAACCCGGACCCTCTGTGTATTACTGCACTAGTCCCAGATCAAAGCTAGTGCACACAGTTAAACAGAAATGAATACATAACCAGCAACGCTTTATTAAAATATTAAAGAGTACAGATCGAAAGGTCTCATTATTACAATTGAGGTTTCAAGACCTCGCACACACGAAACACAGCGGAAGCAAAAGATAAACTCGGTGAAGACCCATCAATACGCCACAGGCAATTGACTGGGGAAGCGCGACCTAGTCCTCCGGGAAGAATCCATCACAGTCACAAGCGAAGCAGTAGTCGTAGTCACCTTCTTGAGCTTCGACTTCCTCTGAGTATTGTTTTTGGAGTGTAGCATGTAAGTACATAAAGTACTCCGCAAGTCTTGGAAAAAATGCATAGATGAAGGCTTGACAAAGGAAGGCTATATGGTTCTTTTGCACAAAGCAATATTTTAAATTCAATAACTACTAATTATTTTTGAAAGCATTAATTTAATAAAGTAAATGATTTTAACAGAACTAACAATTATTCTCTAGTGAAGGTTCTATCCACCAACACTAGCTTAATCTTTTCCAACTGAACCAGTTAATATTGCGGGTTACATCCACCCTCTCTGGCTCCAACCGCCAGGATTCCCTTCCGAGAGTTCCCTCCACTCTTGGAATTCAAAATTTTCATTTTAAAACCAAAACCAGAAATCTACCAGGTGAATGCATTCCTTGCCCGCCATTGACCGTGGGCACGGCTATTCGAATAGTTTTACACTCTGCAGAGGTTGTACAACTTTACCCACAAGAGATAAATTATCCTAAAAGTCAACACGCTTCCTTTGGCATGAGACCCAGATAAAATATCACAAAGCCTTTACCTTACTCTAATCTAGCTAGATACCACCATTGAGGTTTCACCGCAGTAGGCTAACCTGCCGAACCAAGCCCCCTCTTGTGCCATATGAGTCTGAGAAATCCCGTCCCTCACCGTGAATAACCGGTCCATCCACGGCACCCACTTTCCACTGGTGGCACCTAAACTAGACTATCATAAGTTAGTCGGCTAGGTCGTACCCATATAGACTTGTGGCTGTACGGTTAATGCTCAGTCTGGACAAACACAAGCGTCGGTCCTTAATTGACTAGGGTGGAACATACACTTAACAAGATCTCGTGCTAACTGCACCAATCCAAACCAACCATCCACCCTAATCTAAACCAACTTTCACATTTTATTTTATTTTTAAAGAACAGTGGTAACTCCAATTACCACTAATTTTATAAACACAAGGGTATTTCAACAAATCATAATTTCCCAATTTCCAAAATGTCCAAGGTATTAATTAGCAAGACTAAGCATTATACTACCAATCTACTATTCACAACGAGTAAGAATAATCTCATTATTAAGACAAGGAAGTTCTAGGGTGACAAAGGTACATGGCATTCAATTTCAATGGAGGGTATAACAAGATTGGAATAACTAATTCCTTAAGTTTGAACTAAAGTTTTATGTAAATAGCAATGCACATAATTTAAAATAATTAAAACATTTCAAAATCATGGGTTCAAGATGATCAAAGGAGACTTGCCTTCTTGAGTGCTGATTGGTTCTTCTTGCTGCGACTCGACGAAATCTTCAGCGACGGCGGAATCTACGCGCGAGAAGACAGACAAACAAAACAAATAAATTCAAACAAAATTCAAATAAAATCCAAAAATTCAGCAGAGGCCATAGTTGGATAGATTATGATTTTAGATGAATATAGAAATTGGAATGGCTGGATTTGGAGTTAAAATGAGAAAGTTATGCTCATTTGAAAATCTCAGATTGAATAAATCTAGAAATTCCCAAATTTCTGACAGGTGGGGCCCACTGGAATAATAGATTTTAATTTCTATTTTCCTTCTGAGAGACTGACAGATGGGGCCCCTTTGTGCAGAACTCATCGCGATCATCGACATGTGGGACCCACTTGACAGTGAGCCCACTGACTCAACCTCTGACACGTGGGACCCACTGGACTCCAGGCCCACTTGTCGAGACCAAAGACTGAGGGTGGGGCCCAGGTGCGATGGCAGCGCGAGCCGGCGGCGTGGCGTGTGGGGCCCACTTGTCAGCGCGAGATTTTAAATGAATGGCTCGACCTCAGCGTGCGGAGCCGGGGGCTCGAACGCGCGCCGAGGGAGCCAGGGGAGGGAGGAGATCGCGCTGATAACCAGATGGGCGGGGAGGCTTTGCCTACCCATATAGGGCAATCTATTCTTTTGAGTTACCTACCGGAGGGGAGGCCGGGGAAGGTGGCCGGAGGCAGGGTCGTCGGCAGCGAGGGAGTGGCGGAGGGGTGCGGATGAGGTCCAAAACACGGTCCTGGAGCGAGGTGAGTCCAACGAAGGGGTCGGCAGGGCTCGGGGACAGGCGGAGAAGGTCGGCGACGAGGGGGTGGCGGAGCTGGCTTGGGTCCTCCAGCGCGACGGTGCTCTGGCGGCGGGGAGAGGCGGCCGAGGTGTCGGGGAGGTTTGCCCGGGCGCGAGGAAGCTCGAGGTGGCGACGGCGGGCTCCGGGGATCACCGAGGCGGCGGCGATTGCTCGCCGGCGAACTTACCGTGGGCACACGGGGAACTCTCTGCGCGACGGCGCACGGGCTTAGGGAGAGAGGTGGAGCGCTCTGGGAGGTGGTGCGGGAGGAGGCGAAGCCGAGCGGGGGCTTTTATAGGGCGAGGGAGGGGACACTGGCGCGGGATTGCTCGCCGGAGATGGTGGCCGAGAAAAGGAAGGGAGCGGGGGCGAAAGGAAATCGGGGGCAGAGAAGGAAGGGAGGCGCGGCCGTTGGGGATTTGCTTCCCGCCGGGGCTCAGGGATTCCAAAACCGGGGAAAGGCAGGGAAGGCAAGGCCGGATCCGGCGCGGTCTCGGTCGGCTGGCGATAAAAGGAAAGAGGGGGGAAAGAAAGGAAAGGGGCGGCTCCGCGGGGACGACGGATCCGCGAGCGAGCCCCGCGTGCGATGAGAGAGAGAGGAGGGCGGGCGCGCGGATGGCGCCACGCGGCTCGGGAAAAGATCGGGCGGTGGCGCGTTAAGTGGAAGAAGCGGTGGATTGAGGCCGGCGCGAAGACGCGCTCATCCGAGCCGTCCACGCGTCGAGGAGGAGGAGGAAAGCGGGGCCGCCACCGACGGGCCGGGCCCGCTAGACGGCGGGGAAGGGAGGATGCGGCCGAGATCAGCCGAGCGGTGACGTGGGCGGATCTGGCCGTCCACGCGCCGCGGAGAGGCGAGGAGAATTTTTATTTTCCAAATTCGATTTAGATTTTCAGAAAAGGCTAGAAAATTATTTAGGCCTCAGAAAAATATGAAAATACCTCCAAAAATTCCAGAAAAATTCACAGAAGCTCCTGGAGATATTTTGGATTTAATAAAATTATTTCCAACTACTGTTGATATTTAATTTTCATATTTTGAATTACTTTTTAAATTTTTAAAAATAGGTTTTAAACTCCAGAAAATTCAGAAAAGCCAAATAAAAGCCAAGTAAAATCCAATTACCTTAAAATAATTAATTTGAATTTAAATTTTTCAAAAAGCCAAATTTTGGGATGTGACAAACCTACCCCCTTAGAAAGAATCTCGACCCTGAGATTTGGACGGACTAGGAAAAAGATAGGAGAGGAAAACGCAGCTTTTGGTTCCTTGATGTGCTCTCAAGCTGCTTCTTGCTTTGAACCAAATTGAAACTTACCAAGCATGATTGTTGCCCCTGGGGCACCTTTTGTGGTGATGTGGTTAACTCGTCCTCTTCCTTGTGATTGCGGAGTTCTTGGAGCTTTTCCTGTAGTTGGAGATACTCCCCGTCCTTGTCCTACAACTGGAGTTCGTGCTGGTGTATTTCCCAAATTGAAAGGAATTGGGGTGTTAATCTGAGGCTTCTGTGGGCAATTGCTTGCATAATGCCCCATCTCGTGAACTCAAAAACATTGCACTCCAAAGGCTGAGGTGATGCTTTTCTGAGGTTGGACTCCGGTAAAGATGTGGGGTTCTTGCATCTCTGAACGAGGCGCAGATCCTGGAGTTCTTGGTACATCTGTTGCAGTTGGAGTTTTGTTGAACTGGGGTGGATTCATTCGAAGTCTTGAACTGCTTGCATTATACTGTGTCTGAAAAGCCATCTTTCTCTTACGAGAGTCCTGTAATTGGTACTGAGCATCTTCTTGGACAAGGGCCTTGTTTACCAGGTGCTGGAAGGTCGGGTAATCATTGGACACCAGCTGCACCTTGAGGTTGGGGTCAAGTCCCTGCGTGAACCTCCAAATCTTGGTCGCCTCTGATGTGACCTCTTCAGATGCATACCGACGGTTGGGTGAACTTGTTGGTATTGAAACACCGAGGTTTCCCTGCTGCAGCTGGTAGAATTCTCTTTTCTTCATTTCCATTATCCCTGTAGGAATATGGGCAGTGCGGAAAGCTTCAACAAACTCATCCCAAGTGATGGCTTGTGCATTTTGATGGGCGGCGCGGTAGTTTTCCCACCAGTTAGCAGCCATTCCCTTGAGCTGGTGAGCAGCATACAACACCTTCTCGTTGTCATTGCACTGAGCTAGGACCAACTTCCTCTCCACATCCTTGATCCAATCGTCTGCCTCCAAAGGTGCACTGAACCAGCAAATGTAGGAGGCCTGGTCCTCATAAACTCTCCCAACTTAGACTGGGGAGCTTGGTTGGATGCCTGCGGAGCTTACTGTACTTGGTTTTGAGCAAGAGCTTGGAGTAGCTGCAATTGCATAGCCATCATCTGCTCCAAGTTAGGTGCTTGAGCATGAGGGGGTGGAATGTTGTTGTCTGGCTGATTGTTGACGTCACAGCTATTGCCAGGGTTGCTCCTTGTGTTCACCATCTGAAGCGGTTTCCGGGGTTAGCAAAAGGTAAGAGGGAACTAGCATAGGTAAGAGATTTAGGGGGAAACTAGACAACATCCCAAACAAACACACAAGAGAGAACAACTAGGAGAAGCTTAGCTTGAAATCAAAATAGTTTTTAAGGACGACTGTACTACAAGTATACAAGACTTGGTAAAGTCCACCTAACACACAAGAAAGTAATATATATATAGCGTTCTAAAATCGTAGGACTTTACTTGGATACTACAACTAAAGAACTAGTCCTTGCTCCTTCATGATGATGCGCTTTTCCAATTGCTTCTCATACGCAACTTAACTGAACCGTCTATACAAATTACAAAGGAAAGGGGATAAAATTACCATTCCAAAAAGAAAATAAGCAGATAGATAAGAGAGAATTCCATGACGAAGGTAAGGACAGAAAGACAAGAAAAGACAAGGATAGCACATATTAAATTTTTATTTTATAAAATAAAATTTTGAAGTTCTTCTTTCAACGACCATTCTAACTAGGTCACGTCCTACAGTCAAATTGGCTCTGATACCACCTCTGTCGGGCCCGGTTTCGAACCGGACCCTCGTATTATCGCACTAGTCCCGGATCAAAGCTAGTGCACCAGATTAAGCAGAAATGAATACATAACCAGCAACGCTTTATTACAATATTAAAAGTACAGTGAAAGGTCTCATTATTACAATTGAGGTTTCAAGACCTCGCACACTAAACACTCTGTGGAAGCAAAAGATAAACTCGGTGAAGACCCATCAATATGCCACAGCAATTAACTGGGGAAGCGCGACCTAGTCCTCCGGGAAGAATCCATCACAGTCACAAGCGAAGCAGTAGTCGTAGTCACCTTCTTGAGCTTCGACTTCCTCTGAGTATTGTTTTTGGAGTGTAGCATGTGAGTACATAAAGTACTCCGCAAGTCTTGGGAAAAATGCATAGATGAAGGCTTGACAAAGGAAGGCTATATGGTTCTTTTGCACAAAGCAATATTTTAAATTTAATTACTACTAATTATTTTCGAAAGCATTAATTTAATAAAGTAAATGATTTTAACAGAACTAACAATTATTCTCTAGTGAAGGTTCTATCCACCAACACTAGCTTAATCTTTTCCAACTGAACCAGTTAATATTGCGGGTTACATCCACCCTCTCTGTCTCCAACCGCCAGGATTCCCTTCCGAGAGTTCCCTCCACTCTTGGAATACAAAATTTTCATTTTAAAACCAAAACCAGAAATCTACCAGGTGAATGCATTCCTTGCCCGCCCTTGACCGTGGGCACGGCTATTCGAATAGTTTTACACTCTGCAGAGGTTGTACAACTTTACCCACAAGAGATAAATTATCCTAAAAGTCAACACGCTTCCTTTGGCATGAGACCCAGATAAAATATCACAAAGCCTTTACCTTACTCTAATCTAGCAAGATACCACCCGTTGAGGTTTCACCGCAGTAGGCTAAGCGCCCAACCGAAGCCCCTCTTGCGCCATATGAGTCTGATAAATCCTGTCCCTCACTTGTGAATAACCGGTCCATCCACGGCACCCACTTTCCATCGGTGGCACCTAAACTAGACTATCATAAGTTAGTCGGCTAGGTCGTACCCATATAGACTTGTGGCTGTACGGTTAATGCTAGTCTGGACAAACATAAGCGTCGGTCCTTAATTGACTAGGGTGGAACATACACTTAACAATATCTCATGCTAACTGCACCAATCCAAACCAACCATCCACCCTAATCTAAACCAACTTTCACATTTTATTTTATTTTTAAAGAACAGTGGTAACTCCAATTACCACTAATTTTATAAACACAAGGGTATTTCAACAAATCATAATTTCCCAATTTCCAAAATGTCCAAGGTATTAATTAGCAAGACTAAGCATTATACTACCAATCTACTATTCACAACGAGTAAGAATATTCTCATTATTGAGACAAGGAAGTTCTAGGGTGACAAAGGTACATGGCATTCAATTTCAATGGAGGGTATAACAAGATTGGAATAACTAATTCCTTAAGTTTGAACTAAAGTTTTATGTAAATAGCAATGCACATAATTTAAAATAATTAAAACATTTCAAAATCATGGGTTCAAGATGATCAAAGGAGACTTGCCTTCTTGAGTCTTGTGGTTCTTCTTGCTGCGACTGACGAAATCTTTGACAGCAGCGGAATCTACGCGCGAGAAGACAGACAAACAAAACAAATAAATTCAAACAAAATTCAAATAAAATCCAAAAATTCAGCAGAGGCCATAGTTGGATAGATTATGATTTTAGATGAATTTAGAAATTAGAATGGCTGAATTTGGAGTTAAAATGAGAAAGTTATGCTCATTTGAAAATCTCAGATTGAATAAATCTAGAAATTCCCAAATTTCTCGACAGTGTGGGGCCTTTGGAATAATAGATTTTAATTTCTATTTTCCTTTCGAGAGATCGACAGATGGGGCCCCATCAGTAACTCTCGGCGGTGGATCGACATGTGGGACCCACTGGACAGTGAGCCCACTGACTCAACCTCTGACACGTGGGACCCACTGGACTCTAGGCCCACTTGTCGAGACCCCGGACAGAGGGTGGGGCCCGGTGCGATGGCAGCGCGAGCCGGCGGCCGCCGGCGTGTGGGGCCCACTTGTCGCGCGAGATTTTAAAGAATGGCTCGACCTCGGCGTGCGGGCCGGGGGCTCGAAGCAGCGAGGAGCTGGGGGAGGGAGGAGATCGCGATAACCGGATGGGCGGGAGGCTTTGCCTACCCATATAGGGCAATCTATTCTTTTGAGTTACCTCGAGGGGAGGCCGGGAAGGTGGTGGAGGTGGTCGTCGGCGGCGAGGAGTGGCGAGGAGTGCGGATGAGGTCCAAAACACGGTCTCGAGGCGGCGAGCCCAACGAAGTCGGCGGGGCTCGTGGGCGAGGCGAGAAGGTCGGCGGCGGGTGGCGGAGCCGCTCGGGTCCTCCGGCGCGCCAGCGCTCGGCGGCGGGAGAAGCGATCGAGTGTCGGGAGGTTTGCCCGGGCGCGAGGAAGCTCTAGGTGGCGACGGCAGGCTCCGGGGATCACCGAGGCGGCGGCGATTGCTCGCCGGCAAACTTACCGTGGGCGCACGGGGAACTCTCTGCGCGACGGCGCTCGGGGCTTAGGGAGAGAGGTGGAGCGCTCTGGGAGGTGGTGCGGGAGGAGGCGGCGGCGAGCGGGGCTTTATAGGGCGGGGAGGACAGCGGCGGGATTGCTCGCCGGAGATGGTGGCCCAGAAAAGGAAGGGAGCGGGGGCGAAGGAAATCGGGGGCAGAGAAGGAAGGAGGCGCGGCGTTGGGATTTGCTTCAGCGGGCTCGTGGATTCCAAAACCGGGAAAGCGAGGAAGGCAAGGCGGATCCGCGCGGTCTCGATCGGTGGCGATAAAAGGAAAGAGGGGGAAAGAAAGGAAAGGCGGCTCGCAGGGCAGCGGATCCGACAGCGGCCCCACGTCTGATGAGAGAGAGAGGAGGCGGCGGGCGGTGCGGATGGCTGCCACGCGGCTCGGGGAAAAGATCGGGCGGTGGCGCGGTTAAGTGGAAAGGGCGGTGGATTGAGGCCGGGCGCGAAGACGCGGCTCATCCGAGCCGTCCACGCGTCGGGCGAGGAGGAGGGGAAGGCGGGGCCGCCGGCTGACGGGCCGGGCCCGCTAGACAGCAAGGGGAAGGGGAGGATGCGGCCAGGATCAGGCCGAGCGGCGACGTGGGCTGTCACATCCCAAAATTTAGCTTTTTGAAAAAATTTAAATTCAAATTAATTATTTTAAGGTAATTCAATTTTACTTGGCTTTTATTTGCCTTTCTGGATTTTCTGGAATTTAAAAACTATTTTTAGAATTTAAAAAGTAATTCAAAATATGAAAATTAAATATCAACAGTAGTTGGAAATAATTTTATTTAGTCCAAATATGTCCAGGAGCTTCTGTGAATTTTTGTGGAATTTTTGGAGGTATTTTCATATTTTTCTGAGGCCTAATTAATTTTCTAGCCTTTTCTGAAAATCAAAATCAAGTTCTGAAAATAAAAATCTCTCCCTTTCCCTCCGGTAGACGCGTGGACGGCCCAGATCCGCCCACGTCGCGCTCGGTCAATCGAGCCACCCTCCCTTCCTCGCCGTCCGGTGGCCCGGCCGTCACCGGCGGCCCCGCCTTCCCTCCTCCTCGCCCGGCGCGTGGCGGCTCGATGAGCCGAGTCTCCGCGCTGAGCCATCCAGCCGCCCACTCACTTCATCCTCACCTCGCTGACCGCGGCCCCGCCGCCACCGCACGCGCACTCGCTCCCGCTGCCACCCGGCCCCGCCTGTCAGGCCCGTCGTCCCCGCGGAGCCGCCTCCTTCCTTTCTCTTCCCCCCTCTTTCCTTTCTCGCCGGCCGACCAAATCCTCGACGGACCCGGCCTTTCCTTCCTCGTCTCTCTGCGGTTTTGGAAGCCTCGGACGCCGCCGCGACCGAATCCCCAAATCCCCGCGCCTCCCTTCCTTCCGCGCCCCCTCCTTCCTTTCTTCCCCCAAACTTTCCTTCTCCGGCCGCTAGCAACGGCGAGCAATCGCCGCGCCCCTGCTCCCCCTCAGCCCCTATAAATACCCCCCTCGGCTTCGCCTCCTCCCGCACCACCTTCTAGAGCTCTCCGCCTCCTCTCCCGAGCCCCGTAGAGCCCTGCCACCGTGCCACCTTCCCCTCCGAGCTCCGCCCAACTCCGGTGAGCCTTCGCCGCCGCCTCGGTCATCCCCGGAGCCCGCCGTCGCCACCCCGAGCATCCTCACGCACGGGCGATCCTCCCCGACCCCTCGGCTGCCCCTCCCCGTCACCGGAGCGCCGTCGCATCGGAGCTCCCGAGCCGTCGTCGCTGCCACCTCGTCGACGGCCGTCTCCGTTCGTCCCCAAGCTTCGCCGACCCTTCCAACCAAACCCCCTCCGCGCCAGGATTGTATTCTACGCGTCACCCGAGCACCTCGGCCTCCCCGCCGCCGGCGCGCGTCGCCTCGATCACCTCGCCGGGCCACCCGAAGGTACCCCTCAAGAGGGTTACCTACCCTTATTGGGTAGGCAACGCCTCCCGCTCACTTGGCTAGCGCTGCGCTCGTAACTCCTGCGCGCGTTCGAGCCTCGGCTCGCGCGTGAGGTTGAGTTTTCGTTTATTTTCCGGGTGACAAGTGGGTCCCACCCGTCGCCGCCGCCGGCTCTGCTGGTACTGCCGCCTGGGCCCCACCAGTCTGCGTCAGCCTCTGACAAGTGGGTCCAGATGCCAGTGGGTCCCACCTGTCAGTGACCGAAGAAAATGAGGTCACTGACAGAGGGGTCCCACATGTCAGTGACCAGCAGAGAATACTGCTCCGTGGGTCCCACCTGTCAGTCTCCCGAGATAAAAATAAAAGAATAAAACTTAATTCTCCAGTGGGTCCCACCTGTCAGAAATTTCCAAATTTCTAGATTTATTCAAATCTGAGATTTTCAAATGAGCATAACTTTCTCATTTTAACTCCAAATCCAGCCATTCAAATTTCTAAATTCATCTAAAATCATAATCTATCCAACTATGGCCTCTGTTGATTTTTTGGATTTTATTTGAATTTTATTTGTATTTATTTGCTTTGTTTGCCTCGTCTTTCCTCGCGTAGATTCCAACGTTGTCGACGATCCCTCTTCACAGCAACAAGAAGATCCAGAAACCCTGCAAGAAGGCAAGTCTCCTTTGATCATCTTGAACCTATGCTTTTGAAAATGTTTTAATTATTTTAAATTGTATGCATTGCTATTTGCATAATAGTCACTAGTTCAAATCTTTAGGAATTAGTTATTCCAACTTTGTTATGCCCTCATTTGACATTGATTGCCATGTACCTTGTCACCCTAGAACTTCCTTTGTCTCAATAATGAGATTACTATTAAACTTTGTGAATATTAGAATGTTAGGGTAATGCTTAGTCTTGCTATCTAATAACTTTGAAAAATCTTGAAAATGGGAAATTATGATTTATTATTAAATCCTTGTGTTTGAAAGTGAAGTGGCAATTGGAGTTGTCACTGTGATTTTAAAATAAAATAAAAATTTGAAAGTTGGTTTAGATTAGGGTGGATGGCTGTTGGGTTGGTGCAGTAAGCACGAAAACTTGTTAAGTGTATGTTCCACCCTAGTCAAGTAAGGACCGAGCGCTTGTGTTTGTCCCAAGCGAGCATTAACAGTACAACCACAAGTCTATATGGGTGCGACCTAGCTAACTAACTTATGATAGTCTAGTTTAGGTGCCACGGTGGAAAGTGGATACCGAGGATGGGTGGTTATCCTGAGTGAGGGAGAGATTTCTTGTACTCATATGGCGCAAGAGGGGCTTGGTTCGGGCGGTTAGCCTACTGCGGTGAAACCTCAGTGGGTGGTATCTAGCTAGATTAGAGTAAGGTAAAGGCTTTGTGATATTTTATCTGGGTCTCATGCCAAAGGAAGCGTGTTGACTTCTAGGATAATTTATCTCTTGTGGGTAAAGTTGTACAACCTCTGCAGAGTGTAAAACTATTCGAATAGCCGTGCCCACGGTCAAGGGCGGGCAAGGAATGCATTCACATGGTAGATTTCTGGTTTTGTTTTAAAATCAAAAGTTTTGTATTCCGAGAGTGGAGGGAACTCTCGGAAGGGTATCCTGGCGGTTGGAGCCAGAGAGGGTGGATTTAACCCGCAGTATTAAACTTGATCAAATTGATTAATCTAGTGTTGGTAGATGGAACCTTCACTAGGGAATAATTGTTAGTTCTGTTAAAATCATTTACTTTGTTAAATGGATGCCTTCGAAAATAATTAGTAGTAATTGAAATTTTAAAATATTGCTTTGTGCAAAAGAACCATATGGCCTTCCTTTGTTAAGCCTTGCATCTATGCATTTTTCCCAAGACTTGCGGAGTACTTTATGTACTCACATGCTACACTTAAAAATAAAATCTCAGAGGAAGTTGCAGCTCAAGAAGGTGACTACGACTCTTTGTTTAGCTTGTGGGCTGCGATGGATTCTTCCCGGAGGACTAGGTCGCGCTTCCCCAGTCAACTGCCTGTGGCATCTTGATGGGTCTACTTTGATTTCACTTTGCTTCCGCTGTGTTTTGATTGTGCGAGGTCTTGAAACCTCCAATGTAATAATGTGACCCTGTGGTCAGGAGTTGGAGTCGACTTATCGCATTGCGGTACACGGGGAAATTTGGTGGTATCGTTGAATCGACTCTTCAAGGCTCAATAGGTAAGAGGGAAAAGCAAAGGTAAGCGGTAAACTCGTCTAAGGGGATATTCTAATGGCAACCTAAACTAAGCAAACACTTAGCCGAAAAGGCTAACAAAAGAAACGATAAACTCCACAAAAAGATTTTTGACATGACTGCATCATAATGCTAGAAGCAAAACTGCAGCTCACATCACACCCAATGGCAAATAAGAAGCAAGACGATCTACACGATACTAAAACTATAACAAGGTTCAAATCTAATGGCTCCTCATCTTCACGGAAATCTCCAATTCTTGTCTTGACATATTGGGGTGCTTCCTTGATCCAAACTTCACGGCACAGCTTGAAGAATTCCATGCCAACTTTCACTTTGGACACTCGAGACATCTATGGACATTATAGAGATAAGAAGTCAATTTGAGTTTCGAAAACAAGTTCTCAGAGGAGACAAGGAGCAAGAATCCTAAGAATGAGGTAAGAATCAAGAATTAATAGACAATCATTTGGTTGATTTGATTTAGAAAATAAATTTTGAAAACTTGACTAATTCGACCACTCTAACTAGGGCTCCGTCCTACAGTCGATATAGCTCTGATACCATCCCTGTAGAGACCCGAATATACAAATCCGGACTCTCCTGTGTATTCTGCACTAGTCCAGGATCACGCTAGTGCACACAGTATAAACAAAGATGAAATATCGAACATATCACGATTTACTAAGAAAAGACTCAAATATTATTAATAATCATCAGAGTACGACCTTATGGTCAAGCTTACAATTAATAGCCTAAAAAGGCTTAAAAGAAACTAGCGGAAATCCAAAAGAAAGCGCAGCAACCAATCGACACACCCACGGGCTATCGGTGGAGAAGCGAAGCCTAATCCACGAAGGCGTGAAGTACTCTCCTACGGAACCTCTGCTGGTGATACTCCTCCTCCTCAAGCGAGCAACGGGGCATAAAGCCGTGAGTACATTGGTACTCGGCAAGCCGTTGTAACAAGATGCAATATAGTATGCAAGGCTTACCAATGGAAGGTGAAAGGTTAATTTGCATAAAGCGGCATTTGAAAATACAATAAATAGATTGAAGCGCATTTGAAGTAAAACAATAATAAATAATAATCAAAGGAATTGAAGTAACCACTTATGGATCTCCCATCCATAAGCTAAACCAACCACTTATGGACCTCCCATCCACAAGCTAAACCAACAGTGAATTAACCATCCACTGTCTAAAACTTTTTAGAAATAACTATACCTTGTGTGAAATCACCGAGCATTGTCCATAACCGAGGACGCGGCTATTCGAATAGTTTTACACTCTGCAGAGGTCGCACAACTGTACCCACACGATGTGATAATCCTCACGTTAAAGAAAATCACAACAAAGCCTTTACAATGTTCAATTCCAACCCAATCCCGCCCGCTAGGGTTTCGCATCACACCCCCCCTTGCGCCTCATGGAAATCAGCAACCATGTTCATCCCAGCGAGATTGAAATTGAAACATCCCAAATTAATCAGCCAGGTCTGTCCCATACCAGACATGTGGTTTGCACGTAAGACTCAGATCAATGGCGCACAAAGTTAAGTCCTTAAGTGTACCCGGGCGAGACTTCCACATCCCACGAAGTGAATCCACACCTCCCCTTTCTTTGCGATCATTCGCGCGAGTGAAAACCAATTTTGTATAACCACGCCAATGGCGCACCAACGTCACGGCACAAATTTTATAACAGTGGCACCAACCACGATTCACTGTGGCACCAACCACAATTCAATATCTCATTAAGTCAAATTAATTAATCACATGTGATGATGAACCCTTTCGCAAAATAAGCAAGGCTAAGCATTCTAATCGTACCAACCCAATGTGACAAATAACATAGCATCACTAATTAAATTCCCAACCTAAGGTGACAATGGCATCAAGGTATTCCAAAATATCAAGGAGGGAAAATAACCAATTGGGACGATAACTACCAATACAAGGGTTTGAATAAAAATAGCGATGCAAGATAATTTAAAACAAAATAATTAAATAATAGATTGCAAACTGGGTTCAACATGATCAAAGGACACGACTTGCCTTGGCCTTGCTCAGTTAGGAATTCTTGATCTTCGAATCCGGCTTCAGCACCTTCGAACGCGTGATCTAACGAGAGAGAAAGCGAAACGAAACACAAAAACAAATTCAAATAAAACTCAAATAAACTTCAAAAACTGCAAAACCAGAACCAAAAGATAGAGCTCAATTTTAGATGAATTTAGGAAGAAGAATCGGGTCGATCGGAGCTAGGACGAAGGAGAACGAGCGATCTAAAGTTTGCCGGGTGAGAAAATGCTGGAAATTCACAGATGTTACTGTTCATCCGAGAGCAATTCTTTTGGCGAGAAGGCTAGCGCTGGCGAGAGGAGGCATGGGAGATGAATCTAACTAGCAACATGGGTTGTTAGGGATCTAAGGCACACATAGGAACTGACGGCACGCCAAACGGAGACCGTTGACGGCACGGGCGGCTACAACGACATGGGTAGGAGAGAGGAATAAAATCCGGGCATAGGACATGGAGAAGTAGGGTGAGCACGGGCTAGAACGCGGCTTGGCGAAGCTAGGAAAATTATCGGCTCGGCCAGAAACCCCCGGAGATGGCACAAGCGGCGTTTGAGCGGCGTCGGGAAGGGCAAAGGAAAAACTTAATATCTTGGTGCTCGGTGAGCGAAATCTAAAACCACTTAGAGGGTAGCTACCTGAGATGGTTTGGCACAAAGTGACGCGAGCGGATTGGTGAAAACATCACCGGGTAGATGGGGACACGGGATGCCATCGGCGGACATGGCGAGGTTCGGGCCAAAAATTTGTGGAGGCTTTTGGGAAGCGGAAGTGAGCACGGCGAGAACGTGACTACACAAGTCTAAGAAAATTACGGCAAGGGCTAAAGCTTACGGAGGCGGCGAATCGGCGTCGAGAAGCGCTCTTGACCTAGATTGGGAAAACTTCGATTCCGGGAGATTGGCTGCACCAAAATCAAATTAACTTGGCAAGAAGGTAGATTGGACATGAAGGCACAATGTGACGCGAAAGGATCACGGAGAAACTCACGAATAGCTCGAGACACGGCGAGCAAATTCGGGACCGGAGGGCTTCGGTGCGGCGGCGTCCTGGGCTTTGAGGGAACTTAGCACGGCTTGGGATGGGTTTAGGGGAGCCAAGGGGTCGTATTTATAGGCTTGGAAGAGGTAGAAACCGACTCCAATTCGTGGATTTCGGTTTAGAGTCTGTTTCAGAAAATTGGAGATAAAAGACAAACGGATGAACGAAACAGAAAGAGACCAGTTGGGATGGATTCCTTGCATGATTTGGCACAACTTTCCTTTTGGGAAGACATTGAGATAAGGTCCGGATTGAAAGTTATGAAGAGAGAGAAAATCGGAAAAAATCTGTACATGGCGAACAAATCGATCGGGCTCGCGCGCTGGAGACGACGCGTGCATTCTCTCTCCTCTTTTTTTTTTGGAAATATCAAATTGAGCTCAAACAAACTCCAAAAAAATCCCAGAAAAAACAGAAAAATTCCTTGTGACACAAGGAACACAAATAAAATATTTTTGGCAAATATTAATATTTAATTTAATCATATTAAATCTTTTTGATTAATGAAAATTCCAACTAAGCTTTAATTAATTCCAGAAAAATTCAAATGGTGAATTTTATTTTAAAAGCTTCAAAAAGGCTCTGAAAATCAGGATGTTACAGCACGAGAGGTATAGCGGCGTCAGCCCCTGTTGTATGATGCTTGCCAGCGCAAACGGGAGTTCAATAAAACTCGTTGTTCGCAAAAAGTGCCGTTGTCTGGCCACGATGTGCGGAAGTCAACGGACTCTAAATAAGACGTAGCGTCGAGGTCCGCCTCCGCACGCGAGAGTCTACGGACTATAAATTAAGTTGTAGCGTCGAGGTTCGCCTCCGCACGCGCCAGTCCACGGACTCTAAATAAGACGTAGCGTCGAGGTCGCCGCACGCGCGAGAGTCTACGGACTATAAATTAAGTCGTAGCGTCGAGGTTCGCCTCCGCACGCGCCAGTCCACGGACTCTAAATAAGACGTAGCGTCGAGGTCCACCTCCGCACGCGAGAGTCTACGGACTATAAATTAAGTCGTAGCGTTGAGGTTCGCCTCCGCACGCGACAGTCCACGGACTCTAAATAAGACGTAGCGTCGAGGTCCGCCTCCGCACGCGAGAGTCTACGGACTATAAATTAAGTCGTAGCGTCGAGGTTCGCCTCGCGCGCGCCGATCCACGGACTCTAAATAAGGCGTGGCGTCGAGGTCCGCCTCGCGCGCGAGTCTACGGACTATAAATTATGTCGTAGCGTCGAGGTTCGCCTCCGCACGCGCCAGTCCACGGACTCTAAATAAGACGTAGCGTCGAGGTCCCCCTCCGCACGCGAGAGTCTACGGACTATAAATTAAGTCGTAGCGTGGAGGTTCGCGCCGCGCGCGGCGGTCCACTGACTCTAAATAAGGCGAAGCGTCGAGGTCGCCGCGCGCGCGAGTCTACGGACTATAAATTAAGTCGTAGGCGTCGAGGTTCACCTCCGCACGCGCCGATCCACGGACTCTAAATAAGGCGTGGCGCCGAGGTCCGCCTCCGCGCGCCGAGTCACGGACTATAAATTAAGTGGTAGCGTCGAGGTTACGCCTCGCGCGCGCCGATCCACGGACTCTAAATAAGACGTACCGTCGAGGTCCGCCTCCGCACCCGACAGTCTACGGACTATAAATTAAGTCGTAGTGTTGAGGTCGCGCCGCGCGCGCGCGCCCACAGACTCTAAATAAGGCGCAGCGCCGAGGCGCCTCCCACGCGCAGTCTACGGAATATGAATTAAGTCGTGGCGTCGAGGTCGCCTCGCGCGCGCCGATCCACGGACTCTAAATAAGGCGTGGCGTCGAGTCGCCTCCGAGCGCGAGTCTACGGACTATAAATTAAGTCGTAGCGTCGAGGTTCGCCTCGCACGCCGATCCACGGACTCTAAATAAGGCGTGGCGTCGAGTCGCCTCGCACGCGAGTCTACGGACTATAAATTAAGTCGTAGCGTTGAGGTTCGCCTCCGCGCGCCGATCCACGAGCTCTAAATAAGGCGCAGCGCCGAGGTCCGCCGCCTCGCGCGAGTCCACTGAGTATGAATTAAGTCGTAGCGTCGAGGTTCCCTCCGCACGCGCGATCCATCCTGATTCTAAATAAGACGTAGCGTCGAGGTCCGCCTCCGCACGCGAGAGTCTACGGACTATAAATTAAGTCGTAGCGTCGAGGTTCGCCACCGCACGCGCCAGTCCACGGACACTAAATAATACGTAGTGTCGAGGTCCACCTCCGCACGCGAGAGTCTACGGACTATAAATTAAGTCGTAGCGTCGAGGTTCGCCTCCCCACGCGCCAGTCCACGGACTCTAAATAAGACGTAGCGTCGAGGTCCGCCTCCGCACGCGAGAGTCTACGGACTATAAATTTAGTCGTAGCGTCGAGGTTCACCTCGCGCGCGCGATCCACGGACTCTAAATAAGGCGTGGCGTCGAGGTCGCCTCCACGCGAGAGTCTACGGACTATAGATTAAGTCGAAGCGTCGAGTCCGGCTCGCACGCGCCGATCCACGGACTCTAAATAAGGCGTAGCGTCGAGGTCGCCTCGCGCGCGAGTCTCACGGACTATAAATTAAGTCGTAGCGTCGAGGTTACGCCTCGCCGCGCGATCCACGACTCTAAATAAGACCTAGCGTCGAGTCGCCTCCGCACGCGAGAGTCTACGAACTATAAATTAAGTCGAAGGCGTCGAGGTTCGCCTCCGCACGCGCCAGTCCACGGACTCTAAATAAGACGTAGCGTCGAGGTCCGCCTCCGCACGCGAGAGTCTACGGACTATAAATTAAGTCGTAGCGTCGAGGTTCGCCTCCGCACGCGCCAGTCCACGGACTCTAAATAAGACGTAGCGTCGAGGTCCGCCTCCGCACGCGAGAGTCTACGGACTATAAATTAAGTCGTAGCGTCGAGGTTCGCCTCCGCACGCGCCAGTCCACGGACTCTAAATAAGACGTAGCGTCGAGGTCCGCCTCCGCACGCGAGAGTCTACGGACTATAAATTAAGTCGTAGCGTCGAGGTTCGCCTCCGCACGCGCGAGTCCACGGACTCTAAATAAGACGTAGCGTCGAGGTCCGCCTCCGCGCGCGAGTCTACGGACTATAAATTAAGTCGTAGCGTCGAGGTTCGCCTCCGCACGCGCCAGTCCACGGACTCTAAATAAGACGTAGCGTCGAGGTCCGCCTCGCGCGCGAGTCACGGACTATAAATTAAGTCGTAGCGTCGAGTTACGCCTCGCGCGCGCGATCCACGGACTCTAAATAAGGCGTAGCGTCGAGGTCCGCCTCGCGCGCGCGAGTCTACGGACTATAAATTAAGTCGTAGCGTCGAGGTTCGCCTCGCGCGCGCCCGATCCACGGACTCTAAATAAGGCGTAGCGTCGAGTCGCCTCTCGCGCGAGAGTCTACGGACTATAAATTAAGTCGAAGCGTCGAGTTACGCCTCGCGCGCGCCGATCCACGGACTCTAAATAAGGCGTAGCGCCGAGGTCGCCTCGCGCGAGAGTCTACGGACTATAAATTAAGTCGTAGCGTCGAGGTTCGCCTCCGCACGCGCCAGTCCACGGACTCTAAATAAGACGTAGCGTCGAGGTCCGCCTCCGCACGCGAGAGTCTACGGACTATAAATTAAGTCGAGCGTCGAGGTTCGCCTCGCACGCGCCCGTGCCACGGACTCTAAATAAGACGTAGCGTCGAGGTCGCCTCCGCACGCGCGAGTCTACGGACTATAAATTAAGTCGAAGCGTCGAGGTTCGCCTCCGACGCGCCCGATCCACGGACTCTAAATAAGGCGTAGTGTCGAGGTCCGCCCTCCGCGCGAGAGTCTACGGACTATAAATTATGTCGTAGCGTCGCGGTTACGCCTCCGCCGCGCCCGATCCACGGACTCTAAATAAGGCGAGCGTCGAGTCGCCTCCGCACGCGAGAGTCTACGGACTATAAATTAAGTAACCGTGGCGTCGAGGTTCGCCTCGCGCGCGCGATCCACGGACTCTAAATAAGGCGTGGCGCCGAGGTCCGCCGCACGCGCGAGTCTACGGACTATAAAGTATGTCGTAGCGTTGAGGTTCGCCTCGCCACGCGCCGATCTATAGACTCTAAATAAGGCGTAGCGCCGAGGGCGCCCGCACGCGCACTCCACGGACTATGAATTAAGTTGTAGCGTCGAGATTCGCCTCGCGCGCGCGATCCACGGACTCTAAATAAGGCGTGGCGTCGAGGTCCGCCTCGCTGCGCGAGTCTACGGACTATAAATTAAGTCGTAGCGTCGAGGTTCGCCTCCGCACGCGCCAGTCCACGGACTCTAAATAAGACGTAGCGTCGAGTTCCGCCTCCGCACGCGAGAGTCTACGGACTATAAATTAAGTCGTAGCGTCGAGGTTTGCCTCGCGCGCGCCATCCACGGACTCTAAATAAGGCGTCCGCCTCCGCGCGCGAGAGCGTCGAGGTCCGCCTCGCGCGAGTCTACGGACTATAAATTAAGTCGTAGCGTCGAGGTTCGCCTCGCGCGCGCGATCCACGGACTCTAAATAAGGCGTAGCGTCGAGGTCCGCCTCGCGCGCGAGTCTACGGACTATAAATTAAAGTCGTACGCGTCGAGTTACGCCTCGCGCGCCGCACGCGATCCCACGGACTCTAAATAAGACGTAGCGTCGAGGTCGCCTCCGCACGCGAGAGTCTACGGACTATAAATTAAGTCGTAGCGTCGAGGTTCGCCTCCCGCCGCGCGAGTCCACGGACTCTAAATAAGACGTAGCGTCGAGGTCCGCCTCCGCACGCGAGAGTCTACGGACTATAAATTAAGTCGTAGCGTCGAGGTTCGCCTCACGCGCGCCGATCCACGGACTCTAAATAAGGCGTAGCGTCGAGGTCGCCTCCGCGCGCGAAGTCTCACGGACTATAAATTAAGTCGAGCGTCGAGTTCCGCCTCGCGCGCCCGATCCACGGACTCTAAATAAGGCGTGGCGTCGAGGTCGCCTCACGCGCGAGTCTACGGACTATAAATTAAGTCGTAGCGTCGAGGTTCGCCTCCGCGCGCCGATCCACGGACTCTAAATAAGGCGTGGCGTCGAGGTCGCCTCCGCGCGCGAGTCTACGGACTATAAATTAAGTCGAGGCGTCGAGTTACGCCTCGCGCGCGCCCGATCCACGGACTCTAAATTAAGGCGTGGCGTCGAGTCGCCTCCTCCGCGCGAGAGTCTACGGACTATAAATTAAGTCGAAGCGTCGAGGTTCGCCTCCGCGCGCGATACCACGGACTCTAAATAAGACGTGAGCGTCGAGGTCCGCCTCGCGCGCGAGTCTACGGACTATAAATTAAGTCGTAGCGTCGAGGTTGCGCCTCACGACTCTAAATAAGACGCGCCGCCGAGGTCCGCCTCGCACGCGAGAGTCCACGGACTCTAAATAAGGCGTGGCGTCGAGGTCGCCGCCGGCACCGCGCCTCGCGCGAGTCTACGGACTATAAATTAAGTCGTAGCGTCGAGGTTCGCCTCCGCACGCGCCAGTCCACGGACTCTAAATAAGACGTAGTGTCGAGGTCCGCCTCCGCACGCGAGAGTCTACGGACTATAAATTATGTCGTAGCGTCGCGGTTCGCCTCCGCACGCGCCAGTCCACGGACTCTAAATAAGGCGTAGCGTCGAGGTCCGCCTCGCGCGCGAGTCTACGGACTATAAATTAAGTCGTAGCGTCGAGGGTCGCCTCCGCACGCGCCAGTCCACGGACTCTAAATAAGACGTAGCGTCGAGGTCCGCCTCCGCACGCGAGAGTCTACGGACTATAAAGTATGTCGTAGCGTTGAGGTCCGCCTCCGCACGCGCCAGTCTATAGACTCTAAATAAGACGTAACGGGGGGACGCCTCCGCGCGCACTCCACGGAGTATGAATTAAGTTGTAGCGTCGAGATTCGCCTCCGCACGCGCCAGTCCACGGACTCTAAAGAAGACGTAGCGTCGAGGTCCGCCTCCGCACGCGAGAGTCTACGGACTATAAATTAAGTCGTAGCGTTGAGGTCCGCCTCCGCACGCGCCAGTCTACAGACTCTAAATAAGACGCAATGGGGGGACACCTCCGCGTGCACTCTACGGAGTATGAATTAACTCGTAGCGTCGAGATTCGCCTCCGCACGCGCCAGTCCACGGACTCTAAATAAGACGTAGCGTCGAGGTCCGCCTCCCCACGCGAGAGTCTACGGACTATAAATTAAGTCGTAGCGTCGAGGTTCGCCTCAGCACGCGCCAGTCCACGGACTCTAAATAACACGTAGCTTCGAGGTCCGCCTCCGCACGCGAGAGTCTACAGACTATAAATTAAGTCGTAGCGTCGAGGTTCGCCTCCCCACGTGCCAGTCCACGGACTCTAAATAAGACGTAGCGTCGAGGTCCGCCTCCGCACGCGTGAGTCTACGGACTATAAATTAAGTCGTAGTGTCGAGGTTCGCCTCCGCACGCGCCAGTCCACGGACTCTAAATAAGACGTAGCGTCGAGGTC
Organism: Dendrocalamus sinicus; assembly: GCA_036346575.1. NCBI lineage: Eukaryota > Viridiplantae > Streptophyta > Magnoliopsida > Poales > Poaceae > Dendrocalamus > Dendrocalamus sinicus. The sequence continues at coordinate 24,051,310 of CM070666.1, read as the reverse complement.
CGCATCCGCACGTGAGAGTCTACGGACAATAAATTAAGTCGTAGCGTTGAGGTCCGCCCTCGCGCGCGCGATCTGAACTCTAAATAAGACGCAAGCGGGGCGCTTCCACGCCGCACTCTGAGTATGAATTAACTCGAGCGTCGAGGTTCGCCTCCGCCTGCGCCGATCCACGGACTCTAAATAAGGCGCAGTCGAGGTCCGCCTCCGCACGCGAGAGTCTACGGACTATAAATTAAGTCGTAGCGTTGAGGTCCGCCTCCGCACGCGCCGATCTGAACTCTAAATAAGACGCAACGGTGGGACGCCTCCGCGCGCACTCTACGGAGTATGAATTAAGTCGTAGCGTCGAGGTTCGCCTCCGCGCGCGCGATCCACGGACTCTAGATAAGGCGTGGCGTCGAGTCGCTGCGCGCACGCGAGTCTCTACGGACTATAAATTAACTTCGTAGCGTCGAGGTTCGCCTCGCGCGCGCATGTCCACGAACTCTAAATAAGGCGTAGCGTTGAGGTCCGCCTCCGCTCGCGAGAGTCTACGGACTATAAATTAAGTCGTAGCGTCGAGGTTCGCCTCCGCACGCGCCAGTCCACAGACTCTAAATAAGACGTAGTGTCGAGTCGCCTCGCGCGCAGTCTACGGACTATAAATTAACTCGTAGCGTCGAGTTACGCCTCCGCGCGCCGATCCACGGACTCTAAATAAGGCGTAGCGTCGAGGTCGCCTCCGCACGCGAGTCTACGGACTATAAATTAAGTCGTAGCGTCGAGTTTCGCCTCGCGCGCGCGATCCACGGACTCTAAATAAGGCGTAGCGTCGAGTCGCCTCGCGCGCGAGTCTACGGACTATAAATAAAGTCGTAGCGTCGAGGTACGCCTCGCGCGCGATCCACGGACTCTAAATAAGGCGTGGCGTCGAGGTCGCCTCGCCGCGCCAGTCTACGGACTATAAATTAAGTGCGTGCGCGTCGAGGTTACGCCTCGCCGCGCGCACCGATCCACGGACTCTAAATAAGGCGTGGCGTCGAGGTCCGCCTCCGCCGCGAGAGTCTCACGGACTATAAATTAAGTCGTAGCCTCGAGGTACGCCTCGCACGCGCCGATCCACGGACTCTAAATAAGGCGTGGCGTCGAGGTCCGCCTCCGCACGCGAGTCTACGGACTATAAATTAAGTCGTAGCGTCGAGGTTCGCCTCCGCACGCGCCAGTCCACGGACTCTCAATAAGACGTAGCGTCGAGGTCCGCCTCCGCACGCGAGTCTACGGACTATAAATTAAGTCGTAGCGTCGAGGTTACGCCTCGCGCGCGCCGATCCACGGACTCTAAATAAGGCGTAGTGTCGAGTCCGCCTCGCGCGCGAGTCTCGGACTATAAATTAAGTCGTGGCGTCGAGGTTCGCCTCCGCGCGCGCCGATCCACGGACTGTAAATAAGGCGTGGCGTCGAGGTCGCCTCGCGCGCGAGAGTCTACGGACTATAAATTAAGTCGAAGCGTCGAGGTTCGCCTCGCACGCGCCGATCCACGGACTCTAAATAAGGCGTAGCGCCGAGTCCGCCTCCGCACGCGAGTCTCGGACTATAAATTAAGTCGAAGCGTTGAGGTCCGCCGCACGCTGCGCCGATCTATAGACTCTAAATAAGGCGTAGCGCCGAGCGCCTCGCGCGCACTCCACGGAGTATGAATAGCGCCGAAGTTGTAGCGTCGAGATTAGTCGCCTCCGCTGCCTCGCCGCGCGGTCCACGGACTCTAAAGAAGGCGTGGCGTCGAGGTCCGCCTCCCGCGCGCGAGTCTACGGACTATAAATTAAGTCGTAGCGTTGAGGTCGCCTCGCGCGCGCGCGATCCACGACTCTAAATAAGGCATAGCAATGAGGACACCTCGCGCGTGCACTCTGAGTATGAATTAACTCGTTGCGTCGAGGTTCGCCTCCGCACGCGCCAGTCCACGGACTCTAAATAAGACGTAGCGTCGAGGTCCGCCTCCCCACGCGAGTCTACGGACTATAAATTAAGTCGTAGCGTCGAGGTTCGCCTCGGCCGCGCGCCGATCACGGACTCTAAATAACACGTAGCCGAGGTGCGCCTCGCTGCGCGAAGTCTACGGACTATAAATTAAGTCGATGGCGTCGAGTTCGCCTCCCACGTGCGATCCACGGACTCTAAATAAGGCGTGGCGTCGAGTCGCCTCGCGCGCGTGAGTCTACGGACTATAAATTAAGTCGTAGCGTCGAGGTCCGCCTCACGCGGCGCTCACGGAGTATGAATTAACTTCGTAGCATCGAGGTTACGCCTCCGCACGCGCGCGATCCACGGACTCTAAATAAGGCGTAGCGTCGAGTTCGCCTCCGCGCGCGAGTCCACGGACTATAACTTAAGTCGTGGCGTCGAGGTTCGCCTCGCGCGCGCGCTAGTCCACGGGCGCTAAATAAGGCGTAGCGTCGAGGTTCGCCTCGCTTGCGCGAGTCCACGGACTATAAATTAAGACGTGGCGTCGAGTCGCCTCGCACGCGAAGTCTACGGACTATAAATTAAGTCGTAGCGTTGAGGTCGCCTCACGCGCGCCGATCACGGACTCTAAATAAGGCGTAGCGAGAGGCGCCTCGCGCGCACTCTACGGACTATAAATTAAGTCGTAGCGTCGAGGTTCGCCTCGCGCGCGCGCGATGCGGACTCTAAATAAGGCGTGGCGTCGAGTCCGCCTCCGCGCGCGAGTCTACGGACTATAAATTAAGTCGTAGCGTGGAGGTTCGCCCGCGCGCCCGATCCACGGACTCCAAATAAGGCGTGGCGTCGAGTCGCCTCCGCGCGAAGTCTACGGACTAGAAATTAAGTCGTAGCGTCGAGGTTCGCCTCCGCACGCGCCAGTCCACGGACTCTAAATAAGATGTAGCGTCGAGGTCCGCCTCCGCACGCGAGTCTACGGACTAGAAATTAAGTCGTAGCGTCGAGGTTCGCCTCCGCGCGCGCCATTCCACGGACTCTAAATAAGGCGTGGCGTCGAGGTCGCCTCCGCACGCGAGTCTACGGACTATAAATTAAGTCGTGGCGTCGAGGTTACGCCTCACGCGCGCCGGTCCACGGACTCTAAATAAGACATAGCGTCGAGGTGCGCCTCCGCGCGCGAGTCTCTGGACTATAAATTAAGTCGTAGCGTCGAGGTTCGCCTCCGCACGCGCCAGTCCACGGACTCTAAATAAGACGTAGCGTCGAGGTCCGCCTCCGCACGCGAGAGTCTACGGACTATAAATTAAGTCGTAGCGTCGAGGTCCGCCTCCGCACGCGAGAGTCTACGGACTATAAATTAAGTCGTAGCGTCGAGGTTCGCCTCGCACGCGCCGGTCCACGGACTCTAAATAAGACATGGCGTCGAGTGCGCCTCCGCCGCACGCGAGAGTCTACGGACTATAAATTAAGTCGTAGCATCGAGGTTACGCCTCCGCTTGCGAGTCCACGGGCTAAATAAGGCGTGGCGTCGAGGTCGCCTCGCGCGAGTCTACGGACTATAAATTAAGTCGTGGCGTCGAGGTCGCCCGCGCGCGAGTCTACGGACTATAAATTAAGTCGTAGCGTCGAGGTTCGCCTCGCGCGCGCCGATCCACGGACTCTAAATAAGACATAGCGTCGAGGTCTGCCTCCGCACGCGAGAGTCTACGGACTATAAATTAAGTCGTAGCGTCGAGGTTCGCCTCCCCACGCGCGAGTCCACGGACTCTAAATAAGACGTAGCGTCGAGGTCCGCCTCCACACGCGACTGTCTACGGACTACAAATTAAGTCGTAGCGTCGAGGTTCGCCTCCGCACGCGGCAGTCCACGGACTCTAAATAAGACGTAGCGTCGAGGTCCGGCTCCGCACGCGAGAGTCTACAGACTATAAATTAAGTCGTAGCGTCGAGGTTCGCCTCCGCACGCGCCATTCCACGGACTCTAAATAAGACGCGGCGTCGAGTCGCCTCGCGCGCGAGTCTACGGACTATAAATTAAGTCGAAGCGTCGAGGTTCGCCTCGCACGCGCGATCCTCTGAGACTCTAAATAAGGCGAGGCGAGGATGCCTCCGCACGCGCGCACTCTACGGACTATGAATTAAGTCGTAGCGTCGAGGTTCGCTCTCGCGCGCGCCGATCCACGGACTCTAAATAAGGCGTGGCGTCGAGTCGCCTCCGCTCGCGAGAGTCTACGGACTATAAATTAAGTCGTAGCGTCGAGGTTCGCCTCCGCGCGCGATCCTGAACTCTAAATAAGGCGTGGCGTCGAGTGCGCCTCGCGCGCGAGAGTCTACGGACTATCAATTAAGTCGTGGCGTCGAGGTTCGCCTCGCGCGCGCCAGTCTACCGACTATAAATTAAGTCGTAGCGTCGAGGTTCGCCTCCACGCGCGAGTCGACACGGACTAACGAATAAGGCGTGGCGTCGAGTCGCCTCCGCCGCGAGTCTACGGACTATAAATTAAGTCGTAGCGTCGAGTCGCCTCCGCCACGCGAGTCCACGGACTATAAATTAAGTCGTGGCGTCGATGTTACGCCTCCGCGCGCGCCGAGTCCACGGACTCTAAATAAGACATGGCGTCGAGTGCGCCTCCGCACGCGAGTCACGGACTATAAATTAAGTCGTAGCATCGAGGTTCGCCTCCGCGCTGCGAGTCACGGACTCTAAATAAGGCGTGGCGTCGGTCGCCTCGCGCGCGAGTCTACGGACTATAAATTAAGTCGTAGCGTCGAGGTCCGCCTCCGCACGCGAGAGTCTACGGACTATAAATTAAGTCGTAGCGTCGAGGTTCGCCTCCGCACGCGCCAGTCCACGGACTCTAAATAAGACATAGCGTCGAGGTCTGCCTCCGCACGCGAGAGTCTACGGACTATAAATTAATTCGTAGCGTCGAGGTTCGCCTCCCCACGCGCGAGTCCACGGACTCTAAATAAGACGTAGCGTCGAGGTCCGCCTCCACACGCGACTGTCTACGGACTATAAATTAAGTCGTAGCGTCGAGGTTCGCCTCGCACGCGCGCAGTCCACGGACTCTAAATAAGGCGTGGCGTCGAGGTCGGCTCCGCATGCGAGTCTCACGACTATAAATTAAGTCGTGGCGTCGAGGTTACGCCTCCGCGCGCGCCATTCCACGGACTCTAAATAAGGCGCGGCGTCGAGGTCCGCCTCGCGCGCGAGTCTACGGACTATAAATTAAGTCGTAGCATTGAGGTCCGCCTCGCACGCGCCAGTCTCTGAGACTCTAAATAAGGCGCAGCGGGGATGCCTCGCGCGCACTCTACGGAGTATGAGTTAAGTCGTGGCGTCGAGATTACGCCTCGCTTGCGCGCAGTCCACGGACTCTAAATAAGGCGTGGCGTCGAGGTCCGCCTCGCTCGCGAGTCTCACGGACTATAAATTAAGTCGTAGCGTCGAGGTTCGCCTCGCGCGCGCCGATCCACGAACTCTAAATAAGGCGTGGCGTCGAGTGCGCCTCCGCGCGAGTCTGGACTATCAATTAAGTCGTGGCGTCGAGGTTCGCCTCGCGCAGCGTCGATCCACGGACTCTAAATAAGGCGTGGCGTCGAGGTCGCCTCCGCGCGCGAGAGTCTCACGGACTATAAATTAAGTCGTGGCGTCGAGGTTCGCCTCGCGCGCGAGTCACGGACTCTAAATAAGGCGTAGCGTCGAGGTCGCCTCCGCGCGAGAGTCTACGGACTATAAATTAAGTCGAAGCGTCGAGGTCGCCTCGCATGCGCGAGTCTCTGGACTATAAATTAAGTCGTAGCGTCGATGTTACGCCTCCGCGCGCGATCCACGGACTCTAAATAAGACATAGCGTCGAAGTGCGCCTCGCACGCGTGAGTCTACGGACTATAAATTAAGTCGTAGCATCGAGGTTCGCCTCGCGCGCGCGAGTCACGGACTCTAAATAAGGCGTGGCGTCGAGGTCGCCTCGCGACGCGCGAGTCTACGGACTATAAATTAAGTCGTGGCGTCGACGGTCGCCTCGCGCGCGAGTCGCACGGACTATAAATTAAGTCGTAGCGTCGAGGTTCGCCTCGCGCGCGCCGATCCACGGACTCTAAATAAGACATGGCGTCGAGGTGCGCCTCCGCGCGCGAGTCTCTGGACTATAAATTAAGTCGTGGCGTCGAGGTTCGCCTCCCCCGCGCGAGTCCACGGACTCTAAATAAGGCGTGGCGTCGAGGTCGCCTCCACGCGCGATTGTCTCACGGACTATAAATTAAGTCGTGGCGTCGAGGTTACGCCTCGCCGCGCGCCATTCCACGGACTCTAAATAAGCGCGGCGTCGAGTCGCCTCGCGCGCGAGTGTGCGGACTATAAATTAAGTCGTAGCGTTGAGGTCGCCTCCGCGCGCACCGATCCACGACTCTAAATAAGGCGTAGCGGGGATGCCTCGCGCGCACTCTACGGAGTATGAATTAAGTCGTAGCGTCGAGTTCGCCTCCGCGCGCCCGATCCACGGACTCTAAATAAGGCGTGGCGTCGAGTCGCCTCGCTCGCGAGTCTACGGACTATAAATTAAGTCGTGGCGTCGAGGTTACGCCTCGCGCACGCGCGATCCTGAACTCTAAATAAGGCGTGGCGTCGAGGTCGCCTCCGCGCGAGTCTACGGACTATCAATTAAGTCGTGGCGTCGAGGTTACGCCTCGCGCGCGTCGATCCACGGACTCTAAATAAGGCGTAGCGTCGAGGTCGCCTCGCGCCGTGAGAGTCTACCGACTATAAATTAAGTCGTGGCGTCGAGTTCGCCTCCGCGCGCGCCATTCCACGGACTCTAAATAAGACGCGGCGTCGAGGTCGCCTCGCGCGCAGAGTCTCGGACTATAAATTAAGTCGTAGCATTGAGGTCCGCCTCGCACGCGCCGATCTCTGAACTCTAAATAAGGCATAGCGCGGGATGCCTCGCGCACTCACGGAGTATGAATTAAGTCGTAAGCGTCGAGTTTCGCCTCCGCCGCGCGCCATCCACGGACTCTAAATAAGGCGTAGCGTCGAGGTCGCGCCCGCACGCGAGAGTCTCGGACTATAAATTAAGTCGTAGCGTCGAGTTACGCCTCGCCGCGCGCCGATCCACGGACTCTAAATAAGACGTAGCGTCGAGTGCGCCTCCGCCGCGCGAGTCTCTCGGACTATAAATTAAGTCGTAGCATCGAGGTTCGCCTCCGCGCGCGCGAGTCCACGGACTCTAAATAAGGCGTAGCGTCGAGTCCGCCTCCGCGCGCGGACTATAAAGTCTCGACGGACTATAAATTAAGTAAGTAGCGTCGAGGTCGCCTCCGCTTGCGCGAGTCTCGGACTATAAATTAAGTCGTGGCGTCGAGTTACGCCTCCGCGCGCGATCCACGGACTCTAAATAAGACATAGCGTTGAGTGCCGCCTCGCACGCGAGTCTCGGACTATAAATTAAGTCGTGGCGTCGAGGTTCGCCTCCGCACGCGCAGTCCACGGACTCTAAATAAGGCGTGGCGTCGAGTCGCCTCCACACGCTTGTTGTCTACGGACTATAAATTAAGTCGTAGCGTCGAGGTTCGCCTCCGCTGCGGCGATTCCACGGACTCTAAATAAGGCGTGGCGTCGGTCGGCTACGCGCGCGAGTCTCGGACTATAAATTAAGTCGTGGCGTCGAGGTTCGCCTCGCGCGCGCCATTCCACGGACTCTAAATAAGGCGCGGCGTCGAGTCGCCTCCGCACGCGAGAGTCTCGGACTATAAATTAAGTCGTAGCGTTGAGGTCGCCTCCGCACGCGCGATCTCACGGACTCTAAATAAGGCATAGCGAGGGATGCCTCGCGCGCACTCGGAGTATGAATTAAGTCGTAGCGTCGAGTTCGCCTCCGCGCCGATCCACGGACTCTAAATAAGGCGTGGCGTCGAGGTCGCCTCCGCTGCGCGAGTCTCACGGACTATAAATTAAGTCGTAGCGTCGAGGTTACGCCTCCGCGCGCGTCCACGAACTCTAAATAAGGCGTGGCGTCGAGGTCGCCTCGCGCGCGAGTCTCGGACTATCAATTAAGTCGTGGCGTCGAGTTACGCCTCCGCGCGCGTCGATCCACGGACTCTAAATAAGGCGTGGCGTCGAGTCGCCTCATGCGCGAGAGTCACCGACTATAAATTAAGTCGTGGCGTCGAGGTTCGCCTCGCGCGCGCCATTCCACGGACTCTAAATAAGACGCGGCGTCGAGGTCGCCTCGCCACGCGAGTCTACGGACTATAAATTAAGTCGTAGCATTGAGGTCCGCCTCACGCGCGCCGATCTCTGACTCTAAATAAGACGCAACGGGGGGATGCCTCCGCGCGCACTCTACGGAGTATGAATTAAGTCGTAGCGTCGAGTTTCGCCTCCGCACGCGCCAGTCCACGGACTCTAAATAAGACGTAGCGTCGAGGTCCGCCTCCGCACGCGAGAGTCTACGGACTATAAATTAAGTCGTAGCGTCGAGGTTCGCCTCCGCACGCGCCAGTCCACGGACTCTAAATAAGACGTAGCGTCGAGTCGCCTCGCGCGCGAGTCTCACGGGTATGAATTAAGTTGTAGTGCCGAGGCTGCGCCTCGCCGGCGCCGATCCACGGACTCTAAATAAGGCGTGGCGTCGAGGTCGCCTCCGCGCGCCAGAGTCTCACGGGTATAAATTAAGTCGTAAGCGTCGAGGCTGCGCCTCGCACGCGCCGATCCACGGACTCTAAATAAGGCGTAGCCTCGAGGTCGCCTCGCTGCGCGAGTCTACGGACTATAAATTAACTAAATGGCGTCGAGTCGCCTCCGCCTGCGAGTCTCACGGAATATAAATTAAATCGTGGCGTCGAGGTTCGCCTCCTTGCGTGCGGTGCGGACTCGAAATAAGGCGTGGCGTCGAGTCGCCTCCGCGCGTGAGTCTACGGACTAGAAATTGAAGTGCGTAGCGTTGAGGTTCGCCTCGCGCGCGCTAGTCTGCGCTCTCTAAATAAGGCGTGGCGTCGAGGTCGCCTCGCGCGAAGTCTACGGACTACAAATTAAGTCCTGGCGTCGAGGTTACGCCTCGCGCGCGCCGATCCACGGACTCTAAATAAGGCGTAGCGTCGAGGTCGCCTCGCGCGCGAGTCTACGGACTACAAATTAAGTCTGGCGTCGAGTTGCGCCTCCTTGCGCGCCGATCCACGGACTCTAAATAAGGCGTGGCGTCGAGTCCACCTCCGCTTGCGCGAGTCTCGGACTATAAATTAAGTCGTGGCGTCGAGGTTCGCCTCGCGCGCGATGCGGACTCTAAATAAGGCGTGGCGTCGAGGTCGCCTCCGCGCCGACGTCTCACGAGCTATAAATTAAGTCGTAGCGTGGAGTTTAGCCTCGCGCGCGCCGATCCACGGACTCTAAATAAGGCGTAGCGTCGGCGTCCGCCTCCGCGCGCGAGTCTCGGACCTATAAATTAAATCGTAGCGTCGAGGTTCGCTCGCGCGCCCGGTCCACGGACTCTAAATAAGGCGTGGCGTCGAGTCGCCTCGCGCGCCGATCCCGGACTCTAAATAAGGCGTGGCGTCGAGTCGCCTCCGCGCGCGAGTCTACGGACTATAAATTAAGTCGTGGCGTCGAGGTTACGCCTCGCGCGCGTCGATCCACGGACTCTAAATAAGGCGTGGCGTCGAGTCGCCTCCCCACGCGAGTCTCTGGACTATAAATTAAGTCGTGGCGTGAGGTTACGCCTCGCCGCGCGCCATTCCACGGACTCTAAATAAGGCGGCGTCGAGTCGCCTCCGCGCGAGAGTCTGAACTGTAACTTAAGTCGTGGCGTCGAGGTTACGCCTCGCGCGCGCCGATGCAAGACTCTAAATAAGGCGTGGCGTCGAGTCGCCTCCGTGCGCGAGTCTACGGACTATATATTAAGTCGTGGCGTCGAGTCGCCTCGCGCGCGAGTCTCGGACTATAAATTAAATGCGTGGCGTTGAGGTCCGCCTCCGCGCGCGCGATCTCTGGACTCTAAATAAGGCGTGGCGGAGGGCGCCTCGCGCGCGCTACGAACTATAAATTAAGTCGTAGCGTCGAGTTTCCGCCTCCGCGCGCGCGATGCCGCGGACTCTAAATAAGGCGTGGCGTCGAGTCGCCTCCGCCTTGCGTCTCGGACTATAAATTAAGTCGTAGCGTGGAGGTTACGCCTCGCGCGCGCCCGATCCACGGACTCTAAATAAGGCGTGGCGTCGAGGTCGCCTCCGCGCGCGAGAGTCTCGGACTAGAAATTAAGTCGTAGCGTCGAGTTGCGCCTCCGCGCGCGCGATCCCAGAACTCTAAATAAGGCGTGGCGTCGAGTCGCCTCGCGCGCGAGTCTACGGACTATAATTTAAATCGTAGCGTCGAGGTTACGCCTCGCATGCGCGATCCACGGACTCTAAATAAGATATGGCGTCGAGTGCGCCTCCGCGCGCGAGTCTCTGAACTATAAATTAAGTCGTAGCGTCGAGTTACGCCTCGCCTTGCCTTGAGTCACGGACTCTAAATAAGGCGTGGCGTCGAGTCGCCTCACACGCGATCTGTCTCGGACTATAAATTAAGTCGTGGCGTGGAGGTTCGCCTCGCGCGCGCGATCCACGGACTCTAAATAAGGCGTGGCGTCGAGTCGCCTCGCCCGCGAGTCTACGGACTATAATTTAAGTCGTAGCGTCGAGGTTCGCCTCGCGCGCCGGATCCACGGACTCTAAATAAGACATGGCGTCGAGTGCGCCTCATGCGCGAGTCTCTGAACTATAAATTAAGTCGTAGCGTCGAGGTTCGCCTCCGCCGCGAGTCCACGAGACTCTAAATAAGGCGTGGCGTCGAGGTCCGCCTCCGCGCGATTGTCTCGGACTATAAATTAAGTGCGTGGCGTGGAGGTTACGCCTCGCCGCGCGCTGATCCACGGACTCTAAATAAGGCGTGGCGTCGAGGTCGCCTCGCGCGCGAGAGTCTGGACTATAAATTAAGGCGTGGCGTCGAGGTTACGCCTCGCGCGCGTCGATCCACGGACTCTAAATAAGGCGTGGCGTCGAGTGCGCCTCCGCACGCGAGTCTCTGAACTATAAATTAAGTCGTAGCGTCGAGTTACGCCTCGCGCGCGCGAGTCCTGGACTCTAAATAAGGCGTAGCGTCGAGTCGCCTCCACCGCCTTGTTGTCTACGGACTATAAATTAAGTCGTAGCGTGGAGGTTCGCCTCCGCCGCGCGATCACGGACTCTAAATAAGGCGTGGCGTCGAGGTCGCCTCGCGCGCGAGTCTACGGACTATAAATTAAGGCGTGGCGTCGAGTTGCGCCTCACGCGCGTCGATCCACGGACTCTAAATAAGGCGTGGCGTCGAGGTCGCCTCCGCACTCGAGTCTCGGACTATAAATTAAGTCAGCGTCGAGGTTACGCCTCCGCGCTGCGCCGATCCACGGACTCTAAATAAGGCGTGGCGTCGAGTCGCCTCCGCTGCGAGTCTCGGACTATAAATTAAGTCGCGGCGTCGAGGTTCACCTCGCCGCGCGCGATCCGCAGACTCTAAATAAGGCGTGGCGTCGAGGTCGCCTCGCTTGCGAGTCTCGGACTATAAATTAAATCGCGGCGTTGTGGTTCGCCTCACTTGCGCGAGTCACGAACTCTAAATAAGGCGTGGCGTCGAGTCCGCCTCGCGCGCGAGAGTCTACGGACTATAAATTAAATGCGTGGCGTCGAGGTTACGCCTCCGCACGCGTCGATCCACCGGACTCTAAATAAGACGCGGCGTCGAGGTCGCCTCCGCGCGCGAGTCTCAGAACTATAAATTAAGTCGTGGCGTCGAGTTACGGCCATGCGCCATTCCAGACTCTAAATAAGGCGGCGTCGAGTCGCCTCGCCTGCGAGTGTACGGACTATAAATTAAATGCGTGGCGTTGAGGTCGCCTCGCACGCGCCCGATCTGACGCTAAATAAGGCATAGCGAGGGGATGCCTCCACGCGCACTCTACGAGTATGAATTAAATCGTGGCGTCGAGTTGCGCCTCGCGCGCCCGATCCACGGACTCTAAATAAGGCGTGGCGTCGAGTCGCCTCCGCCTGAGTCTACGGACTATAAATTAAGTGCGTGGCGTCGAGGTTCGCCTCCGCGCGTCGAGTCCACGGACTCTAAATAAGGCGGGCGTCGAGTCCGCCTCGCCGCGCCGAGTCTCTGAACTATAAATTAAGTCGTGGCGTCGAGGTTCGCCTCCGCACGCGCCATTCCACGAACTCTAAATAAGGCGCGGCGTCGAGTCGCCTCGCGCGCGAGTATGCGTACTATAAATTAAGTCGTAGCGTTAAGTCGCCTCACTTGCGCGCCGGTCTCTGAGACTCTAAATAAGGCGCAATGCGAGGATGCCTCGCGCGCACTCCACGGAGTATGAATTAAGTCGTGGCGTCGAGGTTCGCCTCCGCGCGCCGATCCACGGACTCTAAATAAGGCGGGCGTCGAGTCGCCTCGCGGCGAGAGTCTACGGACTATAAATTAAATAGTCGTGGCGTCGAGGTTCGCCTCCGCGCGCGCGATCCACGGACTCTAAATAAGGCCGGCGTTGAGGTCGCCTCCGCCTGCGAGTCTCACGGAGTATAAATTAAGTCTTAGCGTGGAGGCTCGCCTCGCGCGCGCCGATCCACAGACTCTAAATAAGGCGTAGCCTCGAGTCGCCTCCGCCTTGCGAAGTCTACGGACTATAGAGTTAAATGTCGTAGCGTCGAGTCGCCTCGCGCGAGTCTCACGGGTATAAAGTAAGTCGTGGCGTCGAGGTTGACCTCGCCGTGCAGTGCCGGACTCTAAATAGGCGTGGCGTCGAGTCGCCTCCGCGCCCGTGAGTCTGGACTAGAAATTAAGTCGTGGCGTCGAGGTTACGCCTCGCCGCGCTAGTCGCGCTCTCTAAATAAGGCGTGGCGTCGAGTCGCCTCCGCACCACGAGTCTCGGACTACAAATTAAGTCCTAAGCGTCAAGGTTCGCCTCGCCGCGCGCCCGATCCACGGACTCTAAATAATACGTGGCGTCGAGTCCGCCTCCGCTGCGGAAGTCTGGACTACAAATTAAGTCTAGCGTCGAGTTACGCCTCATACGCGCCCGATCCTGGACTCTAAATAAGGCGTGGCGTCGGAGTCGCCTCGCTTGCGCGAGAGTCTCGGACTATAAATTAAGTCGTAGCGTCGAGTTGCATCCGCCTGCGCGTGCGATCTTGCGGACTCTAAATAAGGCGTGGCGTCGAGTCACCTCCGCACCTCATGACGTCTCACGGACTATAAATTAAGTCGTGGCGTGGAGGTTCGCCTCGCGCGCGCCCGATCCACGGACTCTAAATAAGGCGTGGCGTCGAGTCGCCTCCGCGACGCGCCGATCCACGGACTCTAAATAAGGCGTGGCGTCAAGGTCCGCCTCGCGCGAGTCTACGGACTATAAATTAAGTCGTAGCATGGAGGCCGCCTCGCCTGCGAGTCTACGGACTATAAATGAGCGTAGCGTCGAGTCGCCCGCTCGCGCGAGTCTCGGTCTATAAATTAAGTCGTGGCGTCGAGGTCGCCTCCACGCGAGTCTCGAACTACAAATTAAGTCCTAGCGTCGAGTTCGCCTCCGCGCGGCGCGCGATCCACGGACTCTAAATAAGGCGTGGCGTCGAGGTCGCCTCGCGCGCGAGTCTACGGAGTATAAATTAAATCGTAGCGTGAGGTTACGCCTCATGCGCGCGATCCACGGACTCTAAATAAGGCGTGGCGTCGAGGTCGCCTCCGCGCGAGAGTCTGAGTATAAATTAAGTCGTAGCGTCGAGTTACGCCTCGCGCGCGCCGATCCACAGGACTCTAAATAAGGCGTAGCGTCGAGTCGCCTCGCCGCGCGAGTCTACGGACTATAAATTAAGTCGTAGCGTCGAGTTACGCCTCGCCGCGTCGATCCACGGACTCTAAATAAGGCGGAGCGTCGAGGTCGCCTCGCGCGCGAGTCTACGAACTATAAATTAAGTCGTAGCGTCGAGTTGCCTCCGCGCGCGCCATTCCACGAACTCTAAATAAGGCGCGGCGTCGAGGTCGCCTCCTGCGCGAGTGTACGATACTATAAATTAAATCGTAGCGTTGAGGT